>CM040243.1:58913316-59373336 GCA_022545495.1 Chrysanthemum lavandulifolium | reverse complement strand
ATTTAATTCGGCATGATGCATGTTATGTTTTATTTATTATCTAATTTAGCGGATGTTTTCTTGTTTAATTTAGTGGTTTTTTTTTTTTTTTTAAAGTGGATTCTTTCTTTTTATTAGCGGATTTTTGTTGTTGAACATAACGGATGTTTTCTAGTCTATATGAGCTAGTACATATAACATTTTTTTTTATAACTTAACGGTTAAATATGTAAAATTTATATAGTAAATAAAAAGCTTGTGATCCACAAAACTAAAAAAGACCCATATTCACATTAAGAAAAAAAATAAAAATAAAATAATCATTCTTGCAAACAAAAGCTAAAAAATAAAAATGCACCATTTATAAAAAAAAACTAAATAAAAATGCACCATTTATAAAAAAAAAACTCTGGAGTCTTTCATAAATACAAGGTCTAACTTGTCACTATCAATTTAGTCTAGGGATCTTTCACAAAACTCACATGAACATCATGGATCTTAGGATGCTTGACTTAATACAAAAATAGTCAAAATCATTCCCAATATAACCACCACTCCACCACCGTTAACCACCACCGTACATTACCGGAATCCCAACAATATTCAAATTTATCAACCATTCATTTCGATTATTCACACTGTTTTCAGCCAAATCAGGTTAAATTCCGATCTCTGTTTAGCGCATGCGCAATTAATATCTGCTTAAATGATAAATTATTGAGTACTGAATGTTTTTATGTGTGATCAGGTCATTTTTGTTATTATAAACTGGATTTGAAGTGTAATGGAGAAGGTGAACACTTTGGATTACATCAACCAGATGTTTCCTACAGGTTGGTTAAATTATCATGTACATTTTTGTATCGAGTTCGAGATCTGATCATAGTGCGATATTTTAGCGTTTATTGCGTATACTGGAATGAACAATAGTTAGTTGTGATTTGATAGGTAGTTGTTATGGATGCTGTTCGGTTTGGCGAATAGACGGATTAATAGATATTTCTGATACAAGTAGCTGAATTCTGTAATAGGTTACGTTCATGAATAGGAAAGTGTCGATTTGGCGTGTGTAGGAGAAGTAATGTAGAATTGGCTAGAGTTTATATATGAAGAACCATTGGAGGATATGTATTTGACTACTATCCTTCTTTATCATAGGTTAGGGGAAGTTATGTATTGCATATGGACGTGTAAAGATATACGTGTCATTACAAAACCTTATCTGAAACTAGCTTGACTAGACTAGAAAGGAAACCAAACAATTGTAGCATAGTGCACCATAAGACGCAATTATAAGAGGTGCAATGCCAAGGTTCCAAATGTGAATGATGACACTCCTATCTTAGGGAAACTTATTTTCGTGCTTTATTCATATAAAACTATCTGTTATATGTCTACGCCAATCTAGGATTCTTCTGACTATACTATTCATCTTAAAACCAAACACTACTCTATCTAATATCCAAAATTGACTTTTATTACTACATTCATGCTGATTGCCAATTCTTCACTTTTAAATAACTTCTTATGCACATCCATCTGCTCACTTATCACCAACCAGTACCAACTTAACCTCCCATATTTCGGAAACAGATGTTGCAGCAGCCAACTGTTTGACTACAAAAGTCCACAATTTACTTCTAATATTCACAACAAAATGTAGTAAACTGCAGCAGCCAGTGTTAACCTAGTTAGAATATTCCAATTACTTTTTGTGCAAGGTTTTAGGCCCATAAAGGATCGCATCTTGGATATAACCACCAATTTGGTTCAAACTTTCTTAGAACACTCAGAATTAGAGAACAGGTGGACAACTCATTTGCTTATTAGGATGCCACTGAAGTAGCTTAACCATGTCAGTCTTTACCGACTGCCAAAAGACTTCTCTAGGATTTTGAAAATTAGGAAACTCTAACACTCCATCCTTTGCGCAGTCGTACTATAATCTATATCTGCAAACTTTAATACCAATGTCTTTATTGTATATATACTGCCTGTGCACAGTTTTATGATAATTTATATCTGCATAACGTGCTGATTTTTGTGGTGCATTTGCTTCTAGCTAACCTTACATCTACTTTGACATTATGAAATGTTCATTTTTCAGAAGCATCTTTATCGGGTGTAGAGCCACTGATGCAAAAAGTACACAATGAGATACGTGTTGTGGATGCTGAAATTCTAACGGCTGTCCGTCAACAGGTGATATTATGTTTTCTAATGGCTTTGCTTTAAATAAAAGAATACTTGCAGTTGGGACAGCGCAGTTTCACCCACGCCACAGCTATTTTGTGGTCTCAGGATCCTTATTTCTTCTAAAGCTTACCTGTAAATGTTTGTGTGGGACAGAGTAACTCAGGATCAAAAGCAAAGGAGGATCTGGCTGCAGCTACAAGTGCTGTGAAGGTCTGTCTACATTTTATGTGTTGTTGTCAATTAGAATTCTTTTTTTAGGAAAATATTCAATGCACTTGATCTTTCCATGGTTCACACTATTTAAGTTGGCTCTATCGTTTGCAGGAACTCATGTATAAAGTCAGAGAAATTAAAAGCAAGGCTGAGCAAAGTGAAACAATGGTTCAGGAAATATGTCGTGACATTAAAAAGCTGGATTTTGCAAAGAAGCACATTACAACTACTATCACAGCCCTCCATCGTCTTACTATGCTAGGTCAGTCCTCTGTTATGGCTTACAACTGGAATCAACTGCAGTTATTTCTGGTTCTTTAGATTGCTTTCTGGAGAAATGATAAATTCATGCTTGAAGTATATTCTCCCTTAGAAAACGTTTATGTTTCAAAACTCCTTTGGGAACAATCTGATACAAAGTCTGATTATTTATTATCAGTCTACATGTTCTTACTGAAAATACCCACTTTGACACCTGACAGTATCTGCCATCGAACAACTTCAAGTAATGGCTTCAAAGCGTCAATATAAAGAGGCTTCTGCACAGTTAGAGGTATGTACTATGTATGATGTCTGCAGAGTGGTACTTAGTAAAAGCTTATATCTGAGTACAATAGTACATTATCATAGTTTTCACGTTTACCTTTAACAGCTAAATTAACTTTTTTACAACTAAATGATACTATCCATTTCCAGTTAGTAAAAGGTTTACGGAACCAATTCTTTTTGTTAGGTTTTGTTATAAACAATGAGTCTCAGTTTCATTCATTATACATGTTAGGGATCTGAGCATTTAAGTGCAAAACTTCAAACTTGATGTATAACCTGGGTGACTAATGAAGAAGTTCTTCTTTTTCGTGTATTTATTAGAACCTATGAGCATCTGTTTTTCTGACATATATGATCTTTTATGTTTTAGGCTGTCAGCCAGCTATGTAGTCATTTTGATGGCTACAGAGATAACCCGAAGATCACTGAGCTGAGAGATAAGTTTAAGAACATCAAACAGATTCTCAAGTCTCATGTGTTTTCTGACTTTTCCAGGTGTGTTCAATTTTGAATTATTTTGGAAGACATTATTCTAGTTCATGTCTATATGTGCCTGCTGAAGTTCTCAATAGTCTTATCTTGTCGGTCTTTCTTTTTCATTTACTACTCTTACAAAACATCCCATGATTTTAGACGATAGATATGCTAGATGAAACCTAAAAGGATTGCACTTCAGTTATATATACATGTTGAAAACTTACTGCTGTCCTGGCAATTTTAGTTTTTTCGCTTCTTTCTTTTTTCCCAGCTTAGGTACAGGGAAAGAGTCGGAAGACAGCAATTTGCTGCAACAATTATCAGATGCTTGCTTAGTCGTTGATGCACTGGAACCATCAGTGAAGGAAGAGCTGGTGAAGAACTTCTGCGACAGGGAACTTATATCTTATCAGCAGATATTTGAAGGAGCTGGTTTGTTTTTTCATAATTACTTTACACTCGCTGTCCAACTATAGCTTGTCTTTTATTCTGACATATTTTTTTTCTTTTCAATTTTTTTGCATCCCATCAGAGCTAGCAAAGCTGGATAAAACAGAGAGGAGATATGCTTGGATCAAACGCCGTTTAAGAACAAATGAGGAGATATGGAAAATCTTTCCCACTTCCTGGCATGTTGATTATCTGCTCTGTATTCAGTTCTGCAAATTGACCAGGTTTGTTGTTTCATTTTCCAAATATATGGAAATGTTTATGATTCAAACAATACATAATGCGCTGGTGATATATATGTGTATGTGTGTATTGCATATGCTTTTGATCATTACTGTATTAAATTCTTATATTAACATCTATATGACTCATGCTGCTACCACAACCATATCATGTGTGTTCATTCTTTTATATGGAGGATTCTTGCTACCTTTTTTTATGCTCAAGAAGAAGTTGATATGACCCTGCATGTTTATAGTTTGAAATGACACTTGGCATGTTAAATACTATTGTTCATTTAATTTTATCTATTTAAAATTGCTGTACCAGACTTGTACAGCTCATTTACATAATTCCTTTATTTCAGGACACAACTTGAGGATATCCTTGAAAACTTGAAAGAGAAGCCAGATGTTGCAACATTGCTGACGGTAACTTCTAAATTAGCATTATTGAAGGGTTATAGTTATTTTTGTACTTGCGTTTCTATGCTTCTTCTGCTTGACTTTTCCATATTACTGGTAATCTATAATCTATTACTTCACTTGGATATTTAATGAAGTTCATTCAACTTGTAAATTAATATGCTTTCTTATTATAAACATGCCCATGTAAATTCGAGAAAAAAAAATGTTTCTTATTTCTGACACGTTGAACTAAAATAACTGTAATAATTGCAAGACTATATATAACCTTATTATTGTGTATATATATCGCTTCCTGGTATAATGGCTGCATATGCTAACTATTTACGGGGCTTGATAGTTCAGCCTTTTTAGTTTTCTCATGAAACCTTATTCTGGACTCGTTTTTTCTCCTGGGGTCAATGCAGGCATTGCAAAGGACAATAGAATTTGAGGAAGAGTTAGCAGAGAAATTTGGTGGTAGTGGTAGTAGCAGAAACATAACAGATGCCTTTGAGGAAACTGATAAATCAGAAAGTAATGATCAAATTGTACTAGACATTCGCAAGAAGTATGAGAAAAAGCTTGCTGCTCATCAGGGTAATCAGGATGATGTATGTGACGGTGATTGCTTCATTTAATTTTTCCTATTTTATTGCTATTTTCAGTTTAATCTTCTGCTTGTGGTTGAGATCATGCTTAACAAACAAACTTTCTGCTGTCAGGATAAAGATATAGCTGTGCCTGGAGCCGGGGTAAGTTTTAACCTTCATAACTGAAATTTGTTGAAGCTTGCACACACACACACACACACACACACACACACACACACATACACACATAATTGCAGAAAAAAGCTCCTTTCTAGATTTATAACTTATCATTGGCTGTTTTCTAGTAAGGGTTTGTTGTTGCTTTAGGTCTCTGTTTAGGACTCTCATACTTTTAAGGGCATTGTTCAATACTTATATTAATGCTATTGAAACTTAGCGGTAAGTAGAACCTTGTTTCCATTGTTATGGCAGTTCAATTTCCGTGGAATCATATCATCTTGTTTTGAACCACATTTGATGGTGTATGTGGAATTTGAAGAGAAGACACTTATGGACAATCTGGAGAAGCTTATTCAGGTTTTTTATTAGCCTCCTGGTCAATTGACTACTTGCTTTTCCGTTCTTATTTCCAGATTTTTAATGCTTACATCTTCAATGTCACATACAGGAGGAAACATGGGAAGGAAATGATACTAAAGTATTAAATAGTATCATACAGGTATATGTTGCTGCAAATCTGATGTATAAATTACAATTATTATCAATCCCTTAATATACATTTTTCTCATTGACCGTTGAATAATTCACTTATCCAGTATGTCAATAATAAAATCACACTATGTTTATGCACCATTTCCCACCATAACGAGTGTTACTTTTGCATTGCTAACCTGATAGCTTTTTCTATGTAAGGTATTTATGAGCATCAAAAGGAGCTTAAAGCGGTGCTCTGCCTTGACAAAGAACCAAACTCTGCTAAATCTATTCAAGGTCGGTCTTGGAATAACTATTTGCATGTTGTTCACTGTCAATGCATTGTTCTGCATAAATTTCTATAGGAAACTATATATCAATAATCATGAGCTATAAATAGCATGGGTTGGATGCTTCCTGTGACTATGTCTACACAAATATAATAAAATATATAAGGGAAAGATTGATGAGATCACATGCTTCCATTTCCTCGGTTCATTATCTGTCATCCTTGCCGGAATTAACTATTCTGACAGATCGTCTTTCAATTAATGACATATTGGTTAATAGTTTATGTAAAAGTATGGACTTGGTTAGATAATTTTGTTTTACCCAAAGTGCCTTTTATAAGATGTAGTAGTTAACTAGCATGATCTATATAAACTACCAATTAAGTTGGATGAAGTTTGAAATCTTCTAAGATTTTGGATAAACAATATCTGTTAATTTTTTCATCCCATCTACAGTGCTAGTATCTTATAATTACTTTCTTCATTTGGTTGGATAGGTCTTTCAAAGAGTTCTTAGAGCTTATGCTACAAAGCTTTATATGAAGTTGCCTAAAGGTGGCACAGGGATTGTTGCTGCTGCAACAGGGATGGACGGACAAATTAAGGTATTGTTCTCTACTACAGACGCCACCTTATAAGTATGATTTCCAGTCTCTGTTATTGATGCTAATGACGTGTGTCTCTGAATCCAGACATCTGATAAAGACGAAAGGATGATATGCTATATTGTGAATACAGCAGAATATTGTCATGACATGGTCAGTCTTTCACCTCTCATGTGTGTATGTGATTGTGGTGTGAGAGGTTAAACCTTGTCTCACCATTGGCTAAGGTTTCATGGGTACTATATTGATAAGTTATTATATTCGTCACTGATTTAATCATTAGCTTTGAATTATAGCTTAGATCGTCAAAACAAGGCCGGTTTACTTTTATGTTTGTGATTTTCAGCTCTACATAGATGCTCATGCTATATATGCATACAACATAAGTAAGGGACTGTTCTATCTATAGTCATTTGCACTTGCAAGTGAAGGCGTGTCACTTTTATGCTCGATAAAATAGGTAGAGGTGATAAGATGGGTCATGGGTGGGTTGGGTAACATGTCAAAACGAGTCATTTTTAGTGTCGTTCTAAGCAACTTTTTTGTCCAGTTATAAAATATCTATATAAATTATTACTACGTAATTGGTAAGTTATGAAATCCTTATGATTGTAATAACGACATTATTACAAAATCTATCTAAATTTTTGCACAAATCTTTGCGAAGATAAAACACAACCCAAATTGACCAATTCAAAAGTAAATGGGATGAAATTGCCACCTTTAAAAAGGCCAAGTAGGCTACAGAGATAGTAAGGCGCAGTTGGTTTTGATATATTAGAAAGTCTCTTGTATCTTAACAAGAGTTAATTTTGAATTCATTGTTTCTACAGGCTGAAGAGTTGGCTGAGAATGTCTCCAAAATAATAGACACTCAGTTGGCTGATGCGGTAGACATGTCAGCAGTGCAGGTATATGAATATACTTCTTGATTTGTCTCTGATAACTATATAATTCCTTTTGAACGTAAATGTTTGTTATATAGGATGAATTCTCAGCCGTCATAACCAAAGCGTTGGTGACGTTAGTCAATGGGTTGGAAACCAAATTTGATATTGAAATGGCTGCAATGACACGTGTTCCATGGGGTACACTTGAAAGTGTGGGCGATCAATCAGAGTAAGACGCGCGTGGGGTAAACCTAAAGTATTGTGCTAATGTAAAAAAATTTCAATTTTTTTATTAATTTGTTGTGTTGCAGGTATGTCAATAACATAAAAATGATCCTAAATGGTAGCATCCCTGTGCTTGGGAGCCTTCTTTCACCAGTTTATTTTCAGTTCTTTTTAGACAAGGTGATTAGCCTTCCTGTTTCATAACTATATACATTATTTTCATTATGCCACTTTAAGATCCGCCATGTAAACATGCCTTATTACATTAAAAAAATGATCTAGTTAAGTTTGCATATAGTTCAATCGCTAACATGCCCCTTAATGTCAAGAAATTCGAGGAATATTAAGACAGTCAAATCCTTGTGATAATTACTTGTTGTGATAATAGGTCGAATTGAAACTTCCCCTAAATGGAAATTTATGCATATGATTTGAGATTATTTTAAAGTTATTATTATGTCATGCAGCTTGCGTCCTCTCTTGGTCCACGTTTCTATCTCAATATCTTCAAATGCAAGCAAATATCAGAGACTGGAGCTCAACAAGTACTGTTAAAAATACTTCCTTTCTACTTGCAACTACATCTGATATTAAAAGTTGTATATGATAGCAGCAGCTTACCATAATGACAGCAATACAGCTTTGGTTCAGCAAATAAATTATTTTGTTGTTTTTGCACAGATGTTGTTGGATACTCAGGCTGTAAAGACAATACTTTTAGATATTCCATCCCTTGGAAAACAGGTATTACATCGTCTGTTCTACTACATATTGCTATATTTGACCTCACAAATGATTCTCTGAATGTTTGGTTCCTATCAACGATTTAAAATGTGACTTTGATATGAGCTCCTACTTTTCTCTGGTTTTTGCGTATTGTTTCTATTTGATTCACTGTATTACTTGTCATATGAACTTATATCAACAATTGCACATTGTCTCTATTAAAATACTTGATCATTAAGCATGTCGGATTTTTATTAGAATATCAATTGATTAAACTTGCTCTGAACAGACATCAGGAGCTGCTAGTTACTCAAAATTTGTGAGTCGTGAGATGAGCAAAGCGGAAGCACTTTTAAAGGTGAGTGATTAAACTACTGCCTTGTCATCCTTTATAAATATTAAAACGAAATGGTAGGCGTATCGTTGCACAGAAATCAGCTGCAATCATTTAGTTTTTGTGTTGTTGAGCCATAGAGCACACCTTTCACATACTTCACACACAATTGTTGCTAAAATTGTTAAGGGACAACCAATCTTTCCTCACATTATAATCTTTTGTTGGTGGTAATGACTTTTTTATGTTATGTACAGGTCATCCTGTCCCCAGTTGACTCGGTGGCAGATACATACAGTGCACTACTACCCGAGGGAACACCTTCAGAGTTTCAGCGTATTCTAGAGCTCAAGGTTGTAATCATTGTAGCTCATTTTCTATTAATGTATTTTTTGTTGCTCTTTTGGTGTTTTTCATCTTGCCTTCAGTATTAAGTGATCTTTTCTTCATCATTATGATTATACAGGGGCTGAAAAAAGCAGACCAGCAAACAATATTAGAAGATTTCAACAAGCGTGGGTCCGGGATCTCACAATTGCCTATTGCCACATCAGCAGTCCAGGTGATCCCGGCAGCCACTACTGCACCTTCACCCGTGGTTAGCCAACCTTCTAATGCACTCATTGCATCTAGAGAGGATGTACTCACCAGAGCAGCAGCCCTTGGTAGAGGTGCTGCTACAACTGGTTTTAAAAGGTTCCTTGCTTTGACTGAAGCTGCAAAAGACCGAACTGATGGACCATTTAGAAAACTCTTCAATGCTTGAGCATATCTATAACATATGTATTCAGTGTTCAAGTTCAATTTCGCATATAGAAAAGACAAAATGGAACAAAATATTTGTTTTATGTTTTGGTTACGTATAGATGCTAGATTGCGGGATATAAGTTTTTCGACAAGAGTGTATTATAATAACCAATTTTTTTTACAGTAAATGCACTAGATTACCACATATTTATCTTTTATTTGTATACGCTACAAAACACAATGGCTTTGGTCGAGCCGGTCTCTTTGGGCTACCTTTCTCCTATTATTATATATTATATATTATATAATATATAATTTAACGGCTAAAACAGTGCAGATCATCACACCATTTTCCCATATATTTACTGTGCTATTTTAGCCCACCACTTTGGGCCCCTTTGGTTTTATTTACACGACTTAAGAAATTACACGATACCACGTACATTAAACCGTATTTTAATAGGATATATTATATATACATACATTAGATCCAGCCATAGATTTCTCTAGATGAATCTTTTGTATTATATGTAAACCATAACACCTTTAAACTTTGCAAAATGACGGAGCCTATGCAATATTACTTCTAATATATATACTTTAGTTACAATATACAATCTTCGACGCCCCGCCGCAACGCGGCGGACCGATGCCCGACTCGTTCTTTATAAAAAAAGGACTCGTTTTATGTACACAACCTAATGACAACCATTACCAAGGTGACCTAATGTATGTCCCCGTAGGAGGTCTTAAGTTCAAACTTCGCTAGAAAAACATTTTGGAGGAGTCAAGGAAAATATTTTTTTTTTTTTTTTTTTTTTTTTTAGAAAGACAAAAGTGGTTGCACGAAATTACGAGACATTTTTTTTGTTAGATTGTACTATTGTGTGACAACCGCCTTTTGCGTAAAAATTCAAAATTATTAGAGCATGAGGTATCGAAACAAGTTGCTCGCCACTCCTAGGTGGCACCTCGCTTGCTTTCGCCACCCTCGCCACCACACCATAGTCCTCGCCGCCATAACTTCGTCACTCCCACGAAATGAAAACGACAAAAAAAAGTTACACAACCGTTGGTTAACGGTTAGATTAAAAAAATCAAATTAAAACTTTACCCCTTTATAAATAATACCCCATTTTTATAAAATCATTCACACACTTCTCTTTCAAACCTCTACATCTTAAGCAATAAAAACATGAGTGATTCAGATACGGATTCCTTACGATCCGATCTTGATGATATAAAAGATATCGAGATGATTCTGAAAGTTGCAGATTATGGGCAATCCTTGCGAGAATAAGACGCTGAAAGTTCACACAGCCGTAATTACATCTACCGTGAGCGTGACGTTGTTGAAGAACGACTGATGTCCGACTATTTTGGTGATAATCCAAAATATCCGGATTACTATTTAAGACGTCGATTTCGTATGAGCCGTAAACTATTTTTAGAAATAGTACAAGGTATTGAAAATCATATTCAAACTGTTGATCCTCTTCCACCAGATTTTGATTTCTTTATAGTCCAATTCGATGCTACGAGTGTAATGAGTATGAGTGTTATTATGAAACGCACATCCGCTTATACGCCAATTGGCATATGGCACTACACTTGACGATTTGATGAATATTTGCAAATGGGTCACACACGCGCACGCGATTGTCTAGATTTTTTACTATGTGTGTAATTGAATTGTTTATGCCCGAGTTTTAAGAAAGCCTAATTTGAATGACATTCATAATTTATACAACGCACATAACACGGTCCACGGGTTTCCGGGAATGCTTGGAAGCATTGATTGTATGCACTGGAAATGGAAAAACTGTCTCGTTGAGTGGCAAGGGCAATTTCATAGAGGTTATAAAAATATCCAACTATTATGCTTGAAGCCGTTGCGTCATACGATTTATGAATTTGGCATGCATTTTTTGGGATAGCGGGTGCGAATAATGATCTAACCGTTTTGAATAATCCACCGTTATTCGATGACATGACATCGCCCCAAGGTTCCGCTTTCAAGTAAACGGTTACATTTCAAAACGGTATTACCTAGTCGACGGATTTACCCAACTTGGTCACTTTTGTCAAATCATTCTCGACTACATATTCTGAGAAAAATGCCTTATTTAAACAAAACAAGAAAGTGCTCAGAAAGACATCGAAGAGCTTTTGGGTCCTCCACGGACGTTGGCATATTATAAGCCAACCGCGCGCGCTCGACTATCAACAAGCAAGAAGAGTCACGACACGCCGCATCATATCAGATAACATGCTTTTGAAAGATCAAAAGTTTGCGATATCCGAAATGAACGATATTTATGTTTGTCCGCGAGCAAATATATTACGGACATGGGTTGAGCGATGCGATTACAACGGAAGAACGCCAAAGAACTCCGTGATAAACCAACACACGCAAGACTTCAACGAAATATTATCGAAAGATGTTTGAACTACATCAAGAACAACAACATTAGTTTAAATTTCGATCTTTTATATTTCGCAATGTATTTTAAATTTCAGATGTTTTTTATTTTTACTATTGTATTTTGTATTTTTATTTAAATGAAATTAATTTTATTGTGTTTGAAAAATATGAAAAGAAATAAAATGATGGTGGGTACCAAGTGAAGAGGTTTGGGTTAATTGTGAATTTATGATTTTTAAGTGGATGTGTTGAAGTGATGCTGACACGTACGACCCAAGTGAAGAGAAGTGAAGAGGCCACGATACCTCACGCCTTAACTTTTATTTCTTTTTGCTTTTATGTAAAAAACAATTTGTCGCATAAAAGTACGATCTATCAGAAAACATAGTCGTCAGTCTAGAAAAAAACTGGACCAACCAAATATTTTTGTTTTTTTGACACATTATTATAAGGAAAAAATACGTAACAGAAAACGACAAAAAATTTATTAACAAAAGGTTATTGGTACTTTTAAATGGATTATGTCATCTCATGTTTTTTCTTTTTCAATTTTTTTCTTGTTACTTTTTTATAATTTTGATTTTACTAAAATTACATAACTAAAAGACTAAACATAAAATGTAAAATTTTAACTAAATCAAAAGGTTATTATAAGGCAAAAAAATACGAAACGAAAATTGATAAAAATTATTTCATGCCAATATTTCCTTTTGGAAATTTGCTTTAAATTTCTTATGAAAAACAAGTCATTTTTCATGAAGGCCTCCTTTGTAGACCATCTAAAATTAGACAACCTAGAACCTACCCTATCCTTCTAGACTTCAAACCCATCCATGCGGTGCACCAACTACCCACCCACATTTACTCACCACCACACACGTGTCACAACATCACTCGTCGTTTTCCCACCACCCACGTCACATTAACTCACCCCCAACTCTATATAAACAAATCACCCCTAAATCAAATCCTCACACAATCATTCAAGAAACAAGCAAACCCTAATTTTTCTCTCAATTCGTTTCTTCAATTTGATTCAAGGTATTATCCTTTATTCCGTTTTATTGTTCTTTAATTATGTTTATATGATTATGATTCTTCGATTTGTGATTGTTAATTAGACCTAATATAATTAGGCTTAATCACCGGTAATTATAACTGTTTCTGTTAATTATTGAATCGTTTATGATTATGATTGTTTAAATTTAGGATGTTAGTTAGACCTAATTATCGTTAATTGTAACTGCTTTTCGTTGGCCGTTGAATTATTGAATCGTTTGATGCTTATATTACGTAATGGTTATGATTATTCATCTTATGGATGTTAGTTTGACCTAATTCGATCTAATCACCGTTAGCTATAACTGTTTTTGATTGGCCGTTGAATTATTGCATCGTTTTGATGATTATATGATATTATGATTGTTTGATATGCGGTTGTTAGTTAGAGCGAATCGACTTGATCATCGTTAATTGTAACTGTTTCTGTGTAGAGCTTGAATTGGTTTTTAGCTAGATGTAAATCGATTTAAATTGCTGTTATTAGATATGGAGTTGCGTATATGAAGCTATCTGTTTAGATGTAATAAACGTTTAATTGTTCGAAACTGTGTGTATGGGGTGATTAGTTTGATCAGATGAATTCAGTATCTGTGGTTGATTCGTAAGTTACAAATTTGATATGATCAACATTATTGTGTCTGAATTTGTATGGCTGATAAGTTAGTTGATGGCCATTTTGATTATTTCAGATTGTGTGGTTGATTCGTTGTTAGGTCTGAAATTGATTAGTTGGTTTTTAGTTTGATAAAATGAAATTATGTGACTGGTAGGTTAGCTGGCGTTTGATTAGATGATATGAAGTTATGTCACTGTTAGGTTAGCTGGCGTTTGATTAGATGATATGAGATAATGTCAGTGATTTCTTATCAGGTGGATTTTCTTATAAACATACAACACGATTAGTTAATTGTGTAGGTCAGTCGATGCATAATTACAAACATTGAAATCGTGTGGTTGATTCTTCGTTAGGTGGATTTATTTGACGTGATGAACATGATTAGATCTGAAATTTGTGGATATTAGGTTAGTAAATGCTTGATCAGGTTATCCGGAGGTGTGTGTGCTTAGTTTCTTGTTATGTCACTTCATTTGATTATGATTTAAAATGATGAAGAAAGAGTAGATCAGAACTTGTGTGTGTTATCATCTCTGAAGTATTTAAATCATGTAGATTGATATATTTAATCCTTTTTTTTTTTTTTTTGGTAAAAGGGATTTTTCACCATGGTAAAATATATTTAATCCTTTAACCGGGCTAATTGTAGTTGTAGGGTTGACCTACTATTAGGATGAATAGATGATTTGTTACTTGTAGAGTTGTATGCATACAGAAATCTTAGAGTTGGTCATTCTATGATGGTAAAATAACATGTTGGTCATTGGTAGGATTTATTGTTAGAGTTGGTCATTGTATAGTTGCATGTATAGATACAGTAGCTGTGTTGTATGTTTCAGTTCGTATACGAAGTTGTTTATCATTAGTTCTGCTTGCTGGGGTTCTTATTGTGCTTTTTGCTTTTACAGATGCAAATCTTCGTTAAGACCCTCACTGGTAAGACCATCACTCTCGAGGTCGAGAGCTCTGATACAATCGACAACGTGAAGGCAAAGATTCAGGATAAGGAGGGGATCCCTCCAGACCAACAAAGATTGATCTTTGCTGGAAAGCAGCTTGAAGATGGCCGAACTTTGGCAGATTACAACATCCAAAAGGAGTCCACTCTCCATCTTGTTTTGAGGCTCAGGGGAGGCATGCACATCTTTGTGAAAACCCTTACTGGCAAGATCATTACTTTGGAGGTCGAGAGCTCTGACACGATTGATAACGTGAAAGCCAAAATTCAGGATAAGGAAGGTATCCCTCCTGACCAGCAGAGATTGATCTTTGCCGGGAAACAACTCGAGGATGGTCGTACTCTAGCTGACTACAACATCCAGAAAGAATCCACCCTTCATCTTGCGGACCTCAGGCTAAGAGGAGGGAGGCAATATATCTTTGTTAAGACTCTGACCGGAAAGACTATTACTTTGGAAGTTGAAAGCTCAGACACCATTGGCAACGTCAAAGCGAAAATCCAAGATAAGGAGTGTATCCCACCAGATCAGCAGAGGTTGAGTTTTGCTGGGAAACAGCTTGAAGATGGTCGTACCTTGGCTGATTACAACATCCAGAAGGAGTCTACGCTCCATCTTGTGTACAAGTTGAGAGGTGGGATGCAGATCTTTGTGAAGACTCTGACTGGAAAAACGATCAAAGCTCTGACACCATTGACAATGTCAAAGCGAAGATCCAAGATAAGGAGGGTATCCCACCAGACCAGCAGAGGTTGATTTTTGCCGGCAAGCAGCTAGAGGATGGGCGAACTCTTGCAGACTACAATATCCAAAAGGAATCAACTCTCCATTTGGTGCTTCGTCTGAGAGGGGTATGCAAATTTTTGTGAAGACGTTGACAGGCAAGACGATCACACTGGAGGTTGAGAGTTCTGATACAATTGATAATGTGAAGGCGAAGATTCAGGACAAGGAAGGCATCCCTCCAGACCAGCAGAGGCTCATCTTTGCAGGGAAGCAGCTTGAGGATGGACGTACCCTCGCTGATTATAATATTCAGAAAGAGTCCACTCTCCACCTTGTTCTTCGTCTTCGTGGTGGTAACTGAAGCTCCTGTTTTGTGTGGTTGATAGTTTGTGAACAATTTCGTTGGTACTTCTGTTTAAGTGTTTGTTGACAATGGTAGTTCTTGGCTGGTTTTAATAAAGTTCTTGTTTGGTGTATATTGGTATTTCTTTATGATTGTATGTTAGGTTTGTCTGCGTGCCAGACTTCTAAGTGTGTCACCTTTGCGTATTTGTTTTTGCTCAAATTTCTGAGATGTTTGTAGTAGTTTTCTTATTTGTCTGTGTTTGAGCTAAGGTGTTGCAGCACCTCATGGCTGCGTCTGACTGTTTAGACAATGTCGCCCTTGGGTGAAATTGGCTTTACTTTGATCTGAGGTAGATAGGTGAAATCATACAAGTGGAGTCGGAAACTTATTAGAGTCAGATGCTTTATGCCTAGAAGTAGATGAGGGTCAGGTTCCATGTACTGGTGGAAAGTAATGTTTATTAAAATTGACCTATCAGGTTCATCATGTGACTTGATATGCTTCGAGTTAGTGTTACAGGAAGGTCTGGTGCACTTCCATCTGTTTGAGAAGTAGAATATAGCTCAACCCGATAAGGTTGACAAATGTACAAATTGAACAGGTGATACTAGTTTTCCTATCATCATAAGACTGTTTGGACAGAATTTAACCATTTTGCTTTATAAAGGTCCTGAACTCGAGTGTTGCACCTCTTGCGTGTTGCGCATGTAAATACTCAAATGCATGAACATGTTTCATTTTCATTATTTACAAGTGGTTTTGGGTTTGTTGGTTTGGGTAACGTAAGTATTCTTCCAACTAAAAAGATCTTGATTGTGCATTTTCTTTTCGAAGAAGTAGCTGGTCTTTTTCTTTTCGAAGAAGTCTTGTCAGACTAGAAGTGATGAGCTGGTAGCTGAGGCTACCAAAACAAAAAACAAACCAACAAGTGGTTGGGCTACCATTTCACAATACAAGCAATGGAAAAGTGAGGCCTTAGAGCATAATACTACTGTAAATTACTAATGCAGACTTTCCATTAAGAAAACACAAAATCATCCAATAGAACATAGAAGCCTACAGCAAATGCTATATATGCACTACGAACAGAAGAAAAATAAAAGCTGGGAACTTTGAATTTTTCCTCTTAGTTGAGGAACTATAAGAAAATATATAAATCTTGTCTAACGCACCTTCCATCAAAAATAACTTCTATTGATGCTAAAGACTAACAAAACTGGCACCAGCCACTGGACTGACTAGAGCTGCAAAAACACGAGACCACTTGACTGTACATTTGATAGATGCATTAGTTCTTATTTGACCGCTTTTGATATCTCTAATAAGCTATTCGTCCCAAAGCATCAAGCCAAGTCCTCAATGTCATCCACGTTAAAGTCCTACAGTTTTTTCACGGTGCATAGACTTGTCTATCTTATCGATGAAAAGCTTATTGTGACAAATACTTTAGGGAAAAAACATCAATGGAACGTTTGCACATGGAGGGTCGCTAAGAAGTGTTTGCCTTCTTTTTCAAGCATAGCAAAGTGAGGAATGAACCCTTCTTCGATTATACTGTTTGAATGCGTTATAGCCCAACGTATATGGTCAAAATGTTGGAAGTGGTGGAGCATCCTCGCACCCCAACAACAAGCAGTCAAAGATGTTGTCTTTGATTCTATGGCCTCGTAGGATCCAGAGATGGTGAATCAAGTGATTCTAGGTGTCTTTATGTGCTTATATGGTCTTTGTGGAAGTGGAGGAATCGAATCGTGTATGCTCCTGCTGAGATGAAAGATGCTCTGTTGATTGAGGACAATATATCCGCAGGTTCAACAACTATCTCTCCTTTGGATTGTGAATCGATGTAAGAAAAGCTTTGATTGGAGCAAATGGATTTTGACACCTAGAGATATTTTTGTTTAGCTTAATTGGTCGCTTTAGGGGTTTGTTTAAGCTTATATTAGGCTTATGAGCTTATTTGTTTTTGGGCTTATATCGTAAGCCTCAAATTTCCGGCTTATTTTGATACATAGGCTTATATAAGTTTATCATATCATAATAAACTTATAGGCTTATACAATAAGTTTACCATATAATAATAAACTTATATAAGCCAACAAGTGTTAAAATAAGCCGGAAAATAAGAGCTTGTGAAATATAAGTCAAAATCAAATAAGCTCATAAGCCTATTTATAAGTTTAAACAAACACCCCCTTGTTTATGGCGGTTCTTGCATCTTTTTAGCTTTTATCTTGGAAGCATTTCATGTTCTTTCCTTTCCCTCCTATAGTTGTGGTGTTTTTAATATACCCTTGCCTTTAAAAAAAAAAAAAAAACCTTTCATTTAATATACACACAATGCACATACACACTTTTGCTAGATAATATTTTAACTGAGAGGTTAACATATACACAACTAGTCAAGGCCCGCATGATGGGTGAATTCTTTTAAGATAATAAAGGGAGTAAAAAGCTTAATACGATCGCGTTAAACAGATAAACAAACAATAAAGTAATGTCTATTACAAACTGTAAAAAAACTACATATAGTTGATTGTGAAAAAGAGAATGACAACTAAAAACACACTTATAATCTATGAAGGACTTCTTTGTAGACAACGTTGTTTGATGAATTGTTGTAGTTGTCATCTTTGTCACAATATAGCATTTTCAGACCTTTGTTTTTTTACGTTTGAAACAGCTACATATAGTTGGTCGTGTGAAAAAATTGACAGTTTCAAATATAGTCCCACCTTTGACAACGTTTGACCTTGACTTTTGTTTATAGTCATGGCAAAACAAACTAAACGCAGTAATTGCTTCTTGTTAGGTTGAAAACGCTTCTTCTTATTGGATGGGCTTATTACCATGCAAGGTATAGCACAAACCGTACTCCACCTTACTACCGGATAACAATACTATTGGCAATACAAAGAACTAATCTTAGGGCCGCTTGTTTAGTTTTATATTAAGTCACGTTAAACTAAAGTGTCATTCGTCTATATACGTCATTCGTACGTAGATTAATAAATATTGTTTGTTTTGTGTCTTTAATAAAGTCATTCGAATTAAAAAAAATTATCATATACCTTTTATTTGAAATAAGGGATGATTAGTGGTTAAGAAATGGAAGGGTAAATATGTAAAAGTAGGATAAAAGTGGTGACTTAATATAGAGACCCTCATTCACATGGCTTTTTCTAGAAGGTCATCTATTTAAATTAAACACCAAACAAACAATCAATTAGTGACTCAATTAAATTACCTATTTTACAATTAAGACTCTTTAAGTCATTATCAAACACCACCTTACTGTTTATTGTCAATTTAAATATGTATAAAAGATCGGAAAATATCAACAACATATCCAAATACAGAAAGGTATAATAAGGTTAGTTGAGAATAGCATTTCATACATGGGAGTGATTAAAGGAAGGCCATATGAGAAATACTCGTTTGCAAATTTCCTAACAGATGCAAGAGAGTTGAGATATAATTACGTCACATCAATTTTAGCATAAGATGTTTCTTTAAGTATAGTTTCTTGAATTTTTTCCTTAACCATATGTACTCCGTTTAAAGTAAAGGCTTGTGTTGTTTCTAAGAGATACCACTGGAAGCTCCTAAATGCACACACAAAAGTCATAAACACGTAAACACATAATAAAATACCAAGTTACATTATTTTTAGATTAAAGGAATAACTATTGACTTGGTAATTGAACAGAATTGCAAGAGTTATCGAAGAAATTAAGTAGTACCCACATAAAACCATTAAAAAAGAATAATAAAGTTAATATCATTTATACAACATGAACTGCATAACTATCCTTGTTACGAGAATATATGTACATTTTGAATTTTGAGTCAAATTTGATTGTTAAACCTTGAACCTACAAATTCACGAGGCCACTGAGAATATAGCTAAGTGTATTAGTTTTCTCTAACAGACATACACAAACAACCACATGAATGGAAAAATACCGAACAGAAACAAAAGTTAAATTGTTAAGTACTTATCTGCTTAATTTTAAAAAAGATTAGCAGGTTTAGTTGCATGGATGGATTTGATTATCTTCTTATTTTAGAGTAAATATGCACGTTAGATAAACTAAACACTAACAAAATGTTTATCGAATACAATGCTCGATGTTGTCATTCGAAACATCCTATAACATCTTTCTAGATCACAATAAAGATATTAGCTGATAAAAATGACTCGTTAAATGTTGAATGATATGATAAGTGTTTGCTAGCCAGCCTAAACCATCCCAAACCTTACTATAAATCACCCATTTTGCGACGTTACCCACTGATAACATCAAATTACCTGATATTTTACATATCAAATTCCCGTATTCATTTCCTAATTTGTATTAATACGGTACTCAATTCGTTTATATTTGTTCATATTTACATTCAGGACAAATGAGGCGTTGGAGCGAAAAAGATGCAAGAATGGCCAAGAAGTATATTCTGAAGAAGGTTATGGCGTAATTGGCACTTTTGACTACGCAGAAACCCACGCTACGAGGGCCTGAGAATTATTTGTGAAGGTTACGCCGTAACTGCTTAATAATGTTACGGCGTAAATACGGTATCGAGAAGGATACATCGTAGCCTCCTCTTAAGGTTACGCCGTAATTATTAATGTGAAGGTTACGCCGTAACATGGTAATTTAGTTACGCTGTAGAGATAATTATGGAGCAGATAAGAATATACGGATAAAGAATTACGGCGTAACTCGGTAATTAGTTACGCGGTAATTAATAACTTGGGCGCAAAGTTTTGAAGTCTAGGAGCTGAAGTCGTCAATATTAAAAGAAGATTATTACACATTTATATGGGTAAATAATGAAAAAAAGAAGAAGACAAGTCTCCAAATGAAATGTTGCGCAAGTTCAGGGGCCATGTTGCAAAATGCCTAAAGTTATTCATTATAAATACTAAAAGATGGTACAAGGATTAGACTAGGGCTGAGCATCGGGCCGGATCCCGACCCGACCCGACTAATACCGATCCCGATTAACAGCTAGAACCTAAACCGAATACCGACCCGAAAGTAGTCGGTTTCAATCGGTCGGAATCGGTTTGTCGGTTCCGGTCACCTTCGCTTGCCTTTTCTCGGTTTTTTTCCCGTCCCGACCCGAGTCCCGAGAACACAGAAAACTAGAACCGAGTCCCGATCCGAGTAGTAGTCGGTCGAATCGGTCAGATCGGTTCCCATGGGAATCAAGGCGTCAGAATCGGTCGGAATGCTCACCCCTAGATTAGACATCAAATTGGAATTGAGAATATTATTGTCGTGTCCTCTCGTGCCGCATTTAAACAAAAGGGCACCAAGAGATTTTGGCGGACAACCCTTCGGGTTTTGCCCCGATACTCAACTAGGGGATCGATAACATTATTTTGGCACGATATGTAATCAATTTCCGACTCTTTTTATTAATTTGGTTTAATCATTTAATGATATTAATTTTGATTCTCAATTAATTGTTGGTTCTTTGATTCTTATTGTGTTCTTATTAATTGTCTTTTAATTTATTATAGTCAATTAATTCTTTGATATTTATTATTTGTTTATATATTGTTTTATATGGTTGTTTTATCAGTCATTCCGCTAGAATATTTTGGTGATGTGGAAACTAGGTGTTAGCCTAGTTTTGATTTTTTTTATTATTAATGCTTTTGCGTTTGTTTCTAGTGTATGCATGCATAGTTCGCTGGTAGTCACCCTAGCTTCGTAGTTTTGAGTTTGGCGATTTATTTGCTTAGAGAATTGACCAACCGACACTAAGTAAGTAGAGAGGCTTGGTAAGAATTGACCAAAAGACTATCAAATCCTCTTGTGCGAATCGACCAAAGGATCACCGCTCGGAAAGATGAACTTAAGAAATTAGGGATGTGTCTAAGATGCTAGCGCCCGGCATACATTATTACGAATCTTGCATGTAGCGGTACTTAATGACATCAATAGGTTGTCAATGATCCCGTGATCGATAATCTTGGTGAGGAATCTAGGAACCATAGGTCGGGCCGAATTGACCAAAGGAGGCCCGACGAATTTAAACCCCACTTGAAGGTGAATCTAGTGACTTTTAGAACCCATATATTGCGATAGTAAATGCCGCACTTAATAACTTAGAATAGCTTACGAGACCTCCGCTTTGAAGGGTAATACCTTTGATACGAGTATGGGGCTATGTTTAATAGGGTAGACGAATCGACCATAGGAGTCTCACGGCTTTTGCCACGATTCATTCGTGGATGAATTCGATTTAAGAATAGCTTCACTATCCTTTCCATTAGCTTGTTTACCGAGAATCACCCAATTGATCATGTGATGATTAAATTATTATCAATTGAACTTATCATTAAAACTTATATTATGTGACAATTTAATTAATTAGACAACTAGGAATCAACCTTTTGGGACGACCTCGGTCTTGCCATTCCTCACTACATCCAACCGTATACAACCCGTTAGTGCATTAGGTAGGCCATAGGTAGACGAGTAACTATAAATGTAAAACATGGTCGAAATCATGCATCGATTTTGGCGCCACGGGAGCGGTCTTCGTATTTTGGTTGTTTGATTAATATTATTCTAAAGTTTTGTCTTCGTCTTAAGACTACTACAGAACCTATTCAATGGTTACGCGTAACTTCTTATTATATAACGATTGCTATCGAATGAAGTTACTGGCGTAGTTAGTAATTAGACTTACGCCGTAACCAAGTCTGAAACATCTTTAATTATATTATATTAACCTCACTTGTTGCTTATGAAATTATTTTACACATTTAATGCGCTTGTAGTATTGGTGTGCAGGTACAAGAAGAACAAGTGGAGGGAATCTCAACATGATCATAAGCCGAGATTTAGTAGAGCAATGGACATGATTGGAGACGTCCGATAGATGCCTATTGCAGGAGTCTAACTAAAAGACTCGGGAGGATAAAGAAAATTGCTCGTCGGGAGACTACCCGTCCAGCCGTCCTTATCTTAGATTTAGTTTTTTGTTTTTATTTTATAAACGTTTTTGGATATTTTTGTAGTTTTTAGGATTTGTTTTGGGTTTGGCATTGTTTTGTTTATCATATTTGCAGGTATAAAGACCAAGGATAGATGATAGGAGTTCCGATAACTCCTCTTGAACACGTAGGAAAAAGTTGACACTTTGGGCACGGCAACATTAGTAAGTAACTACGGCGTAATGGGCTGATCCATTTACGCTGTAACTGGCAATCCGTAAGACCATCTGCCCACTTTATTATAACTACGGCGTAACTAGGCCGATCTAGTTACACTGTAATGTCTCTGTTCCGGTATTTATTTTCTCGGGGTTTTAATTACGCCAGAATCGGGCCGATCCATTCACCGTAACCCCTTCCCCGGTAAACATTTTTCTTAATTCAATTCACCTACACCGTAATCGAGCCGATCCAGCTACGCCGTAACTATCCCTTGTAATGAATTTTTTTCTAAAAACAAGTTTCAAAACATTTCCATAACCTTGTATTAGTAATTAAATGAACTTTGGGGAAGTGTTCCCTGTAAACCCTCACGAGACTTCACTCGTCCACTCGGGACACCGTGTAGTTTAAAAGGCTTGTTGCATGCGCTAAATGCAACCGTGATTCTTACGAAAGTGAGTTAGGTTTTATTTTGTTTTTGTTTTTATATTTCGTTCTATTTTTGCTTTTTATCCAAAATTATGCTTTTTGGTATTAGTTTTTCTTGCAACAATACAGGTTGATGAATTATGGAGTGATGTTCGGCTGCAAGGAAACACTTTATATCCGACTAGTTGAGTACCGTTGATAATGGAGAGTTGATGTGAAAATGGATGTTGCTCAAGGAGGCACATTTGGAGCATGTTTTTGAACATGCATTATTGATCATACCGAACAAATCCAGAAGAGTTATATGTTCCATCTCTAACCCTTCTCATTTTTTATTTATATGCTTAGTATGACCCAAGTGAGGGGAAGGGATTAGACATAGACACCCGCTTGATTTTACTTGCCTTTATTTTTCTAGTTTTTAGTGAATAGTGTTTCATTTGTAAAATTTTGACATGTTTTTCATTACTTAACTGGACTAATCTTAACTGAGCACACCTACCCTATATTTACATTGTGTGAGGATAAGCCTTTCCGTTTTCCCCTTATACATAATACCATAAAAATGAGTGTGCCGATGGCTGTAGTAGACTTTAGAATTTGGCCTTGCATATCTTACGAGACCATTATAATGAGCATTACATTGAGATAACTTGGTGTAATCGGTGCAGCTAGGATATAAGGCAATTTTAGGATTAAACCCAAATAGCCATCATTTATGTTTTTGTATATTTACTTTTCACATCGATCAGTCAATCCCCCTATTAAACCCTTTTTGTTGCACTCATCATTAGTACAAGATACCTCTAGTATACCCGTCTGAGCCATTCTTTTCAATTTTTTTTCACCCAATATATGTTGTTTCGTTACACTTATCGCCTAGCCTACCCTGTAGTTTCCTTATATCCATGGTCCGGGGGCTGTTAGTCAATTTTGGTTCCACTGGTGGAAGTCGCAGGTTTTGAATAAAGGGTTTTGGAAGAAAATCAGGTTCATATGATAGTTGATTTCAAGTGGGAGGATGCTTTATATGTTCGTATCGTTTTATTTTTATTCATGTATACCTTGTCTTGCATAAAAAAAATAAAAAATAAAAAAAGTGAAAAAAAAATGCAAGCAAGAGTTTGTTTATTAGTTTATTTATAGTCGATAGTAATCACTTATGTTTCGTGTAGTATTGTGTTGAGTATTCTCGCTTTGTTCAACTTGGGCGCTTTAACATATTCGTTTTGGTGTTCTTACGTCGAATTAGAAACCCGTACATTTCTATCTCCCCTTTCAATTTTAATCAATATTTGTACAATAGGGGCATTGTACATCTCAAGTGGGGGGATAGGAGATAGAAATGGTTTATTATATAGTTTTTGGTCGAATTATGTGCTAAATTTACCCCAATTTTAATTTTGTTTTAAAGCACATACCTTTTTTCATTGATGATGAAGGCCGAGTTAATGCATCTTATTTGCCTATTTATGGATATTATGAGGCACTATGCGTTACTTTATATGCATTGACTTGTGTATTGAAAACCCCTTGACTCTTGACCCTCGGTTTTTGTTATGGGATTGAAAGCGACTAGTGGTGGGGCCATTGTATACTTAGGAATCTATTTGTTTCGTGTCTTTTTGTTTACACCCATTAAATGTTTTCCCATGTCTTATCCTACCCTTAGTTATGAATCGAGCTTAGGCGAGGAAGCAAGCAATCATTGGTGTCTTGGCCATGGATTTGGTCATGTATCTTTTTGTTTAGGAATCTATTTGTTTCGTGTCTTTTTGTTTACACCCATTAAATGTTTTCCCATGTCTTATCCTACCCTTAGTTATGAATCGAGCTTAGGCGAGGAAGCAAGCAATCATTGGTGTCTTGGCCATGGATTTGGTCATGTATCATTGGTTTTGTCCCCTTCGCCGTAGCTCGTTAGTAATGACAAAATAACCCCATAAGCCTTTATGTTATGTCAACCCTTTGCCTTTTGAAATAGCTGCATCTATAGACTCTAGTGGTGGAGATTAGTATCTTTGCCAAGCCTATGATAGAATGCTCGCCATGATTGAGCAGTTGAGTGATCACCCAAAAATAAACACGTAGAATTATGAGAGAGTGTGATTTCAATTCCCTTTCGTGAGGTTCTCGGTTTGGAATTTTCTAGCTTAGGTATTTTCTAAACTCATATTTTTCAAGTAATCTTGGTAGATATCTTTTAAGAATAATTTTAAAGGTCTACTTGAGGGCAAGTAGAGTTCAAGTGGGGGATATTTGATAACATCAAACTACCTGATATTTTACAAATCAAATTCCCGTGTTTATTGCCTCATTTGTATTAATATGGTACTTAATTCGTTTTTATTTGTTCATATTTACATTTCAGGACAAATGAGGCATTGAAGCGGAAAAGATGCAAGAAATGGCCAAGAAGTATATTCTGAAGAAGGTTACGCGAATTGGCACTTTAGACTACGCCGTAACCCACACTACGAGGGCTCGAGAATTATTTGAAGCTTACGCCGAATCGCTTAATAATGTTACAACAGAAATACCATATCGAGAATGATACGGCGTAACCTCCTCTTAAGGTTACGCCGTAATTATAATTGTGAAGGTTAAAACGTAACATGGTAATTTAGTTGTTGTTGAGATAATTACGGAGCGATAAGAATATGTCGATAAAAATTACAGTAACTCGGTAATTAGTTACGCCGTAATTACTAATTGGGCACAAAGTTTTGAAGTCCAGGGCTGAAGTCGTCAATATTAAAAGAAGATTATTGTACATTTATATGTGTAAATAATGAAAAAAATAAGACAAGTATCCAAATGAAATATTGCGCAAGTTCAGGGGCCATGTTGCAAAATGCCTAAAGTTATTCATTATAAATACTAAAAGATGGTACGAGGATTAGACATCCAATTGAATTGGAGAATATTATTGTTGTGTATTCGTGTCATACGAAACAAAAGGGCAACAATAATAGATTTTGAAGGGCAACCCTTCGGGTTTTACCCTGTACTCAACTAGAGATCGATAGCATTATTTTGGTACGATATGTAATCACTTTCGACTCTTTTTATTAATTTGGTTTAATCATTTAATGATATTAATTTTGATTCTCAATTAATTGTTGGTGCTTTGATTCTTATTAATTGTCTTTTACTTTATTATTAGTCAATTAATTCTTTGATGTTTATTCTTTGTTTATATATTATTTTCTATGGTTTTTTTATTAGTCATTCCGCTAGAATATTTTGGTGATGTGGAAACTAGGTGTTAGCCTAGTTTTGATTTTTTTATTATTAATGCTTTTGCGTTATTAATTGTTTCTAGTGTATGCATGCATAGTTCGTTGGTAGTCACCCTAGCTTCGGTAGTTTTGAGTTGCGGGGTATTTATTTTCTTAGGAGAATTGATAAACTGACCCTAAGTAAGTAGGTAGAGAGGCTTGGTAAGAATTGACCAAAAGACTATCAAATCCTCTTGTGCGAATTGACCAAAGGATCACCGCTCGGAAAGATGAACTTAAGAAATTAGGGATGTGTGTCTAAGATGCTAGCGCCCGGGCATACATTATTACGAATCTTGCATGTAGCGGTACCTAAAGACTGTCAATAGGTTTCCGAATGATCCTGGGTGATCTGATCATCTTGGTGAGGAATCTAGAAACCATAGGTCGGGCCGAATTGACCAAAGGATGCCCGACGAATTTAAACCCCACTTGAAGCAGGAATCTAGTGACTTTTAGAACCCATATATTGCGATAGTAAACACCGACAATTAATGACTTAGAATAGCTTACCAGAGACCTCCCATTTTGAAGGGTAATACCTTTGATACGAGTAGGGGCTATGTTTAATAGGGTAGAAGAATTGACCATAGGAGTCTACCGGCTTTTGCCACGATTCATTCGTGGATGAATTCGGTTTGAGAATAGCATCACTATCCTTCCTATTAGCTTATTTACCAGAGAACCAACCCAATTGATCAAGTGACAGATTAAATTATTATCAATTGAACTTATCATTAAAACTTATATTATGTGACAATTTAATTAATTAGACAGCTAGAAATCAATCTTTCTTGTGACGACCTCGGTCTTGCCATTCCCTCACTACATGCGACCGGGTACACTGCTTGTTAGTGCATTAGGTAGGCCATAGGTAGACGAGTAACTATAAATTTAAAACCTGGTCAGAAATCCTGCATCACCTACCATGCCTGACCCTTTTGGCATTTTAAGATTTTATGTAAGGTATTAAGTCAAACCTGACTGGAAACAAATTGAATGACTTAGTCTTCACCTTGAGATCCTACTACTCACACCACATGCGCAATATATATTTCCATTGCTTCTTTAAGTCTACAATATCACATTTACATGTGTTATAAGATCACCATGAAAAATGACACACATTTTCACACAAACACCCACAAAATAGCATAGAAAGTAAATATGTTAGCAATGCGGCCTTCAAATTTTTGTAAACATCATCGGGTTTTCCGCAAAGAATATATCATCACTCTAAATCGCTTCCACATCATATTTCCAATATGGAAGTCGATCATTTAGTAAGGTTTAAGGCCGATATCTGTAAAGATATTTGCTATCCTTCATATCATTCTGCCAAACACATCGTGTTAGAGCCGCATGTGAATTATTTCACATATCGCGGGTTTCAAAAGATCGACAGTTGTATAATTGTTAAAGTAAAAGTCATTGTGAAATTATTAATATGTGTCGCCAATTGTATTAAAGTTAATAATGGCACTGAATGTTCCTTGGCATATGCCATGGTTTATTCTTTGGAATATGCTAGATGCCAAAGCATATTCTTAGTTTATTCCTTCTAGTTTCACCTATAAAAGGCATATGTAATCAGTTGTATGGATCATCCAATCACCTACAATCACCACCACCACCATTGCAACAAAGCTTTCGCAGTATTTTAATAAAAAGGTGTGCTCGAAGGGCTCGCATGAGAATTATTTCACATATCACGGGTTTCAAAAGATCGACAGTTGTATAATTATTAAAGTAAAAGTCGTTGTCAAATTATTAATATGTGTTGTCCAATTGTATTAAAGTTAATAATGGCCTGGAATGTTCCTTGGCATATGCCATGGTTTATTCTTTAAAATATGCTAGATTCCAAACATATTCTTAATTTATTCCTTCTAGTTTCGCCTATAAAAGGCACATGTAATCAGTTGTATGGATCATCCAATCACCTACAATCACCACCACCACCATTGTAACAAAGCTTCCGCAGATTTTAATAAAAATGTTTGTTAAGTAATACTTGTACTTTAAAGTTTGAGTTTTGAGCTTTAGTACAAGATAAAATTCTGGCAACATAATTTTTATCTTGGTATCGAGCTTTGAATCAAAACATTCTTAGCTCTATGGAAGGTTAAACCCTTAAGATATATTCAGAAAAGCGAAGAAGGTATTATTTTATCAATTTCTTGTATTTCTACGGAATCATTTCTATTGAAAATTCATAAAAACCCTTGTTTTTAGATAAAAGACAGCTCAATTGCTTCTATTAACAAGTACCGAAAGAATCGGGAAGTTTTGAAGTTAACCGTTTGGTGAGTCTTAAAACAAGTTTGTAAATATAACCTTTGAAGTTTTTGATGTTATGTCCGACCGCTTTGAGCAAGAAATACAGAATTGGTACGATAATTCACGAACTATAGATCCTGAATATATCGTCTTTAAAACATATAGTTCTAAACCCACAACTACCGATTTAGCCAATAATTTAGCTTGTGTTTATAATCGTCTATATCTCTTTTCTAAAGTAGCACTTAAGAATTTCAAAAGTATTTCTGAAAAGCAAAAAGATCTTGAGTTAAAAGTCCAAAGTTGTCAAGAAAAGCTTGAATCCTGTGAGGAGCTATTAAGAAAAACCCAGAGTGAAACCGAAAAAGCTTTCAACAAATCTCAACCAAGATCCATCAATCTAAACCACTCACAAAAGAGAAGCCACGAACCTTGTTCAAGAAATAATGAGCAACCAAAGTTAGTTGAAAAGGAAGCCCTTCGACTAACAGAAGACCTCAATCATAAAATCCAGAAGGTTGAACACCTTCTCCACGAAGTCAAGAACTCCATCACCGAATGAGTCTTGCCAATCAAAAGGCAACTACTGAGTATCAAGAAGCTATACAGGCTACTGAAGACTTTGAATCACCAGTAGTTGGTTTCGCAAAAACAACTGATTATAAAGAAGGATTAGCGACTCAACTGAAGGCTATCATAAAGCAAAACAACACCTTGCTTTACTTAGCAACTAAACAGAGTCAGAAATTGACTGAGATTGAAGAAAAGTTTGACAAGCTCAAACAGGAAGTTCAAATTGTTATCAAACAAAAGACTCAGCCAGCAGATCTTGAAGACTCAATATCTAGTTTAGCCAAAAGACTTGATAATTTTTCCATTAGTTGGAAATTCCCAGTAAAGAAAAGTGACAGACAGATATACATCTTTGAAGATCCCAATAAAATATTTAAGGAACAATTTGGGAAGGAGTCAAAGAAATGACTTCTAGAAGGCCTAGCATCCTTAATAGGAGTTCCACACAAACTCAAACAGTAACTCCCAACCCAAGAAGATCAAATCTGGTTACCGTGAAATGACCGGAATGATACCAAGCAACTAGGACAACAAGAAGAATATTTGGAAGAAACAATTACAATCGAACCTTGGAATCCATCGTAGATCCAGAAAGAAAACTTGAGATATCAAGAGAAAGACGAGCAAGTCTTGTTCCAGCAGAAGTACTCTATTCAAATAATAGAAGTACTACAAGACACAAAGTATATGAACACTACTCTGAGCAAAGAATCCTATGTGTCGGTGAAAATCAGGTTAACCTCTAGCTGTGTAACCAAGAAAGTTACCAGAGCTTGAGAGCTTCAGGACTCCAGCATATTCACCTAGGAATATTCATGATTAGGCTACATGCACTCCACCGGAGAAGTGCAGGAAAAAATGCTCTAATTGTTCTTCGTGACACTAGGTGGGAAGATAGCCGACAAATCGTTGGAACCATGGAAGTAGACCTCTCTGCAGGAACGCAACTAGTCTACATGTTCCTTGATATGGTTCTAAGTATTGACGACTTCCATAATCATGTGGAAGTTGTTATACAAACTCATGGGTATGAAACTTGGCAAGGAGGTGAAAGTAACCTTTTAATCACAATGGCCATGACGGGTAGGCTATCAAACACCAGCTATATGGGATTCCAATATAGTGTAGAAAATGTTGTGGACCACCTCACAACAAATGGCATCACAACAATTCCTGGCGAAAGAAGAAGTGTAGAAGAGCTTGAAGGAATGAACTGAATTTAAAGCCATCTCGAGCAAACCTCGACGTGTACCATCAAGGGTAGCAAGACATGAAAGGCTTAATGATCATTAAGTCTCCAATTTGAAAGATACCGCCAAGCACCCCAACCAACAAGATACTCGTTGACCAACATGATCGAGAAGTACCAAGTAATGATCATCCGGATGAAGATGAAGAACATTTTATAAGAGTATGCTTCCAAGATCCTCAGACAAAACATATCCCTTGTGATGTATGTTTCTGTGAGGAGTGCCTGAACGAGGCAAGAGTCCTAGAAGACGAACCACTGAATCAAGTCTGACGCTCCAATAAACCAAGACGATCAAACTATAAGTGGTCGACCCTTGGTGAACCATCTGGAAAATGGGACTATTATGTCAAGTATGATGCTCCAGAGATCACTACTTCAATAGAAGAAATTGCAGCAACTGGCTGGGGGGATGAATTCTCAGATGACAAAATTACCCCAGGAAAAGTGGCAATTATGGACGAATCAAGTGATTGGGATGATGATGAAAGGAGTGGCAGAAAGATCCTAGTCCTACGAGAAGAATTTTCAAAAAATCAACAAGACTTTCTTGATGAATATCTGCCACAATGGGATGACAAACTCGCCACACAAAAATCAGAGTATGAATGGGAAAACCCATTCACAAAGAAAGCATGGTGAGGACCATACAATTCTTCATCTTTCCAAAGAAGATGATGATGATATCGCCATACCTAAAGTTCCAAACTTTAAACAAATGGCGGACAAACTGCTGATAAACATGAAGAACATACTTTTCCATCAGCAAATGATGCAGAATCTGGTACAAGCTATCAACCACCACATGATGCAATATTAGGACCAACTGTCTACCCGACAGCGTGGCAAAATCCGCAGCCAACTTATAAACCAGAATACCAGTTTGGTTATCCTCAAGGAAGAAGCAATGTTTTTAATGGAGGATATGGTGAATATCACAATTCACAGTGGACTCTGCCACCAACATGGACAGAATCGGTGTAATGCTTGTTCTACCAGCAGATCCGGCTTATGGTCGATGTAATAACAAGATGGGAGTCTATTACAATCAATGTGCTCAATAGTCAAACATGGATCGACAATAAAGCAAAGTTAGCCTTTGTGGAGATTCTTCTTGAGAAAGCGAAAAATTAATGTGGCAACAATGGCGAAGCGCATACCCGGATGTGTATGTCGCCTTGAAGCAATTGTCGACGAACCACAAAATATAACATCACAAGTAAGGCAGTTAATATTGCGGAAGATCCAGACGAGGCTCAAGTGATGAACAAGACAAAGCCTACAAAGACTTAGACATGATAACTTGTGAAGAAACCAAGAACTTGTGGTCATTCTTGGAAGATTTCGATGATTAGCAATAAAATCAGAAGATTATACTTCCCTCAACAAAGAGAAGCTTTTTGCTAAACTCCCACCTTCTTTATCCAAGAAAGTAGAGGAATCGCTCAAAGCCGGGCACCACGGTCTTAGTGCGTGAGTCTTGCCCGCAATCAAATTCACTCATACTTTTATCTCGAAATGTGCAAAGATGCGCGCTTGCCAAAGAACTTAGAGACTTATCTCTTTGTTTAGCTATACCAATTCTCGGTTACTACAAAATAATAGGAAGAAGTATGGAATGAGAAAATCAAGAACATACAAAAGAAAGCCACATGGTTCTCATGTAAAGCCATTCAAGAGAAAGTATAAAGATGACAGAGGACGAGTCAAGAAGTGCAAATGCTTTATTTATGGAAAGGAAGGGCATTTTTCAAAAGCAAGCAAGGAAACATTGCAAGATCACCGCTCTATCAAGATTTGGATCTTGATGACAACTAGGATATTATCTCAAGAGACTTTGACGACACCGGTGTCTATAGCATATCGGAAGGAGAAGGTGATACTCATCAAAGTATCGATATCATGGTCCAAGATACCCCATTTGAAGAAGCGACTTTCACAATAACACACGAAGATAATGAAAGCAACATCAAGATGACCAACATAGTCATTTTTCTTTCATGTTCCATCCAGACCACCAACAAAATAGCGGATATGGTTCAACCAGTAGGATCGTGGAAACCAAGCAAAGAAGCGCCACCAAAGTAAAAGTTGTGAGCATAATTGGAAAGAAAACACGGTCACAAATTACACAATCTGCTATTTGCGGAATACTAACCACAGACGTGTCAAGACTTAACTATCCCAAGTGCCAAGTTACAACATGTGCCCTTTGTGCGAAAAATTATCTTGGCAAAACGGTTAATGTCAAAAGAAAGCAAAGTGCAAGCCGTAAGAGGAAAATGACTTCAACAAGAGAGGTAAAACTTCTCAAAGAACTTTTGAAAGAAAAGACAGAACAAGTTCAACAGATGATAAGAGATCAAGCAAAAGAGTATTATGAAACAAAAGCAGAGATTCAAAAGAAGGAAGAAGCATGGTAGCTTGAAAAGAGCTTGCTAGTAAAATACCTTATAGAGACTCTTAAGATAATTGATCAGCTTAAAGCTGAACAAGTAAGGCTTGAAGAGCAAAAGAATGAAGAAATAAGAAGGCTTAAAGCACAACTGCAAGAGAAGAAAGACGAAGCAGTAAAGTTTGAATACTCCAGTGAAGAGTTCCCACCATTAAATGATCCTCACATAGCAAGACCCTTCATGGAAACAGAGATTCATTACTCTGGAAGTGTTGCGTCAGTTCCAAAAGTTAGAAAGATAACTAACTCACTTTACAATGTAAAAGTTGAGTTTGATATCCCTAATTGTCCGCATTTGGAATCGGTGCAATAATAGACACGGAGCATCGACATCTTGTATAAACAAGAGGTTATCCCGGAAGAAGCACTTGAGCCTTTAACGCACATCGCCTTCTTCAATGGCTTAAATTCAAGACAACAAGCAACTCATGAGAATAAAACAAGGCTCTTTTCTCATAGAGGAAACAAATTCAAGATTCCCTCATATATGCATTTGATATGCATGACAAAGAATGGTATTGAAATCTCGATAGAGCCAACTTCCTAAGGTCCATGAAAGGAGGAATTCGTATAGAAGGAGATGAGATAACCATCTATAAGAAGGTTACCAAAATAAAAACTTCAGAACAATATGAGGTTGCTGAAGTTGCCATCACTGAGCTTGAAATTAGTGAAGAAGATTTCTTTGAAATAAATGAATCTATTTATTTCAACCAAGAAGGCAACAACGCATTCTCAAGCGGTTTAAGCACGTCATTGATAGGTTGAAACTTCAAGGATACATTGGGCGAGAACCTTTAAAGCATTGGAAGAAGAACGGTGAACTTTGTAAGCTGGATATTATCAATCCATACATTACAATTGAAGACCGACCATTAAAACATATGACACCAGCAATGGAAGATTCATTCCGAAAACATGTTGATAGTCTTCTCAAAATTGGTGATATTCGTCCAAGCAAAAGCAGACACAGAACAATGGCAATGATCGTAAATTTAGGAACAACAATTGATCCTGTAACTGGAAAAGAAATCAAAGGGAAGGAAAAAATGGTGTTCATTTATAAATCCTTGAATGATAACACATACAAGGACCAATACTCCCTACCAGGAATAAACACGATCATCAAGAGGATAGGAGGCCCGAAAATATTCTCAAAGTTTGATCTCAAATCAGGGTTCCATCAAGTCGCCATGGATGAAGAGTCAATCCCATGGACCGTATTCTTAGTACCGAGGACTTTATGAATGGTGGTTATGCCATTTGGTTTAAAGAATTCGCAGCAGTGTTCCAAAGAAAGATGGATAAATGCTTCAAAGGAACATAATCATTCATCGCAGATATATTGATGATATCTTGGTTTTCTTAAACAACGAAAAGGAGCATGCAAAGCACTTGGAAAAGATGCTGAAAATCTGTGAAGATAATGGCCTAGTCTTATCTCCAATAAAGATGAAGATAGCAGTTCCAACAATAGACTTTCTGGGAGTAGTCATAGGAGAAGGAACCATAAGGTTACAACCGTACATCATAAAGAAGATTATTAACTTCAATGAAGAAGAATTAAAGACAAAGAAAGGATTGAGGTCATTCCTAGGAATCCTTAATTATGCTCGTAGTCATATCCCAAAACTTGGGATCCTCTTAAGGCCACTATACGAAAAGACAAATGCTCATGGAGACAAAAGATTGAAGCCCTCTGATTATGAGTTAATCAGAAAAATCAAAATGCAAGTTCAAAATCTCCCAGACCTTGAGATACCACCTGAGAATGCTTACATCATCCTAGAAACAGATGGATGCATGGAAGGATGGGAAGGAATAGTTAAATGGAAGAACAGTAAGGAAGGACCAAGAAGCTCAGAAAAGGTTTGTGCATATGCAAGTGGCAAGTTCTCAACAACCCAATCTACAATCGATGCTGAAATCAATGCCTGTATCAACACTATGGAAAAGTTAAAAATCTACTACCTTGATAAACAAGAAATAACTCTAAGGACAGATTGTCAAGCCATTATTAGCTTTTACAATAAAGCTAACAACAACAAATTCTCCAAAGTTAGATGGATCAATTTTGCAGATGCAGTCACATGAACAGGCGTCAAGATCAACATAGAACATATAGAGGGAAAACATAATACGCTAGCTGATTCTCTCTCAAGACTTGTTAATCTTTGTTTTGCAGAATGCACAGTAGAAATGAAGCAGTTAGCAGCAACAACTCTTTACTTAGTGGAGGAAGTCCTACAGTCCCCCCATGCCTCTCAGAAGAATATGAAGATCACTTGCGAAGAAATCATGAAGACTTTCAACCACTCCCAAGAATCTTCACTAAAACAATCTTCATGCATGAAGAACCAGGAGCAATGTACAAACACTACCAGCTCAAAGCCAACCAAATCCCAATCAGAATGGATAAATCTGATGCATGGAGGTCAGTCGCTCAAGATATCGAATTATCAGCAGCAAAAGAAGCAGTCAAAGCAATGCGAAACCTACAAGCAATCATACAATGCAAAGCCCAAGTCTGCTTTGGATTATCAACAAGAGACAACCACTGGTCTGACCAGAAAGAAGATGTACGAATCCAAAACAAAGAAGCCCGAAGAATCCTCATCGAACTAGAAGCCCTCGCACAGCGATTGGGCCGCAACAATATCTGAACCCATAGAAGTCCAAGACAATATCCCAAAAGCAAACAAATGCCGCTACAACAGGAAATGATTTCTAGAAGATAGTGACAACAGTGATGACGATTCAATTTTTATTGTGGACCCCGGGTGGGATGATTATTGTCTGAATACGTTAAAATTGAATCGTCCCATGGATCAGTATCTCTATCCAAAAGCTTGAAGGACCCGCATGTGAATTATTTCATATATCACGGGTTTCAAAAGATCGACAGTTGTATAATTATTAAAGTAAAAGTCGTTGTCAAATTATTAATATGTGTCGGCCAATTGTATTAAAGTTAATAATGGCCTGGAATGTTCTTTGACATATGCCATGGTTTATTCTTTGGAATATCCTAGATGCCAAAGCATATTATTAGTTTATTCCTTCTAGTTTCGCCTATAAAAAGCATATGTAATCAGTTGTATGGATCATCTAATCACCTACAATCACCACCACCACCATTGTAACAAAGCTTCCGTAGTATTTTAATAAAAAGGTGTGTTAAGTAATACTTGTACTTTAAAGTTTTAGTTTTTGATCTTTAGTACAAGATAAAAATTATGGGATGATTATTATCGAATACGTTAAAATTGAATCGTCCCATGGATCAATATCTTTATCCAAAAGTCGAAGGCCCGCATGTGAATTATTTCACATATCACGGGTTTCAAAAGATCGACAGTTGTATAATTATTAAAGTAAAAGTCGTTGTCAAATTATTAATATGTGTCGGCCAATTGTATTAAATTTAATAATGGCCTGGAATGTTCCTTGGCATATGCCATGGTTTATTCTTTAGAATATGCTAGATGCCAAAGCATATTCTTAGTTTATTCCTTCTAGTTTCGCCTATAAAAGGCATATGTAATCAGTTGTATGGATCATTCAATCACCTACAATCACCACTACCACCATTGTAACAAAGCTTCCGCAGTATTTTAATAAAAATGTATGTTAAGTAATACTTGTACTTTAAAGTTTTAGTTTCTGAGCTAGTAATACTTGTATTTTAAAGTTTTAGTTTTTGAGCTTTAGTACAAGATAAAAATTCCTGGCAACACCAAGATAAAAATTATGTTGCCAGGAAATTTTATCTTGTACTAAAGCTCAAAAACTAAAACTTTAAAGTACAAGTATTACTTAACACACCTTTTATTAAAATATCTTGGAAGCTTTGTTACAATGGTGGTGGTGGTGATTGTAGTGATTGATGATCCATACAACTGATTACATATGCCTTTATAGGCTAAACTAGAAGGAATAAACTAAGAATATGCTTTAGCATATTCAAAGAATAAACCATGGCATATGCCAAGGAACATTTTGTTGATCGATTAAGCAAACGATCTAATCTAGAAACCGACTTGTAACAAACGCTATCAAGTATTACGCGAATTTAATACTTAATCTTAAGAAGAAGAAGAAACATTCAACACCTCAATATTATTTATTAATACGAATACTCTTACAAGATTAGGGTTTTGCAACCTTGAAGTGTTTGACCTTAGATATAAAACATACGTATATCTAACCTAACCTAGGACCTCCTTTTATAGGCTAAGGAGTCCTATACATTATACAATACGTAACCTACAAGATAAATATCTTTTCATATTTATCTAATACAATAAACTAAACCGACTATACAAGACTAGCGGTGGTTACATATCAAGATCCGTGGTTACACTATACTACTAGCCGCGGTTATCTTCATCCGTGGTTACATTCTTCCGTCCGTGGTTATATCTACCTTGTCCGCAGTTCCAAAGACTTAAAGTAATTCTTGATCCAAGGAACCTAAAACCCAACAATCCTCCCTAAACTTGATACATTCCAACGTAATTCTCAAGTTTTCTTTAAGCTCAAAACATCGAATTGGAGGATGTAGCCAAACACTTACTAGCCTTAAGAATATTCTCATACTTCAAAGAACAAATCGTAAGCTTGACCATCATAAGGTACTAACATCTTGATACAACCAGCTTCAACATCCGAGCAATAATCACTGGATACTTATTCATTGAGGATAATCACCTTCTACAAGCATATGAATAATTTCTCCGTAGCAGCTTAAAACATGAACTCCACAAGTTTGATATAAAACCATCTAGTAACTTGACCATTGTAGAGTCCTTTCCATTCGTGTTCATCATGAGTAGGTTCAAATAAAATCTTCAAATAATGATAAACCAGTCTCTCATGATAATCATTCGGATGTATTTCACCAAAATTATTCTTGTAAAGTATCCAAAGATTCATCAAATCATCTCTATCAAAATACTGAAGCATCTGTGAAAATTTATTATACTCATAAACATCATTATTGAGTCTTTGAATTTTCCAAACTCCTTCACTTCCATTAAGCTCAAACTCATAAGAAATAATGTGATTACCATCTGCAACTAATTTCAATCTTTTAGAATCGATGTCTCTTGAACCTCGATTTTCTCTTTCTTTTACTTTGAATCCATTCATCATCTTTTTAATCCACTCTTCCTTCTTTTAGAATTCATTGGACGAAATCATCATGATTAATTCTCATACATCTCTCATAAATGTCAAAATTCTTTCAAATGAACACCTACTAAGATTATCATAAACATGTATGCCCGAATTCTTAATTATCTTCATCAATACATTCCTCATCCGAGCAATAGAAGGAGGTTTCTTTCTTACAACTTGCTTCTTTTCTTTCTCGACCTTCCTTGCCAATATACCCAAAAGTCTAGCTTTTTCCTCATCATCAAACAAAGCCCATTCTTGTGCAAGATACTCATCACTTATTAATTCGAAGCTTCAAGATAGTTTTGTGATTCATACCATGTAGCTAACCATCTCGACTAGCTTCCTTTTCATCTTGCTTTCTTTTCACTAAAGTCGCTTGATCCTCACTACAATACTTTTAGCATACTCTTCATCATAAGCTTCTTGTTTCGCTTTATTTTTAAACTTCAAGACAACCTCTTTACCTTTCCCAACATCGATTGAACCACTTTCTTCTTCAAAGGTTCACCAAAATCGACTTTTAACTCGGGTTTGGTTGCGAGGTGAGCGGATAAAGCAGTGCAATGATAGTAAAATAGATGAGGTTTTACTTAGATTTATCAAGGTACTTGCGACTTCTTTCTCAACTTCTTTAGACTTAGGTTGTGATTCGAGAGAGTTGTGACAATAGTGGAAGTGGTTATGATAGCGATGGGTATTACAAGTAGTAGGTACAATTGTGATGTCTCGAAACCGCATCGGTGGTTACAAGAGTACTAACCATGGTTTCGGACATACCATCGGTGTTTGTTTCCTTCACTACATCTTCTCGCAACATTCTTCAAACTTTCAAGAACCGCTTCATTCCCATCTTTATCGATACCAAAAGTCATTATCTCAACTATTAACATCTTCATCCATAGATACATCAATGATATATCACCGCCTCCCTCAAGTCATGCCTTCACTCCTCCCTGTTTGGATACATCTTCCACATTCGTGAGTGGAGAGAAGTCCACCTTCTTCTTCTTTCGCCTCATAGCTTTCAAAACAAAGAACCCTGTGTCTCCTTACTTTTTCCAAAACCAACACTCTATGCTTCAATCTTCTAATATCCTTACCTTGAAACACGTTAACTCCTGTAGACACGAAATTTTATCCTCTATTTTAGCACACTTAGCCGTCAATTCATTTAAACGTTCAAGAATATCCTCCCACTTCGACTGTGTGAACGGTCCGAGAGGTGGTTCATTGGAAAAGTCATCATGTACAAACTCGTAACCCGTCAATTCGGTTGCATGTTGCAATCTATCCTCATCACTTGAGTTGTGTGAGCTGCCCGAGAGGTGAATCCTTGGATATAGTAGACATAGCACGGACCTAGCCCGATCATCTATGCACTCAGGCGGCCCGGTTGGCTAGGGATTCCTCCACTGTGTTAAGTTCCAAAGAACTCTCCACATTAGGAGTTGCCAATGGTTGGGTCTTATTTATGTTTCCACTATCCCGACCAAAGATCTAAGCATGAATCGAAGTGGAAGCCCTTCCAATCATGTCACCTCCACTCCATGTGATGACCTCATTAACAACACCACTAACACTAGCCTGAGGTAGATGGGTGCCCTTCCATCTCCTAGCGGTGTTTTGGGTATGACAATCGGTGGTTAGAGGTGTACTAGCGGTGGATATAGGAACAATAGGTTGAGACACAAGACCTTCATCAAACTCAAGATCAACAGGCAAAGTAAGCATGTGAGGAAATAAAGGAACATCTCTAATTTGTACATTCTATGGCTGATTCCTCATATGAGCAAAAACCTTAGGAAGCATATGATGTACTTCATACTCCCTAGTATGTTCAATGTGTTCCTCACAACTATTCCTCTTTCATCCTCTTGTTTCGAACACCCATTTAGTCCCAATTGCCCTCTTCCCATTTGGAAGATCAACCAATGTCCAAACTTCTTGAAGCTTAAACTGTAAAAGCTCCTCTTGCATTGATTCTACCCGACCTTTTTACGATAAAGCTTCTTCCACTCTCTTGGCTCCTTTTGAGACGAGTAAAACAAGCAAACAGGCAATTTTGCGAGATCTTTATGACTGTTTCTTTTGTGAAGTGATCTTGCAAAGAACCCATGTTCGTGAAAGGGTTCGATGTTCTTAACCTCGCTTCTTGTTTGAACAGAGTATTCAAGTTTCCAAGTATTTTTCCTTGGGATGAATCTTGTGAATCCTTGTAGTGGTGATTGGACTTTCATGAATGACAGTTTCCAAGTTTGACAAATCAACATTGAAGAAATCATCCATGTCTTCATCATCAGTAGGAGTATCAATTTCAATCAAACCAGGCATATTAGGATCATGTGGATACTCCTCATCACCAAATAGTGGCTTTGGATGTGGTCCAAAGAAAGTACTATCACCAGTACTTTTATCCTGAGTTACACTTGAACTATCGGTGGTAGAAGATGGTTTGTCACCTATTACATTGGCCTATCGGTGCTTCAAGAGGCTTAGCGATTGCTTGCATCGCTTTTTCTTCTTATCAATTTCTTCACCGACACCGAGTTATCTTTCAACAACTCATCCTTATCTTGATGATAATCAACATTGCCTCCAGATTCAAGACATCATCATCGGTGGGACCTTGCTTGTGAATGATGGAAGGAGCGAACCAACTTTCCACTTTTCAACCAAATAGAACTCCTTTGGAGAATCGACTTCCTTTGAAGATGTATCGCCTCGTAATCCTTTTGTGTACTGCATTAACATTAGTGGAAGTTCCCGCAATGATAGGCTCATAATTCATAGATTTGGTTAGCATATCAATGTTAAACACCCGGTCTGGTCCTTTGGTCTCAACACTAGGAGTCTTTTCACCGAATTGAACATGTAGGTTCTCTTCAACAAGTCTAGTCCTCTATTGTATCTCTAAAGGCTTTACTATTAGTAGAATAGCCTAAAAGTATCCATCATCGCTTTTTTCCGAAACTTGCCTAGGTAGTCTATGGTATTCAAGATGGTAACAGGACACCCAAAAGGTTTTAGGAATGCAATCATTGGCTTCCTATCATGTAACAAACTCATAGGGGTCTTGTTATGAGGCTTCACTACCTTACTGCTTTGCACATAACATGCAATTCCTACGACTTGACCCAAAAGGTAGTTGGTAACTTAGATTCGACAACATGGTCCTAGCGACCTCAATTAGTGTTCTATTTTCCGTTCACCACACCATTACATTGTGGTGTTCTAGCAACACTAAAGCGTCTTTCAATACCTTTAGCTACGTAGGCGATTCATCACATCATTCTTAAACTCGGCCCATTATCACATCGATTACTTTAACCTTATAGTTTACTAGATTTTCTATCTTAGTAATGAAACTCTTGAGAATCTCACTAGTCTCACTCTTAGCGACCAAAAGTATACCCAAGAAAATCTACTATAATCATCGGTGATAACTAGGCAAGATCGCTTATGGTTCAAACTTCTAACAAAGGTAGGTCCAAATAAGTCCATATGAAGCATAAACGGTGGTTGTGTGATGGTGTTATGATTTTGGTCTTACAAGAAGCTCTATGTTGTTTTCCTTTTGACAGCCACACACGTTCTTTACACTCAAAACCTTAGAAGGTAACCCTCTCACTAAGTTGCCTTTTACCGGTTTATTGATTGTTTTGTAATTGAGATGACCTAGCCTTCTATGCCACAATTTTGACTCATCTATGGATGCTTTAGCAAACAAACATAAGGACCTATTAGGAAGAACATCTTTAAGATCAAAACATTATATATTTTCCTTCCTAGGTACCCTAAGTTGTATAAACTTCTCATCGTGCATCTTAAACTCGAGGAGACAACACCACACTCCGTTTCCCAAAAGTACCCAGTTTTCTTATCACACATTTGAGAAACATGAATAAATTGTACTTAAGTCCACGTACCAAATAGACCTTTTCAAAGTCTAAATTTGCATTCGATTGTGCCTCTACCAAGTATCTTTCCTCCCTTGGATCATTGCCAAATGCCACATATCCTCCATCAAAAGCTTCAAAATCTTCCGGTTGCTTCCATCCCAAGTCATGTGCCCGAGCAACCACTATCAAAACTCCTTTATCTTTTAGCTCGGTTTGAAGATTTCCTGCACATTAAATTACACAAATTAGTTCCTTTTGTGGACCCAAGCCAATATCGACTTGGGTCCGCCTGCATCAAAATATTCAAATTTCTTTAGGTCCATTGATGCACAGTTGACATGTGGTAAAACCTTGGTCTTAGGCTTCCATTGCCAACTAGTCGAGGCCTTAACAAAGATAAAATGATTTCCAACCAACGTGTCGGTTATCACCTTTGGAATTTTTAAAACTTCTATTGAATCGAGGTGATATTTTGCTTAATGATGGTTTGATTCGCTTAGCCGTGTTTACATTTTGCTTAGCGATGGTTGGAACCCATTTAGGTGCAAAGAAGATGACTATTGATTTTGTATTCCCATTTCTCATCAACATCGCTCTTGGAATCATGTTTTGTTTGGATGAGGGTGTGTATTCTTTGAAAAGTTTTGATGATTTACCCTCCTCCAATGATTCCATACATGTGGTTTGTTTTATTACAATTTCTCCGTAAGTGTTCAAAACTACCACATACAAAGCAAGCCTTTTAACACATTGAAACTCATCACCTAATATGTTAGAAATTAGACCATTTAAGCTTCTTTGATTTCCCTAGGTTTATATTGTTTCATCTGTTCCCTAGGTATTTCCCTGCACTCTACAACTTTCTTGGTAACTTTAGCTCCAAATCTAGGTACAAGGTTGACTTGTCGAGAATCAACTTTCTTAACTTTCTATCTCTTCGCACTTAGTTGATTCATTTCTATCTTCCTCAGTCGATTCCCAATCTTCTATTATGGGAGCATCGATAACTTATCGAACTTATCTTAGGTGTTTCATCTTATTTATCTCTTCTACGGGTTTGTTAAACCGAATTCACTACTAAATGACAGGTTCTTTAGCGGTGGTGCATGTTTCATCAAAGAGGGTGGTGGCATATCATTGTATCCTAGACCAAGACCATCTTTGAGCAGCTTTTGACCTATTGGCTTATTTACTAGATCAAAAGTATATTGTGTTTTAGCAACCCTAACAACATGTTTTCTTTTTCATCTAGGGCCTTTTGTTTTACACTCTCTCGCCTCCGCTAGTTTATCTTTAAGCATTTTAATCTCTCTTTCTTTAAGATCAATTTCACCACCTAGTATATTGATCTTTCTACATACTCAAACTCACATTTAATACGTAATTTTAGCTTCTCTTCCACACCCTAGACCAACTCTATAACCTAAGTTATCTAGAGTCAATCTTTTCTTCTTTTCTCATACTCTTGATAGATTTTTGAGATTCTAAGTTATCATAACATGATTTGAAAGAACAAGTAGATGTTTTAGAATCATTAGATACCTCGAATCGAACCGGAAGATGAAGCATAGGCCATTAGAGCAAAGTTATGCTCTTTAGAAGCTTCACTAGCAAGAAAAGTCGCATTTGGACCTTGTTCAACTCGATCACCCAATCATAATCACCAATCCCATCCCGAGAAACCAAAGTGAAGAAGCGGCAGCTCTTCATTGTCTTCTTTATGCCTTCAATTCTTTTCGGAGCTCGACATTCCCTAGCAAAGTGACCTTTCTTCTTGTAGTTAAAGCACTCCATCTTGTTTTTGTCGAATCCAGCTCTCCTTTGACCATCATACTTAACCTGTCTTCCAGTCCTCCTCATAAACTTCCTTGCTTGGAGAGTCAACATTGCCATTTGCCATTGAAGATTGATCTCATCAAGATCATCAGGATCAATTTGATCCGATCTTGATTCAAAGACAAGAACTCGGTAGTTAAATCGACAAAAGCACATATTGCACCATCAACGACATTATCATTAACGGTGGTATTGTTTGCAATAGCCGTGGTTATACCATAGGCGTGATGGATACATCTTGTGGGCTTTTGTGATTAGTGGATACAAAAGCAATGTTTTGATTAGCGAGAGGATGAGTGAGAAAAGTTATTCTCGGACTCATAAACCTTCAAGTTGTTGAAGAGATTGTCTAGAGTCATCGTAGCAAAATCCTCCTTATTTCTCCACACAATTGTATGAATAGCCCATTCGGATGATAAACTCTAATGAACTTCAAATTAATATCTTCTTGAAGAAACTTGTAACTTCATCGACTTGGTTGGTGATAAGTTTTGAAGTCTATTGTATGTACCATCAATCTTTTCTCCACTAAGAGCGTTGAAGGTTTCAAATTGATGCTTGAGCATATTCATCCTTGACTTCTTAGTAGCTTCATTACCAAAGAAACCTTAATTCAAGAGCATCCAATAACTCTTTAGCGATTCATATTGATCAAAGTCCAAAGCAAACTCATTAGGTATTCCCATAGAGAGAATATCGTGAGCTTTGATCTCCATTTTCCTTTAGCTTTATCGGGTTCACTAACAATAGCAATCTCGGTCCATCCTCACCCTTCTTAGGAAGAGTGTCTCCTTTTCAACGACATTTCGAGAGAGCATAATCAATCATACGAATGTATTGCCTCATTCGCATCCTCCGATTTGATACTCACCATGTTTGAGCATGGTTACTTTAGAAGCATTCACCATGTGAGTTTCACGGACATCTTAACTTGCTTGAATAAAGATTAACAGACTTCTTCTTGGTTACGTTTCTAGATCACAAGCTCGATACCACTTGTTGATCCCGGTTGAGCAAACGATCTAATATAGAAACCGACTTGTAACAAACGCTTATCAAGTATTACGCGAATTTAATACTTAATCTTAAGAAGAAGAACGATGAAACATTCAACACCTCAATATTATTTATTAATACGAATACTCTTACAAGATTAGGGTTTTGCAACCTTGAAGTGTTTCGACCTTAGATATAAAACATCGTATATCTAACCTAACCTAGGACCTCCTTTTATAGGCTAAGGAGTCCTATACATTATACAATACGTAACCTACAAGATAAATATCTTTTCCATATTTATCTAATACAATAAACTAAACCGACTATACAAGACTAGCGGTGGTTACATATCAAGATCCGTGGTTACACTATACTACTAGCCGCGGTTATCTTCATCCGTGGTTACATTCTTACGTCCGTGGTTATATCTACCTTGTCCGTAGTTCTAGTACTTAAAGTAATTCTTGATCCAAGGAACCTAAAACCCAACACATTTCAAGCCATTATTAACTTTAATACAATTGGCGACACATATTAATAATTTGACAACGACTTTTACTTTAATAATTATACAACCTGTCGATCTTTTGAAACCCGTGATATGTGAAATAATTCACATGCGGGCCCTTCGACTTTGGATAGATATCTTGATCCATGGGACGATTCAATTTTAACGTATTCGGACAATAATCATCCCACCCGAGGTCCACAATAAAATTGAATCGTCATCACCGTCGTCACTATCTTCAAGAAATCCTTTCTGTTGTAGCGGAATTTGTTTGCTTTTGGGATATTGTCTTGGACTACTATGGGTTCAGATATTGTTGCGGCCTAATCGTTTGTCGAGGGCCTTGATTTGATGAGGATTCTTGGGCTTCTTTGTTTTGGATTCAGTACATCTTCTTTCCGGGTCGGACGGTGGTTGTCTCTTGTTGATAATCCAAAGCAGACTTGGGCTTTGCATTGTATGATTGCTTGTAGGTTTCGCATTGCTTTGACTGCTTCTTTTGCTGCTGATAATTCGATATCTTGAGCGACTGACCTCCATGCATCAGATTTATCCATTCTGATTGGGGTTTGGTTGGCTTTGAGCTGGTAGTGTTTGTACATTGCTCCTGGTTCTTCATGCATGAAGATTGTTTTAGTGAAGATTCTTGGGAGTGGTTGAAAATCTTCATGATTTCTTCGCAAGTAATCTTCATATTCTTCTGAGAGGCATGGGGGGACTGTAGGACTTCCTCTACTAAGTAAAGAGTTGTTGCTGCTAATTGCTTCATTTCTACTGTGCATTCTGTAAAACAAAGATTAACAAGTCTTGAGAGAGAATCAACTAGCGTATTATGTTTTCCCTCTATATGTTCTAAGTTGATCTTGACGCCTGTTCGTGTGACTGCATCTGCAAAATTGATCCATCTAACTTTGGAGAATTTGTTGTTGTTAGCTTTATTGTAAAAGCTAATAATGGCTTGACTATCTGTCCTTAGAGTTATTTCTTGTTTATCAAGGTAGTAGATTTTTAACTTTTCTAGAGTGTTGATATGTGCATTGATTTCAACATCGATTGTCGATTGGGTTATTTAGAACTTGCCACTTGCATATGCACAAACTTTTTCTCGAGCTTCTTGGTCCTTCCTCACTGTTCTTCCATTTAACTATTCTCCCTATCCTTCCATGCATCCATCTGTTTCTAGGATGATGTAAGCATTCTCGAGTGGTATCTCAAGGTGCAGGAGATTTTGAACTTGCATTTTGATTTTTCTGATTTGCTCATAATCAGAGGGCTTCAATCTTTTGTCTCTATGAGCATTTGTCTTTTCGTACAGTGGCCTTAAGAGGATCCTAAGTTTTGGGATATGACTACGAGCATAATTAAGGATTCCTAGGAATGACCTTAATCCTTTCTTTGTCTTTAATTCTTCTTCATTGAAGTTAATAATTTTCTTTATGATGTACGGTTGTAACCTTATGGTTCCTTCTCCTACATTGCTCCCGAAAGTCTATTGTTGGGCTGCTATCTTCATCTTTGTTAGAGATAAGACTAGGCCATTATCTTCACAAATTTTGACATCTTTTCCAAGTGCTTTGCATGCTCCTTTTCGTTGTTTGAGAAAACCAGTATATCATCAATATATACTGCGATGAATGATTCTATTCCTTTGAAGCATTTATCCATCTTTCTTTGGAACACTGTTGGGGCATTCTTTAAACCAAATGGCATAACCAGCCATTCATAAAGTCCTCCAGGTACTAAGAATACGGTCCATGGGATTGACTCTTCATCCATGGCGACTTGATGGAACCCTTATTTGAGATCAAACTTTGAGAATATTTTCGCGCCTCCTATCCTCTTGATGATCGTATTTATTCCCGGTAGGGAGTATTGGTCCTTGTATGTGTTATCATTCAAGGATTTATAATTGAACACCATTCTTTCCTTCCATTTGATTTCTTTTCCAGTTACAGGATCAATTGTTGTTCCTGAATTTACGATCATTGCCATCGTTCTGTGTCTGGTTTTTCTTGGACGAATAGCACCAATTTTGAGAAGACTATCAACATGTTTTCTGAATGAATCTTCCATTGCTGGTGTCACATGTTTTAATGGTCGGTCTTCAATTGCTTTCATTATCTTCATGTGTTATTGTGAAAGCTGCTTCTTCAAATGAGGTATCTTGGACCATGATACTGATACTTTGATAAGTATCACCTTCTCCTTCCGATATGCTATAGACACTGGTGTCGTCAAATTATCTTGAGACAATATTCCGGTTATCATCAAGATCCAATTCTTGATAAACGGTGATCTTACAATGTTTCCTTGCTTGTTTTTGCAATCTTTTGCAAAATGCCCTTCCTTTCAAAAATAAAGCATTTGCACTTCTTGACTCGTCTGTGTCATCTTTATACTTTCTCTTGAATGGCTTTACATGAGAACCATGTGGCTTTCTTTCGTATGTTCTTGATTTTCTCATTCCATACTTCTTCCTGTTATTTTTGTAGTAACCAGAATTGGTATAGTGAACAAAGAGATAAGTCTCTAAGTTCTTTGCAAGCGCCGCATCTTTGAACATTTCTGAGATAAAATTATGAGTGAATTTGATTGCAGGCGAGACTCCTGCAGTAAGACCTAGGTGCCTGGCTTTGAACGATTCCTCTACTTTCTTGGATAAAGAAGGTGGGAGTTTAGCAAACGCTTCTCTATTGTTGAGGGGAAGTATAATCTTCCTGATTTTATTGCTAACTGTCTGAAATATTCCAAGAATGACCACAAGATCTTGGTTTCTTCACAAGTTATCCTGTCTAAGTCTCTGTAGGCTTTGTCTTGTTCATCAGTTGAGCCTCGATACGGATCTTCCAGCAATATTAATTGCCTTACTTGTGATGTTATATTTTGTGGTTCATCAGCAATTGCTTCAAGGGCATCATACACATCCGGGTATGCAGTTCGCCATTGTTGCCACATTAATTTTTCGCTTTCTCCAAGAAGATTCTCCACAAAGGCTAACTTTGCTTTATTTTCAATCCATGTTTGACGATTTAGCCTGTTGATTGTAATAAACTCCCATCTTGCTATTACATCTGACCATAAGCCTGGATCTGCTGATAGAACAAGCATTACACCTGATTCTTTCCATGCTGGTGGCAGAGTCCACTATGAATTATGATATTCACCATATCCTCCATTAAAACATTGTTTCTTCCTCGAGGATAACCAAACCGTGTCTGGTTTATAAGTTGATTGCGGATTTTGCCGCGTTGGTAGACACGGTGGTCCTAATATTGCATCATGTGGAGGTTGATAGCTTGTACCAGATTCTACATCATTTGCTGATGGAAAAGCATTTTCCTCATGTTTATTAGCAATTTGTGCTGCCATTTGTTTAAAGTTTCGGAACTTTGGGTATGGCAGACTGTCATCATCATCTTCTTTGGAAAGATGAAGAATTGTATGGTCCTCACCATGCTTTGCTGCGAATGGGTTTTCCCATTCATACTCTGATTTTTGTGTGGCGAGTTTGTCATCCCATTGTGGCAGATATTCATCAAGAAAGTCTTGCTAATTTTTTGAAAATTCTTCTCGTAGGACAAGGATCTTTCCACCACTCCTTTTATCATCATCCCAATCACTTGATTCGTCCATAATTTCCACTTTTCCTGGGGTAATTTCATCATCTGAGAATTCATCCCCCCAGCCAGTTGCTGCAATTTCTTCTATTGAAGTAGTGATCTCTGGAGCATCATACTTGACATAATAGTCCCATTTTCCCAGATGGTTCACCAAGGGTCGACCGCTTATGTTTTGATCGTCTTGGTTTATTGGAGCGTCTGACTTGATTCAGTGGTTCGTCTTCTAGGACTCTTGCCTCGTTTAGGCACTCCTCACAGAAACATACATCACAAGGGATATGTTTTGTCTGAGGATCTTGGAAGCATACTCCTATAAAATGTTCTTCATCTTCATCCAGATGATCATTACTTGGTACTTCTCGATCATGCTGGTCAACAGAGTATCTTGTTGGTTGGGGTGCTTGGCGGTATCTTTCAAATTGGAGACTTAATGATTTGTTAAGCCTTTCATGTACTGCTACCCTTGATGGTACACGTACCGAGGTTTGCTCAGATGGCTTTAAATTCCAGTTCATTCCTTCAAGCTCTTCTACACTTCTTCTTTCGCCAGGAATTGTTGTGATGCAATTTGTTGTAAGGTGGTCCACAACATTTTCTACACTATATTGGAATCCCATATAGCTGGTGTTTGATAGCCTACCCGTCATGGCCATTGTGATTAAAAGGTTACTTTCACCTCCTTGCCAAGTTTCATACCCATGAGTTTGTATAACAACTTCCACATGATTATGGAAGTCGTCAATACTTAGAACCATATCAGGGAACATGTAGACTAGCTGCGTTCCTGCAGAGAGGTCTACTTCCATGGTTCCAATGATTTGTTGGCTATCTTCCCACCTAGTGTCACGAAGAACAATTAGAGCATTTGTTCCTGCACTTCTCCGGTGGAGTGCATGTAGCCTAATCATGAATATTCCTAGGTGAATATGCTGGAGTTCTGAAGCTCTCAAGCTTTGGTAACTTTCTTGGTTACACAGCTAGAGGTTAACCTAATTTTCACCGACACGTAGGATTCTTTGCTCAGAGTAGTGTTCATATACTATGTGTCTTGTAGTACTTCTATTATTTGAATAGAGTACTTCTGCTGGAACAAGACTTACTCGTCTTTCTCTTGATATCTCAAGTTGTCTTTCTGGATCTACGATGGATTCTAAGGTTCGATTGTAATTGTTTCTTCCAAATATTCTTCTTGTTGTCCTAGCTGCTTGGTATCTGTTCCGGGTCATTTGCCGGTAACCGCTGATTTGATCTTCTTGGGTTGGGAGTTCTGTTTGAGTTTGTGTGGAACTCCTATTAAGGATGCTAGGCCTTCTAGAAGTCATTTCTTTGACTCCTTCCCGAATTGTTCCTTAAAGATTTTATTGGGATCTTCAAAGACGTATATCTGTCCGTCACTTTTCTTTACTGGGAATTTCCCGCTATCGGAGAAATTATCAAGTCTTTTGGCTAAACTTGATATTAAGTCTTCAAGATCTGCTATCTGAGTCTTTTGTTTGATAACAATTTGAACTTCCTGTTTGAGCTTGTCAAACTTTTCTTCAATCTCAGTCAATTTCTGACTCTGTTTAGTTGCTAAGTAAAGCAAGGTGTTGTTTTGCTTTATGATAGCCTTAAGTTGAGTCGCTAATCCTTCTTTATAATCAGTTGTTTTGCGAAACCAATCACTGGTGATTCAAAGTCTTCGGTAGCCTATATAGCTTCTTGATACTCAGTAGTTGCCTTTTGATTGGCAAGACTCATCCGGTGATGAGCTTCTTAACTTCGTGGAGAAGGTGTTCAACCTTCTGGATTTTATGATTGAGGTCTTCTGTTAGTCGAAGGGCTTCCTTTTCAACTAACTTTGGATGCTCATCTATTTCTTGAACAAGGTTTAGGGCTTCTCTTTTTGTGAGTGGTTTAGATTGATGGATCTCGGTTGAGATTTGTTGAAAGCTTTTTATGGTTTCACTCTGGGTTTTTCTTAATAGCTCCTCACAGGATTCAAGCTTTTCTTGACAACTTTAGACTTTTAACTCAAGATCTTTTTGTTTTTCAGAAATACTTTTGAAATTCTTAAGTGCTACTTTAGAAAAGAGATTTAGACGATTATAAACAAAAGCTAAATTATTGGCTAAATTGGTAGTTGTGGGTTTAGAACTATCTGTTTTAAAGACGATATATTCAGGATCTACAGTTCGTGAATTATCGTACCAATTATGTATTTCAGTATTTCTTGCTCAAAGCGATCGGACATAACATCAAAAACTTCAAAGGTTATATTTACAAACTTGTTTTAAGACTCACCAAACGGTTAACTTCAAAACTTCCCGATTCTTTCGGTACTTTTTAATAGAAGAAATTGCGTTGTCTTTTATCTAAAAACAAGGGTTTTTATGAAGTTTTCAATAGAAATGATTCCGTAGAAATACAAGAAATTGATAAAATAATACCTTTACTGCTTTTCCTGAATATATCTTAAGGGTTTAACCTTCCATAGAACTAAGAATGTTTTGATTCAAAGCTCGATACCAAGATAAAAATTATGTTGCTGAGAATTTTTATCTACACAACATACATAAATAACCACATACAACATGAAGATCCTGTAATTGTTTTAATAAGGTAAAATTATCCTTTGGTGCTTCTTGAAGCTTATAAAGAAGATTAGTTGTGGTATCTATATCGATTACAAATTCATTAGTTGTGCAGAGAAATGCGAGATAGAAAATAAAATACCCAAGAATGAAATAATAACCTTTGCTTCCTCTATGGACTACTTTAAATCACATATTCACAGAGTCTTATCTACAGACTTTTAGGTGATATACTTAGTGTACTTTTAGGTGATACTTCCATTAATAGCAAATGGGCGGCAAAGTGGCGTGTCACACCGTAAAGTATGTCTTCAGATATTTAAATCTATAAGTTTACTTCTAATCACTTCAAGTTTTGCCATGATATACTCCGACCTCCAGTTCACTTTACAAAATAAAAGGAACATAAAAATATACCTTAAATGAAAATTTGTAAAAGCTAGTTGGTTTATTTATGTAGATTGCCACTATCAAATCCAAACTCTGCTATGTATCTTCTTTTATGGGTCGACTGGTCAAGACCGCTAATGATCCAAAAAACACTTGAAAGGTTGAACCAAGATCTTTATTACCTTAGTTCCCATATTTTTATTAGTATTGTCTTGCAGAGAACCTAAAAGATTTACTAATTTTGCATTATAATTGGAGATCAAGTCATTGTCTTAAATGTCTAACACCATTGTTTTCACTTGTTTCCTTTTGACTCACAAGAAACACACATTACTCTGTATACATAGCTAATTGTGTGAATGTGCTAAATAAAAGGGAAATCTTGATCTTTTTGGGAGGGTTGATCAAAACCTGGAAAAACAAAATGAGAACACTATCCATTATACCATCTTGGTTTTGTTCACAATGATGCACAAAATTCTTGTATCACATGCTATGAGAAAGTGAAAATAACTTGGTAAAAACCATTATTTCACTTACACTAACTTTATGGTTACGTAAAAAAAATACTACATCGAATGTTAATAAAAAAATTAGAGAGGTAGACTAATGCAACACTCTTGTGAAAAGGGTAAATCATATGTTACTTATAGGATAGAGATAGAGTGATAGACCATTTTCTATCTAAGCTATCTAAAGGGATCCTCTATAGATTTGATAGTGTAGGATTCTTCCAATCCGTAGTCAATTATCTAACTGCTAAAAGTTCAATTTACCAATCAATGTGTCAATATAATGTGTCTAGTATAGCTCACATAAAAGCACATAGTATCAATAAACATATAAGCGTGGTATATTGGGAGGTTGGATAATGGGTCGAAATAGGATAAATGTGGGTTATAAGGGATAAGTTAGGCCCGATATACTTAACCCATTAAACTTGTTAAGGAAAAAGCTTACCTCGGATTGACCCATTTATAAGAAAATTAGTTGAGATTGACACTTTTTAAAAATTGTTTCACACCTTTAACCTGTTGATGAGTTTCCAAATACTCATCATTTTTGTGTAATCTAAACTGCAAATTCATCTGAAAACACTCAAAAACACATCAAAATGATCAAATTATCACAAATCAGTGTTTTATGTGTTTTAATTGCAAAAATATCAAAATCAGATGAAAAATGTATAAAGTTTGCAAAATTGGCGCTTTAGTCCCCGAGTTTAAAAGTTGTCAAATCTAGTCCCTGAAATTCAAAATGTGGAAATTTATCATTCAAGGTCCTCAAGTATTCTAAATTGTTTAAAATGATCCTTGAATGATTCTTTGGTCAATTGGCAAGAAAAGTCCCTAAACTTTGAAAAATTGCAAAATAGTCCTTGGACTTTAAAAATGGATTTTATGCATAAAGGGTTCTTGTTCTATTAAAATTGTCAAGTTTGGTCCTTGTGGGAGTATTGGAAAATATCACTTTCAGTCCTTGAGTTTGGTCAAATTACAAAATTGGTCCTTGTTTAATATCTAAAACCAAAGGATCCTATGTCACTATCTAGGCCCAATCCAAATCCAACATACAAGCCACCTAGCCCAAACTCGTTGACCCTTTGCCTTGGACCTTGACCCAGGTCCACAATACAAAAGACCCCACCACATCTAATCATGACCCCTTTGTTATTACCGTGGTCAAACCCAAGGTCAAACCCACCAAGATACGCTACCAAGAAAACCGAGCATCAGAGACTCACCTCTTCCCCAACAGAAACTCAATACCAGCCATGGTTTCACTCCAATTTCAACCCCCTCCATGCCTTGTCCCCTCCACATCCTATAAACTCCAAATATCTTTAAATTACCTAAACCAAACCTCAATTAATGATAAAAACCTGCTTGTGGAAAAATGGCGCCAAAATCACAAATGGACGGATATGATCAATCTCAAGCATCCAATGGCTCTAGTTTGGTGGGAAAGTCTCAGAAGACATGTGGGATTGCTAAAAGTCTATAAAGAGGAAGTGAAATACAATGTATGAGGAGTATCTAGTGTAATATTTTACTTTTCATGTCGTTTTAGTGTAACTTTCATTTTCAGTTTATGTTTTAAGCTTAAAACTTTGTATTTCAAGTTCCTTTGTTATAAGAAATCTTTTGTGAACCTTAAATTCAAGTTCCAAGTTAAAATTCAGTTTATGCAAATTTCTCCTATTTATGCAAAATCTCAAATGTTTCAAATGATATTGTTTGTTGTTTGTATGGACTAGAATAACTCATGTAAGCTCCCATATAGCTTTTATAAGCTATTAGAAATCCTAAAATTCAGTTTAGAAGAAAAATAGAAAATCACAAAATTCCAAATTAAATACCTCAAAATCAAAAATCATGGTGAAAGGCACAAGAATCTTTGGAGCAAGGTTAATCTTGGATGGTTTTGGGATAGTGCTTCTTGGGAAGCTATAGGAATTGGTTTAAGGTCCCGGTCTCAATATTAAGCTTGGAAGTCATTTGTAAGCTCTTTTGTCCAATTTGGCATTTCATTATTCTAGGTGTTATTTAGCTTCAATTTTACTTTGTGATATTTAGTGATTATATAGTTAGTTTAAGCCATTAAATCTATAGCTTGTTTGTTTCAATTTGTAGTTAACAAAACTTGTTTTAATAAGTATAAAGTGCATTTTGGTTAATTCTTAGTTTAGTGTTGTAATGATTGTTGTTTAAGGGTTCATTAGTACTAATATTGATAAAACAAGGTCCGAAATCATGTTTGTGGTTTGAAATTGTGATTTGCTTTGTAAAACATCAAAACAAACCACATTAAGGGTGTTTGGTTTAGTGTGTTTAAAGGTTCTTTGTTCTTTGTCTTGTTGGAAACTTGCATAATTAGGTCTAAATAACTCATCCAAGTCAAGAAATCAAGTTCTTATAAGCAAGAAAGTCAAAATCTTTGGCCTCATATATTGCGACCCATCGTTGAGTTTTTAATGATCCAAGATCATTGTTTTGTGTTCAAAAGTTGTTACTCTTGCTATATTCAGTCTTAAAACACCTTAATATAACATCATCAGTGCTTAAGATCAGATCAAATCTCATTTTGGTCAACTTTTAGTTTTTTTCTCAAAAAGTCAAAATCTCAATGGGTCATTTTTGAATAAACTTGAGAATTTCATTGTGGGTTTATTAATAGGATTCAGTCTATAAGCTTTGGAGGATTTGTAGTCTAGTTGCTCAAGAAAAATAGAAAAATAATAGTTCTCTGTTTCTTAGCTGTTTGAGTGCTTATTTTATTGCTTTTTGAGGGGTCCTGTTCTGCAAAAGTGCCTGCATGCGATGCTTGGTCCCAACTTGAAAAGCTTGCATCGAGCTTATTACTTGTCCATATCTCTTGTTTTCTGGTTCCTTGGAAAGCCAACCTGGTCTTCTTGAGTTGTCAAGTTTTATTTTTTACTTTGGAGCTTGTTTGGTGGGGCTGCTAATAGCTTATAAGTTGTCCCAGTTTCTGTTTTTCATCACATAAGCAAAATGCTTATTGCTTATTCTTAGCTTAATCAGTGTGCTTCTTTGTAAAATTTAGCCTCAATTCTGTTCAATAAGCTTGTTCACATCTATTTTGAGCTTTTGTTTCAAGTTTCAAGCTTGTTTGAGCTTATCTCATTCAAATAAGCTAGTAAGCTCACTGTTGAGCTCATAAGCCATCAAAACAGCTTATTGGTGGTTTGTAAATTTTTTGTCTTCATTAAAGTTTCATTATATTAGTATATAAGTAGTTTTCAAAAGGAAAATCCAGAAAAAGTCCAAATAAAAATCAGTGATAGTGTTTATTTAAGGTTTTTAGCTTTTTGATTTTTCTTTTCAACTTTTTAATAAGCTAATCTAGTTTTTCTATTTTTCTTAAGTTTCTGTTATCATATAGGATTTTTAGAAAAAGTTTCATATTTTTCTTTATCTTTTTAGTATTTATTATAATTATAAATAGTTAAAAATAGTAAATAATTAGTAATAAATAATTAAAAGTCTAAAAATACATTTTCTGTTTTAAAATTAGTTTTATCATATTTTAGATTTTCAAAGTTAAAATTTTATTTTCCAAGTTTATTTTCTATTTTCTAGTATTTAAGTGTATTTTAAATAATAATTAATTAGTAATAATTATATAAAAAGTGTGAAAAATATATTTTTAGTTTTAAAATTAGTTTTATAGTATTTTAGATTTTTCAGGATCATAAGTTTATTTTTCTAGCCTTATTTTGTATTTTCTTTCATTTTAGAGTATTTATTAAATAGTTAAAATAGTTTTAATTAATAATAATTAATTAAATAGTGTTAAAAATAATTTTCTTTTCTAATAATTTTCTTTTATTTTAGGATTCCAAAATGTCATTTTTATATTTTTAGGCCTTTTATTTCTTAGTGTTCACTTTTATTTTGTGCGATATCGTAGTTTTAAAACTTACGCTTACGTTTTCTTGATCCGTTGTTGTGCTTTCCAATTCGTGTCCAATTCCTTTCAAATCAATCAAGAGTGTAATTTCTAATCATAACCTTTCTGATCACTATCCTTAGTGATCATCCCATCATCTGAATCGCTTTTACACACCATCGAGTCTCCTTGGGACTAAACGACCGGAATTCAATCTATTCTCCGTGACTTAATTGTATTTGTGTTCGAGCTGTTTCAAGTCTTTTAGACTTGACTGCTTAGGGCGATCAAAATTTTGGCGCCACCGCCGGGAGGCTTTAGCGTGTGTCTAGCCATTTTCAGATCCATTGTTGCACATACCCACCATTTGTAAAAGTTTTTGTAAAGTTATATAAAATCAAAAGTCATTAACACTTTTCCTAAAGTGTTAAAACACCAAAAAAATATAAAACAACAAAACAATCGGAACGTTTTCTATTTTGTATTCTCTTTAAGGTGATTCTTGAAGAGATACGATTTGGTTAAACGGACGATAACAAAATATTGTCCAAAAGTTTTGAACCCATCAAAGACAAATCATTACCTACGCCTTTTCAGTGGTACTTAATTGAATACATAAAATCAACCACCGCGAAATCAAGGCAAGGCACTACCTAACTGGGGTGCGACCATTAATAAGTTCCCGAACATCGATTTAAAACTTGCCTTTGTGTCACTTGTGATTTGGTGTACCTTTTCAAAGCCATTTCATCCGTGATTATTGGTTAAGTTCACTTGTGTTTTGCCTCATTTGTTTTGAAAATTGGTTTTATACATAGTGCATGCGACTGCTCTTCCGCTCTACAAGTCCACTTTTAGAACTTGGCAAGATTCCTCGAGACGTGAGGACGCTCGGCTCCTTGGTAGTGATCGAGGAACGTCTACCACCACCACCTCCGTCGAAATGGCGTATTTAACGTACTATGGCGAAATGCTCCAAGCACCCACCGAGGGTTATGGAGATGCCATCGTTTTACCCGTAATCAATTTCGATCACTTGAATTGAAGACACATTTGATCCAAACTTGTGTCTACAAATCAATTCCACGGGTTTGATCGTGAAGACCCGTATGCACACATCCGTTGGTTTAACAAATTGACTTCAACTATCAATTATAAGGATGTTCCACAAAAGTCATCAAGTTGATGCTTTTTCCATTCTCTCTCGAGGGACGGCCGGATTTGGTCGAAAAGGAACCCCTCGATCTATCGAAACTTGGGAGGATCTTGTTCAAAAGTTTGTGAACTACTTCTTTCCTCCATCAAAGACGACTAATCTCAAAATGAAATTTCGGATTTCGTCAAAATTTCGATGAAAACTTTGGAGAGGCATGGAGAGATTCAAAGATCTCCTCGTGAAATGCCCCCATCATGAATTCACAGAGCTTCAACAAGTCAATATCTTTTACAATGGGTTGAACGGTAATGATCAAGATTCCTTGAATGCAGCCAGCAGCGCAATATCTTGAACCAGTAGACCTAAAGATGTGATTGAGATTTGCGAGCAAAATCAAAAGTTCCTATTTCTCGCAACAAAGTCAATACTCCTAACACTCCGCTCCTTCATCCAAGAACTCTTACGAAAGTTAGCATCCGATAGTTGCTCTAACGGATGCCATCCGTTGTATGATTAAGGATGTTAAGGAAATCAAAAGCGAAATTCATAAGCCCGAGCCACCAAAGCCGTAAACAAGGTGTGTGAAACTTGTAGTGGTCCACACGCTGCATTATGATTGTCAAGCAACCGATGCTTCCTTTTACCAAGCCCCGTAGCTTCGTAAACCACAATCAATACCGACCACATGCTGAACCACACTACCGTGCTAACACTAATCAGGCACCACCCGGTTTTAACCAAAATCACAACCGGAATCAAAACCAACCTAGAATGAACCAAGGTTATCAAAACCAAGGTAATTTCTATCCTGCACCCAATCAAGGTTTCCAACATCAGGGGAACCTTCATCAAAACAATTTCAATCGAGGGAATCAATTTCATGGGAATATGAATCCTAATCAAGGGAATTTTGGTCATAATCAAAACATACGACCTCAAATTGTCCCTCCAGCTCCTCCCGTCATTACTCCTCCAGGACCATCATCGATGAGTTATCAAGCGCTCATGAAATCCCAAGATGAAATGAGCAGGTTGTTGGTCACCGATTGTCGATCCAAGAAGTCTTTAAATGATCGACCCGGACTGTGTACTTTACCGAGCAACACGATCGCTAACCCGAGGGGCGATGCCAAGGCGATCACAACCCAAGTGGTGTTTCATACACTGGACCTGCTGTTCCTACTACCTCTTCTTCTTCTTCTTCCAAAGGTAGTGGAAAGTGAACCAAGGACACACAATGGACCCACGACTCCAATGCCACCTCCACTGTGCCAATGAGTCAAGTCACCAAGGATCCAAAGGACAAGGTGCATTATTCAAGCCCACGGCATGCGACACGCCCTACCTTCTGTAGTCCAACCTCAAGTTGTCCGAAACCCCGCCTAATCAAGGAGTTGTTTTGAACCTCCTGTAGCCTGCTGAGAAACAGAATCCAAAACTTCTCTTCCTTACCCATCGAGAATGCATGATGAGAAGCTTAAGGACAAAACAAAGAGCAAATGGAGAAATTTTTCCAAATTTTCAATGAATTGCACTTTGATATAAGCTTCGTTGATGCTCTTGTTCTCATGCCCAAATTTGCATCTACTCTCAAAGGGTTACTAAGCAACAAAGATAAGTTATCCGAAATGGCTAAACCCTCTCAATGAGCAATGCTCAGTGGTCCTTCTTAAAAGCTTCCCAAAAGCTTCAAGACCCCGCAAGTTTTAATCCCATGTGATTTCTTGGGATGGTTCAATGCTCCGCCTTGGCCGATCTTGGCGCTAGTATTAACCTCATGCCACTCTGGTGTGGAAGAAACTTTCTCTCCCGAACTTACTCCTACTTGTATGACTCTCGAGCTAGCGGATTGTACCATAACTCGTCCACTGAATAGCCGGGATGTCGTGGTTAAAGTAGGGAAGTTTCATTTTCCCACCGACTTTGTTGTAGTAAACTTTGATGCGGATCCAAGAGTTCCCTCATCTTGGGAGAGCTTTCTTGAGAACGAGCCGTGCTCTAATCGATGTATTATTCAAGAGTTGACTTTACGGGTTGATAACGAGGAACTCACGTTGAATATCAAATGTAACTCCAAACCTCGAACAAACATAGTGTTGTCACAATCGATCAAAATCCAAAAGAATCGATGCAACACTCTCTAATTTCACGGGTAAGAGTGTTCACCAAAAGCGGCCGAGCTAAAAGCTATGAAAATCAACCCCGGTTCAAACAAATGGTTTGAAAGTTGTACTAAAGGAGTCATGAGTATTCTTGATGATGATGATCTTGATTCGGAGACTTCATCTAAGTGGTGGAAACCGCTAGCTCTAAGAGCACACCACTTGTCCCACCTCAGTCGGTTTGTCGTATTGAGCTTGTTAACTCGTGGATGAAGTCAATTCTCTTCAAAGGATCCAATCATATTTGAAAATCAACCTATCATAGCCAATTCTACCCTTCTATCACCCTTTTGAGGAAGTGACTCAATCTTGGAAGAGATTGATGCATACTGGCTAGTGATTCTGCTCGAGATTGATCACGCCCAATTGATATCGCGGGACATACTTCTCATCGAGAAGTTGCTTTATGGAGATAAATCATCCATTTCATATCCCGATCCTATTGTTTCCGACTTTTCCATTCCTTCCTTCAATCCGGATGAGGAAGATGATAATTTTGGAAAGAAGTCGATGCTTTTCTAAGTGATGAATCAATTCCAATGGGGTTGATGATTCTTACTTGATTCGAGGGGACATCCTTTTCTTAACAGTTTATTAAACGAAGAATCGCCCCAATCCTCCCTTCCGAAACTCCTTTGATAATCACCATACAAGCTTAAAGTTTAAGCTTAAAACGTTAAAATGGTGATTTACTTTTTCTAATGAAGAATGGACATGCATTGTAATGCACATATTTATTCCATTCTTCACGAATGGTGTGGTTGCTCTTTCCTTTTCTCTTCCGGAATGAGGACACCATTTTGACCCCGATATTATGCTTTATAGTTTCTACTATTAAAATACCGGTTATATCTCGTCGGAGTGGAACTTTCGATGTTCATGTGTTTATTAACATTGTGAATGAAAGTCCGATTGAGATTGGTTGTCCACGAACTTTCCCCATGAACCAATGAATGCGGGATCGAGTCAAGCTAGCGACTCGGTAATCAAAAACGATGAGCATGCACCATATGGGTTTTCACCCATAATTCGCCTTCTTATCCCTTTCTACCACCCAGTGTGGGGAGTTTTCCCACACCGTTGTATATTCTCAATCTTTCTAAAAAAAAAAAAAAAACCTTTCTAAATAATGGCGTAGTATTTCCCTTTACGTTTTTGTTTCGCATAATCACGGTACTTTGAATATTGAGGGCAATATTCATTTCTAAGTGTGGGGGAATTCTCACAATTTCATATATTATCTACCCAATTCCCGTTTTGGCCAAAATTATTTTTTGGAGTAAGTGTTCTACACTTTCTCATTTGGTTATCGATCCTTTGTATGTTAGACAAAAGGATTGGCTAATCCAGAGCAAACGGCTCTTGGTAAAGATTTTCAAACCGCTTATATGGCTTGCAATTTGCCCAAAATTGTATGGTTTCTCACTCCCATCATCCTCAAAAGATAATGAGTTGGCTAGCACGCAAGGTTATGGCTTGTGGTAAAGGCAAGGAAAATCCATAATTGGTATTCATTTCACCAAAGATAATCCCGATAATTTATCTAAGAGTTGGCTAGTCCGTATGGTACGGCTTCGTAAAGACACATCAATCCGTTATATGGTTTATGATTTGCCAATAAATCATCCGGTTATCATTGTACCAAGATTCTTACTTGAATCGAAACAATTGGCTACTCCAAGTGATGGCTTTTGGCAAAGAGTTTTCAAATCCATCAAAGTTTTCTCAAATCATTGCTAGGACTAGCAATATCTCGATGTGGGGATTGATGAGTTTCCAAATACTCATCATTTTTGTGTAATCTAAACGCAAATTATCCGAAAACACTCAAAACACATCAAAATGATCAAATTATCACAAATCGAGTGTTTTATGTGTTTTAATTGCAAAAATATCAAAATCGATGAAAATGTATAAAGTTTGCAAAATTGGCGCTTTAGTCCCCGAGTTTAAAAGTTGTCAAATCTAGTCCTCGAAATTCAAAATGTGAAATTTATCATTCAAGGTCCTCAAGTATTCTAAATTGTTTAAATGATCCTTGAATGATTCTTTGGTCAATTGGCAAGAAAAGTCCTAAACTTTGAAAAATTGCAAAATAGTCCTTGGACTTTAAAAATGGATTTTATGCATAAAGGGTTCTTGTTCTATTAAAATTGTCAAGTTTGGTCCTTGTGGGAGTATTGGAAAAATATCACTTTCAGGTCCTTGAGTTTGGTCAAATTACAAAATTGGTCCTTGTTTAATATCTAAAACCAAACCGGATCCTATGTCACTATCTAGGCCCAATCCAAATCCAACATACAAGCCCTGTTAGCCCAAACTCCTTGACCCTTTGCCCTTGGACCTTGACCCCAGTCCACAATACAAAAAGACCCCAGCCACATCTAACTGTGACCCCCCCTTTGTTATTACCTGTGGTCAAACCCAAGGTCAAACCCACCAAGATACGCGCCCAAGAAAACCAGTTACTGTAGACTCACCTCTTCCCCAACAGAAACTCAATACCAGCCATGGTTTCACTCCAATTTCAACCCCCTCCATGCCTTGTCCCCTCCACATCCTATAAACTCCAAATATCTTTAAATTACCTAAACCAAACCTCAATTAATGATAAAAACCTGCTTGTGGAAAAATGGCGCCAAAATCACAAATGGACGGATATGATCAATCTCAAGCATCCAATGGCTCTAGTTTGGTGGGAAAGTCTCAGAAGACATGTGGGATTGCTAAAAGTCTATAAAGAGGAAGTGAAATACAATGTATGAGGAGTATCTAGTGTAATATTTTACTTTTCATGTCGTTTTAGTGTAACTTTCATTTTCAGTTTATGTTTTAAGCTTAAAACTTTGTATTTCAAGTTCCTTTGTTATAAGAAATCTTTTGTGAACCTTAAATTCAAGTTCCAAGTTAAAATTCAGTTTATGCAAATTTCTCCTATTTATGCAAAATCTCAAATGTTTCAAATGATATTGTTTGTTGTTTGTATGGACTAGAATAACTCATGTAAGCTCCCATATAGCTTTTATAAGCTATTAGAAATCCTAAAATTCAGGTTTAGAAGAAAAATAGAAAATCACAAAAATTCCAAATTAAATACCTCAAAATCAAAAATCATGGTGAAAGGCACAAGAATCTTTGAGCAAGGTTAATCTTGGATGGCCTTGGGATAGTGCTTCTTGGGAAGCTATAGGAATTGGTTTAAGGTCCCGTCTCAATATTAAGCTTGAAGTCATTTGTAAGCTCTTTTGTCCAATTTGGCATTTCATTATTCTAGGTGTTATTTAGCTTCAATTTCTGTTACTTTGTGATATTTAGTGATTATATAGTTAGTTTAAGCCATTAAATCTATAGCTTGTTTGTTTCAATTTGTAGTTAACAAAAACTTGTTTTTAATAAGTATAAAGTGCATTTTGGTTAATTCTTAGTTTAGTGTTGTAATGATTGTTGTTTAAGGGTTCATTAGTACTAATATTGGATAAAACAAGGTCTGAAATCATGTTTGTGGTTTGAAATTGTGATTTGCTTTGTAAAAACATCAAAACAGCCACATTAAGGGGTGTTTGGTTTAGTGTGTTTAAAGGTTCTTTGTTCTTTTGTCTTGTTGGAAACTTGCATAATTAGGTCTAAATAACTCATCCAAGTCAAGAAATCAAGTTCTTATAAGCAAGAAAGTCAAAAATCTTTGGCCTCATATATTGCAGCCACTGTTGGAGTTTTTAATGATCCAAGATCATTGTTTTGTGTTCAAAAGTTGTTACTCTTGCTATATTCAGTCTTAAAACACCTTAATATAACATCATCAGTGCTTAAGATCAGATCAAATCTCATTTTGGTCAACTTTTAGTTTTTTCTCAAAAAGTCAAAATCTCAATGGGTCATTTTTGAATAAACTTGAGAATTTCATTGTGGGTTTATTAATAGGATTCAGTCTATAAGCTTTGGAGGATTTGTAGTCTAGTTGCTCAAGAAAAATAGAAAAATAATAGTTCTCTGTTTCTTAGCTGTTTGAGTGCTTATTTTATTGCTTTTTGAGGGGTCCTGTTCTGCAAAAGTGCCCTGTGCACAGTACTTGGTCCCAACTTGAAAAGCTTGCATTGAGCTTATTACTTGTCCATATCTCTTGTTTTCTGGTTCCTTGGAAAGCCAACCTGGTCTTCTTGAGTTGTCAAGTTTTATTTTTTACTTTGGAGCTTGTTTGGTGGGGCTGCTAATAGCTTATAAGTTGTCCCAGTTTCTGTTTTTCATCACATAAGCAAAATGCTTATTGCTTATTCTTAGCTTAATCAAGTGTGCTTCTTTGTAAAATTTAGCCTCAATTGCATTCAATAAGCTTGTTCACATCTATTTTGAGCTTTTGTTTCAAGTTTCAAGCTTGTTTGAGCTTATCTCATTCAAATAAGCTAGTAAGCTCACTGTTGAGCTCATAAGCCATCAAAAGCGACTTATTGGTGGTTTGTAAATTTTTTGTCTTCATTAAAGTTTCATTATATTAGTATATAAGTAGTTTTCAAAAGGAAAATCGAGAAAAGTCCAAATAAAAATCGGTGATAGTGTTTATTTAAGGTTTTAGCTTTTTGATTTTCTTTTCAACTTTTAATAAGCTAATCTAGTTTTCTATTTTTCTTAAGTTTCTGTTATCATATAGGATTTTTAGAAAAGTTTCATATTTTTCTTTATCTTTTTAGTATTTATTATAATTATAAATAGTTAAAAATAGTAAATAATTAGTAATAAATAATTAAAAAGTCTAAAAAATACATTTTCTGTTTTAAAATTAGTTTTATCATATTTTAGATTTTTCAAAGTTAAAATTTTATTTTTCCAAGTTTATTTTCTATTTTCTAGTATTTAAGTGTATTTTAAATAATAATTAATTAGTAATAATTATATAAAAAGTGTGAAAATATATTTTAGTTTTAAAATTAGTTTTATAGTATTTTAGATTTTCAGGATCATAAGTTTATTTTTCTAGCCTTATTTTGTATTTTCTTTCATTTTAGAGTATTTATTAAATAGTTAAAATAGTTTTTAATTAATAATAATTAATTAAATAGTGTTAAAATAATTTTCTTTTCTAATAATTTTCTTTTATTTTAGGATTCCAAAATGTCATTTTTATATTTTAGGCCTTTTATTTCTTAGTGTTCACTTTTATTTTGTGCGTATCGTAGTTTTAAAACTTACGTTCGTTTTCTTGATCTGGTTGTTGTGCTTTCCAATTCGTGTCCAATTCCTTTCAAATCAATCAAGAGTGTAATTTCTAATCATAACCTTTCTGATCACTATCCTTAGTGATCATCCCATCATCTCGAATCAGTTTTACACACCATTGAGTCTCCTTGGGACTAAACGACCCTGAATTCAATCTATTCTCAGGACTTAATTGTATTTGTTCTGAAAGTTGTTTCAAGTCTTTTAGACTTGTTGTTTAGGCGAGATCACTGTTAAAATGATGCAGATAAGAAAATCTCCTGGTTCACCAACCCAAAAAGTGCAATACTAAATATTTGATGAACCTTTAAAGTACATACTTTTGATGAAATGCATAAAAACCCGAAGAACGCAACAAAATCATTTTTTGTATCGGAAATGATAACAACCACGTTATAGTGTTATTAACTCTTGATTGTAAACATTATTAGGAATATTCACTTATCTTTAGAATATTAGTTTTAATCTTTGTCCATCTCATTTAAATTTCAATGCATATAGGTTGAAAGGAGAATATGATAAGATGTTACCTTCATTTTTTACGGCGATCATTATGCCATGAAATTAAAAAGCTTGTTCTACTTAACTTCATAAATTATGCTAAACATAGGCTAACATGGTTTCTTCCTTTTGTATATCTTCCAACATTCTTTCATGTTTCCGTTTAAGCTTCATTTCCTTTTCAAGTTTAATGTCGGTGAGAGAGGTAACCGGGGAATTTGACATCAATCGTTTCCCTAAATAAAGATTATTTGAAAAAAAGGATACAAACAACATCACATTTAAAACACCAAAAGAATACTATGGTGAAACATGTTATTCTTCATCTTATACTCACTCAATCTACATGGTGAAACATGTCATTCAACAGCATAATAAAAATCAAAAAACGCACCTGTTTGCAAATTGAACCTTGTTCAACAAAATGGAAAACTAAGTGGCCGTTTAGTTGGTGAATTTTTTTTCCTGTTTTTCCGTTTCTAAATTCCTAGAGAAGGGATTGATTTTTCTTTTCTAGAGGAGTTGAGAATTTTGAAAACCCGTTTAGATGAAATTTTGAAAATGTATAGAAACGGATGAAAACGAACGAAAACATACAAAATGGACGAAAACGGATGTAAATGGTTAAAAACGGATGAAAACGTATAAAAACGGTTAAAAACATATAAAAACGGACGCATAAAAAATGAGAATGAAAAAAGTGAGAAGAGTAGAATGGGCTGTTAAAAATTTTAGTTAAAATTTAGAGAATGAGAATTTCACTTTCTTTGAAAATTGTTGGAAAAAAGTGTAATTAAACAGATTTTTAATTTTTCCTTTTTCATAGAAAAATTTCCTGAAAAAATGCGAATTTTTTCACCAACTAAACGGCCCCTAACATTTGTATCTTTGATTTTTGGTTTATGATAATAGAACGACCCAATGATGGACCATGTAAATACGAGGACCCGCAAGGGGCGCTATCAAAGTTATTGCAAACAAGGACGGTTGCGCAATACCAAAGTGAGTTTGAAAGTTGATGAATCGGGTCACTAATATATCCGAAGGGTTGCTGATTTCGTTCTATATATCGGGTCTTAAACCATCATTGCAACGGGAATTGTTGGTGACTAAACCCACATCTCTTGGCGATGCATTCTCTTTGGCTCGGATTACAAAGCTCGTTTGGATGATTGATAAGGATTTAAAGCGTACACTTTTAAGGGGTCATTTAAGCCCTTAATCACCCACTTTATATCCGTTCGCTTAATTTCGTTCCTTTTCACTTTTAGGTCTCTTAGAAGCAAAATGCTAGAATGATGCATTTTGGACGAAAAGGAGGAATATGTGAAGAAAATGGCTAAGTCAAGATCAAGACACTCAGCTGCTTGAATAACACGACGGCGTCCCAAACAGAGAGCGACGGCGTCCCAAACAGAGGCGACGCCGTCCCTATTTTGTGATGACTCGGGAGCTTAATTTGCTATTTTACACCGACGGCGTCGAGCTTTGAAGAGTAAGGCGTCACGAAGACTTTTTCTCGGAAGGTCTAGATCCAGTTCGAGACGACGTCACTATCGAAGGCGACGCCACAACCACAACGTGACACCGCCTTAATGATGACTTGGCCAAGACGAAACCCTAATGGCGGCGATCGACGGCGTCCCACCTATAAGGTGGCCGTCGCAGCTTGTAAATTATATATAGAAATCAAATTTCGGACTTTTAAGAAGTAGACTTGTGGAGTAAAAGCCTAAAACGATTGTAGTCCGGTTTGGACAGTATTTTAGGGTTCTCATACCCTATTTTACATCGAGATAAGTTATTTATACCCTTGATTTCATTATGTCTTCAATTGAATGTGTGTATGCTTGCATTTTTAACATGTTCGGCTAATTTACTTATGTGTTTGCTTAGATCTATGAAACCTAGTTATTAAATATTGATTGGTTGTCTCTTATCTTAATTATAATTGGCTTAGGAGTGCTTAAAGCCATCGTTATATTTTTAATGCTTGAGTAATCTTTGTTGAACATTAGTTTATAATTACTAGTGGAATTGTAGGCTAAACATACAAAGAAAACCTTAGTGTCAAGTTTATGAATCCTAGAGATTTCGTAGTCATTAACCTTAAGGTAGTCTCAAAGAGTTAGGGATAAAAGAACACCCTACGGCCTTAGAAAACACAACGCGTTAAGAATAAGGACGTGACAATTCAACCACCAATAAAAGATAACTATGGAGTAATAGTATCTAGGTAGACACATCTTTAATCACCATACGAGCACACTTCAAAAAGATATAGACTACCCTTAGCTTAGATAATTAGATAAGTAGAGTAATCGGTAGAAGTACCAACTCCCAAATCCAAACCCCGAGATTTTACCTTTAGCTTTATAAAAAAAATATAAAAAGAAAAAAAATAATCTTCCTCAACCTCAACCTTAGCGTAGTAATTTCTCACTAGCATTCCTATTCCCCTAGAGAATGATATCAATACCCGAAGCTTACCCAATACTACACTACAACGATTAACTTCATCGCTAGGGTGTTGAAAAACTTTCTCGACGAAAAGAAAGTTTCCTTTGACCCCGAACGCGCCTTTGTACGGGCATCAAGTTTTTGGCGCGCCGGGAATAGAATAGCTAGTTAGGATTCTATCTCGTTTAGGCTCCCTTACTTGATTCCTATCAAGTAAGATTTTTCTCAATTTTAGCTTCCTCGTATTTTATCCCCATTCTTCGTAACTTTGTTCGTAAATCCCATCACTTTTTGTCATGGAAGGTGATAACCCGCCACCACTCATCGATCCACCAATCAATGACCCGCCAAGAGCCCGTACTCTTGGTGAATACTCTAGACCAAGCCACCGAGGCTATAGGAACACCATTGAGCTCCCCGATCAAGCTCAAACTATGGCCCTGCGATCCGACACAATCCGGTTGGTGCAAAACGGATGTGCATTCCATGGACTTCGTTCCGAAGATCCTAATCAGCATATTAAGGATTTCCTTAAAATCGTTGATTCCATCGACCTTGATGCTACTACTAGGGAGACCAGCGCTTGCGTCTCTTCCAATACTCTCTACAGGACCAAGCTAGTAATTGGCTTGAGCGACTTCCCGCCGGCTCCATCTCAAGTTGGGATGATCTAACTACTCGTTTCCTTGCCCAATTTTTCCCACCGGGGAGAACTACTAAGCTTAGGAACGAAATCTTGATGTTCCAACAACGTCAAGGTGAATCTCTCTATGAAGCATGGACTCGATTCAAGGACTTGCTCCATAAAGTCCCTCATCACGGCATCGATCTTTGGCTTCAAGTCCAAATCTTTTACGATCATGTCAACTTCCCAACTAAGCAATCCATCGACCAAGCGGCCGGTGCTAAACTTAGTGATCTCACCGCGGAAGAATCGTGGGGTACAATAGAGGACCTTGCCCTCTATGACAACGAAAGTTGGAATGACCCCCGTGAGTTGCCCAAAACCATAAAGGCAATCTCCTTACCTCCCATTAACTCACAAACTTCCGATCGTAGGATGCTCGAACTTGAGGATCAAGCCAAATTCCTAATGAGCTCTTAGAAAAATCCTAAGTCTTCACGCCAAGTGAACAAAGTCTCTTCCTTGTGTGAGCTATGTAGTGGTCCCCATGACACTCGTACTTGCACAAGACTCCCCGAACAAGCTTCTGTTGACTATGCATCCTTGCGTACCAATGGAATGGGAGGAAGATTCCCCACAACACCCGGACCTAGGACTTTCAATGATGCCCGAGAAGCATGGAGTGGCAAACCCGAATACAATTGGGGACAAACCAAAGAATTCACCTCTAATGATTCCCCATGGTCCCATGACCTTATCCAACAAAACATAGAAGGGATGTTGCAACACCTAGTTACATCCCAAGAAGCTCAAATATCCAAGCTTTCGGACCGCTTTAACCAACAACAAGCCGAGATGGATAGGAAGATTGATAACCTTTTGAAAGCCATGACCAATAGTGATAGGAAGACCATCGAAAAGGTTAATTCCATCTCGACTCATTCTCCCAAAGTCTCCGGTGTGAAAATTAAGGACCCAAGTAAGTTAGCCAAGCACGTTCAATTCGTCAATACCATCACCTTAGTGAAACCTAATAGGACTAGTGACGAAACGAACCATGGGACAATACTTGAGGTTAGTGAAACTCCTAAGGATGAATCAACCGATGAAGTAGATGAAGTAGGCGATGACTATTTCAATAAGTTTTCTATGGAAGAGGAACTCTCTCGCCACCCACACTTAGTGCGCGACCTCCAACACATGTATGTTAGGAAAAGCCCTCGGATCAAATTTGGGAATCCTTGGAATCTCAGTATACCATGTTGCATAGGACATCTTTTCGTGGCAAAGGCCTACATTGATCGCAAATCCCCAATAAACATCATGACTAGCACTTACTATAATTGGGTGATGAAGAAGCCTATCTCAAATACGCAAGATCCCGATAATCCTAGAGTTAGTTGTAATTTCCTTGGTAGAGTTAAGGGATTGCCCGTCATGTAGGTAATTTCATGTATCCTACAGATTTCATAATTGTGAAGGATATTAGTACGGCCATAGATCCTAGCTTGTCCCACGTAATTCTATGAAAACCTTTCATAGAAAACACCGGGATGACTTATGATCCGTCGTTAGGAATAGTTAGATTTAAAGATGAGACCGATGACATAGATTACCAAATGCCATTTAAAATTGAGAAGTTTTCATCACTTTCCAATGATGAAAAGGAACTTAAGCTATCGGTCTACTATAGGAATGAGGGGGATAAGGAGAAAGGAGTAGATTATGTGATGAATAAGATTTTCGGGTTCTATAAGGATTGCTTGAAACTTGGACCGGAATACAGAACCGATTGGGGAGAAGATGACTTCTTAGAAAGGTGCATAATAGGGCACTACTATAACATGGAAAACTCCAATAGAGACCATCATAAGGAAGAAGGTGACGGTAATGAAGTCACGTAGGAGCACGACTTTGAGTCTAGCTACAAGACTCAAAAATAAAGAAAAGCGCTTCGTGGGAGGCAACCCATGCTTTTCATTTATTGTTTGCTTGTTTGTGTGTCATATATCTTTTCATTTATTGTTTATTCTCATGTTTGAATTTGTGAAAATGCTTTATTTTGTCTTTAACCTCGCCTTAATTACATATAAAGGTATTTTACAAAAAGGATAAGTGTAGGGAAGATTACACACATTTTTAAAAGAACGTGAACATGAGAATTACGATTATTGAAAATGATATATATGTGTGTTTGTTAGAGTCAAATACTTGTATCGAGTCATAATGGATGTTTTGCAGGAACTTTTCCAGATTTTAAAGGTGTAATTTTCCGAATTTTTCCGAGAAAACGCAGCAGACCGGTTTGTCGGGATAACTTTGACGCGTCAGATTGCAACCTGACGGCGTCAGGAGGAGCAGAAACAGCTTATCTAACTTTCTCTCATTTTTGTGCTACTTATAAATTTTTTGGAATTTCTTAGGTCTTAATTTTCCATAAAACCTGCAAACATATATTCCACAAGCATTATATCATAGTTTAGTAGAGTCATATATAATTTTACCACCGATTTTACGCGAATGTTTCGTCTATTTTCTTAAAGTGTGCAGGTTTTATTTATCAAGAAGAAGAAATATAAGATTGGATGGAGATTTTCACGCATACATTCTTCTTGGAAAGAATTTAACCACTACTTCACACGGATCCTACCGAGCTAATCAGGGAAGTACTAGTTTCTTTCTCTTTAATTACCTTCCGTTATCATAACTTTGATACTTCGGGGAACATTGGGGACAATGTTCGGTTTAAGTGTAGGGAGGGAGAATAAAGCGGAACTTGAAACTATACTTATCCTTGACTATTTGTCTTGTCCTATTTCATTTGTGTAATAAACCATGAGAAATATCAGTTAGGGTAATTTTAGCACCAAATTTAAAATTGTTCATGACATGTACGAGTGGGTCTTTAGTCTTAATAAAGCGTCTCATGGATAGGAAGTTATATGACTAGCACAAAAACCCTTTACCACTCAAATTTCACCCAAAAAATGTGAGGTTCGCCCTTAGATCTATAGGAATTAATGCATTCACCTTTAATGCTTCGAGAGTGTACCAGTAGTATAATAGATTCTAGAACTTGTTTTGTGATGCATCCCGAGATCACTAGTGAGACTACACTTGTGTAGTTAGGAATAACTAAATGATAAGAGGCATTAGGATAACCCTTGTTTGATACCCGTATTATAATTACTTCTTTCACATCGGTTGAGTAATTCTCCCACACCCTTGTGTTGTACTCATCTTTAGTACACGATACATCTAGTTAACCCCTCAGAGCCTATCCTTTTCACGGTTCTCGTGATATTTCGGTTTTCCGGAATGTTAATGAAGAGCATTGTTTACAATCCACCCCCAAATGTACAACCAAATCGCCTTAGCCTACCTTGTATGCACTCACTTTTAGTGCATTACTGTTATCATACTAAACCCTTAGTTCAATTATCTAGTTACTTGCATGGTTGCTAAGTTGAGTCATATCTTTTGTACACAGTTTTGGGACGATTGGGACTCATGGATAAAGTTAAATTTTATGGAGTGACGGGAAAGAACGTTAAATTCAAATTCCCTTTAGTTGCGTAATAATGTACTCCAAATGTTTTGATCTTTTTAATTCGGGTCAAATTAGTGTTAGAGTAATAAAAACTCAAGTGTAGGGATGTGCCTATAAATCCCTTATCTTTTGATGTTATCGTAGAGGATGGTAGAGTAAAAGTGTATGCAAAAAAAAAAAAAAAAAAACTATTTAAAAAATAAATAAATATATGAAAAATGAAAAAAAAAAACATACGGGGCTACCATCCTACATCTATCTTTATATTTATGTTTGTTTGTTTCAGTTATCTAGAGTTTAGAGAGTCGAGTCGTGGCTTAGCAACGCCATTCTTCTCATGCTTGTAACATAAAGATTTTTGACTTGCCACCACTAAATCGCCTATCCAACCAAACCCTTTGTTTCCATAACCGTAAGCCTAACGTTACAACCATTTAAAAGACCTCTTAGATAGTTACTCATAGGTGCTTACGCCAAAGCGGTGGAGGTTTGATCTAGTCTCAAGGCTATGGTAATCTATGTACTATGACCGGTTAATGAGTGTTTATCTTTCATTTCCATTTGATTTATTTCATATACACCCGAGAGATGAGAGTATCCAAACACCACTTGTGAAGTGCTAGTATATAATTTCCGTGCTTGTTATGACTATTGCGGGGCTTATACTTGTTATGAATGATATTAAACCATTGCTTTATGCCCCCTAACTTATAAATTGATTGGCCAAAAGCACATTTGCTTGAGGACAAGCAAATACCAAGTGTAGGGAAATTTGATAAGGATTTAAAACGTACACTTTTAAGGGGTCATTTAAGCCTTTAATCGCCCACTTTTATGTCCGTTAATGCTTAATTTCGTTCCTTTTCACTTTTTAGGTCTCTTGGAAGCAAAATGCTGGAATGATGCATTTTTGGATGAAAAGGAGGAATATGTGAAGAAAATGGCTAAGTCAAGATCAAGACACTCAAACCGCTAGAATAACACCGACGGCGTCTCAAGCGAGGCGGCGCCATCATTATTTTGTGACGACTCAAGAGCTTAATTTGCTACTTTACACGACGGTCGAGCTTTGAAAAGTAAGGCGCCACGAAGACTTTTCTTCTCGGGCGGCCTAGATCCGATTCGACGACGGCGTCACTCAAGACCGACGCGTCACAACCACAACGTGGCGTCATCTTAATGATGACTTGGCCAAGACGAAACCCTAATGGCGGCGATCGGGCGGTCCCACCTATAAAGCGACGCCGTCGCTTGTAAAATTATATATAGAAATCGAATTTTCGGACTTTTAAGAGGTAGACTTGTGGAGTAAAACCTAAAGCGATTGTAGTCCAGTTTGGGCGGTATTTTAGGGTTCTCATACCCTATTTTACATCGAGATAAGTTATTTATTCCCTTGATTTCATTATGTCTTCAACTGAATGTGTGTATGCTTGCATGTTTAACATGTCCGACTAATTTACTTGTGTGTTTGCTTAGATCTATGAAACCTAGTCATTAAATATTGATTGGTTGTCTCTTATCTTTATTGTAATTGGCTTAGGAGTACTTAAAGCCATCGTTGTGTTTTTAATGCTTGAGTAATCTTTGTTGAACATTAGTTTATAATTACTAGTGGAATTGTAGGCTAAACATCCAAAGAATACCTTAGTGTTAAGTTTATGAATCCTAGAGATGTCGTAGTCATTAACCTTAAGGTAGTCTCAAAGAGTTAGGGATAAAACACACCCTACGACCTTAGAAAACACAACGCGTTAAGAATAAGGACGTGACAATTCAACCACCAATAAAAGATAACTAGGGAGTAATAGTATCTAGGTAGACACATCTTTAATCATCATACGAGCACACTTCAAAAGACATAGACTACCCTTAGCTTAGATAATTAGATAAGTAGAGTAATCGTAGAAGTACCAACCCCAAAATCAAACCCCGAGATTTTACCTTTAGATTTATAAAAAATATATATAAAATATAAAAATAATCTTCCTCAACCTCAACCTTAGCGTAGTAATTTCTCACTAGCATTCCTATTCTCCTGAGAACGATATCAATACCCGAGGCTTACCCAATACTACACTACAACGATTAGGTTCATTGCCTAGGGTGTTGAAAAACTTGCTTTCATTTAAAAGGATGTTTCCTTTGACCCGGCGCCTTGTACGCGCATCAAGTTTTTGGCATCGCTGCCGGGGAATAGAATAGCTAGTTAGGATTCTATCTCGTTTAGGTTCCCTTACTTGATTCCTATCAAGTAAGATTTGTTCTCAATTTTAGCTTCCTCGTAGTTTATCCCCCTTCTTCGTAACTTTGTTCGTAAATCCCATCACTTTTCGTCATGAAAGGTGATAACCCGCCACCACTCATCGATCTACCAATCAATGACCCGCCAAGAGCCCGTACTCTTGGTGAATACTCTAAACCAAGCCATCGAGGCTATAGGAACACCATTGAGCTCCTCGATCAAGCTCAAACTATGGCCTGCGATCCGACACCATCCGGTTGGTGCAAAGCGGATGTGCATTCCATGGAATTCGTCAGAAGATCCTAATCGACATCTTAAGGATTTCCTTAAAATAGTCGATTCCATCGACCTTGATGCTACTACTCGGGAGACCACGCGTTTGCGTCTCTTTCAATTCTCTACGGGACCAAGCTAGTAATTGGCTCGAGCGACTTCCATGGCTCCATCTCAAGTTGGGATGATCTCACTACTCGTTTCCTTGCCCAATTTTCCCCACCGGGGAGAACTACTAAGCTTAGGAATGAAATCTTGATGTTCCAACAACGTCAAGGTGAATCTCTCTACGAAACATGGACTCGATTCAAGGACTTGCTCCGTAAAGACCCTCATCACGGCATCGATCTTTGGCTTCAAGTCCAAATCTTTTACGATCATGTCAACTTCCCAACTAAGCAATCCATCGACCAAGCGGTCGGTGGTAAACTTAGTGATCTCACCGCAGAAGAATCGTGGGGTACAATAGAGGACCTTGCCCTCTATGAAGAGTATAAGTTTACACAACATGCGTGTCCTGTTTGATTCGGAGGACATTTATGGCATCTATGAGTTGTATAATTTGGACCAAGGTATGGAAGAGAACGGAAGTCTGATCAATACTGACATTGTCGTACATCCAGGCATCAAACAACTTTTAGCAGATTTCGAGCCCCTTTTCCAGGTACCTACCACTCTCCCACCACATCGAAGTGTTGATCACCATATACATTTATTGCCTATGTTAGGAATTAGAAAATTCCATAGTGAAGAGTCGGTCACCCCAAATGTTATCTAGCATAAGTTAGCTCGTAGACATACCGTTATTTACGTTGTTTAGTAGTTAATTAGTCATTTTGTAACGTAGAATAGTTTAGTGTAACACCGTGGAGGAAGGACAGGTATTTACCCATCATACACCGATCCACAGCCGATAGGAGGTCGTGTAGTCGTAAGTATAAATACCCCTTCCATTCATGGAAGGGTGGTGCTTCATTTTAATCTAACATTTCCTTTGTGTAAACCTCTAGCAAGAACACCCTCTCTCTCTACTCTCTCTCTAAAATGGTAAACATGTATTTTGATCATCCAAGACCACCCGAATCATCAACACAATAAATATTAAGATCCTACAACTGGTATCAGAGCCAAGGTTGTTGTGTCTTGATGATTTTTTTGTGGTTTTGATACTTATTTGAAACTGGTTTCAACATGGTTCGATACTTTTGAGGTTTTGATACTTATTTGATATCTAGATGGCGGTTTTAATACCGTTTGTGTGGTCAAACTGTTTCTTGTGGTCATATTTGTGAATTTGATACTTATTTGATATCTAGTTGAAACGACTTTTAATACCGTTTGTGTGGTCAACTGTTTTTGTGGTCATATTCGTGAATATCAATATGGGTCAAAAGATGTATTGTTATTAAGCGTTTCGGGTCCGTGGTCAAAGCAATTAAGCATTGTGCTTTTACGGGCTATTAACATTCTTTGTTGGTGTTAGTTTTCACGATGTCCGATTTTCTTCGTAGCAACTTGTTATCAATGCTAGCGACTTGGTAAAGTGCTAGCGAGTTGTCTTAAAAGATGTCGGATACAATGTTTTCAAAGCGAGTTGACTATTGAGTCAAGCTGCTGCTAGCGACAGCTATGCTAGCGACTTGGTTATGCTAGCGACTTAGCTATGCTAGCGACTTGGTTATGCTAACGACTTGGCTATGCTAACGACTTGGTTTAAAGCTATGCTAGCGACTTGTGACTAAAGGTTAGCGACTTGGCTACTTGTTATTTAACAAGTAGCGACTTGTGAAAAAAGCGATTAGCAACTTGACTCTAAACTTTGACCTAGCGACTTATCAAAGAGACCTAGCGACTTGACTTCTCGTAGCATATTAACGAACAGAAATGAAGAATGAGATGACTTAACCCCACGACCACAAACCAAATACCAACAAGACTCAAAACGACTTCAGGTGTCCTCAACCCATCATCAGTCAAACAAACCCTTCATCACTACTTCTACAACAAACCTCAAATTCCATACCCACTGAACAAAATAAATCTCTTAAAATAAATTCTTAAGTTGTCGACATCAAGAAACTTTCAGACGTTAACATAATAAATCTCAGATTATTCTTTTCGTGTGTTACTCAAGGTACAACAAGGCCATGGAACTTACAGACCCATAAACGAAAATAATATACCATCATAGATTCGTGCTTTAAATGAGAATGTCCGAATAGATTGAAGTTAGAACAAAATAGTTAATGATTTCATTCTCCTTCATGTTCGGTCAAATATGAATGAAAATAACAAAAAGAGTTAAGCAAGATCTCGGTTTGGTGCTCGAAATGATTTTCTTCAAATCGTTCAAAGAAGTTTAAACACCACTTCATCATTGATCTTTTCAAGTAAATTACTTCGTGTTAATGTTGAAGGTAAAAGAAAGATCAAAACCCTTCGGCTTTCATCATTTCTTTAGTTTCGAATGAAAGAAAATTTGATCAATAGCACAAATTAAACCTACCGTTTACCTCGTCGAGAGTTCTTGAAGCCAATATACATGTCCCATATTTATCTTCATACTAATGGCTGTTACAAGACTTTTGAGCCATCCCTGTGGCTTTGAAAACTGTCGAGCCATCATTGTGGCTATGGTCAAATGTTTCACTTTAATTCAAGCCATCCCTGTGGCTATCTCGTACTATGATACTCCTTTTGGATGCTAGGCTTATGATGGCGGCTTAATGTTTTTGTGATTAGGGTTTGTGTGGCTATGATTGTTATATGAGTGACAGATTTTTTTTTGGATTGAGTAGCAGATAATGAAGGGGGCGGAAGTTTGGAGAGTTAGGGTTGATAAAGTGAGAGTTTTTTTTAGGTATGTGAAATGTGGTGTTAAATACCCCAAATACTTAGGGTTTGTGTGATTGTGTGAATGGGTGTATGTTATAACGTGGATCGCTTAGTTTACGTGGGCCGTGTACTACTATTTGGGCCTCATGATTCGATGGACAAACACATGACATGGCCAGTATCTTGGGTTGGATAATGTTTGAACATTGGTGCCAAAGATTTGATCTCAATTAAGAGTTTGTGAATCAAATGCTAGTTGTGACTTGATGTAATTTCGGCCTTGTGTTATTATTGGGGTCACTCATGTGAACGTTTGCGGTTTATGTTTTGAACCAGAATTATTTTCGTTGACTTGAGTCAATTGGATGATTGGATCTTGAGCTTGTTGTTATAATTAAGAATCGGGTCATGTTTATGTGGTAGTATGTGATATTGGATATAAATCGTTGAACTGGGCTTGAGTAGTACATTTGATGACTTGAAATTGGATGATGGACATGATGGACTTTCTAAATTGGATCATTGATGATGAGTTTTGTTGGCGTGACTTGTGAAAATGAGTTTTGATTGTGAGATGGGTTGATATGATTTGTTGTGTTATGTGGTTTGATACTTTGTTTTATGCACTCTCACGGAGAATATTATGTTATGGCTTGAATTGTTATTGGAACTAGGTTGACTACGGGATTGTTTGACGGTATTTCTTATTTGAATTTGAAGTGAGGTTTTTAAGGGCGTTTACTTATTTCGTCTTCTTTCTTTCTACCCTTCGCGAAGATGACTTGTTTGGCGTTTATAGAAGGTGATAAAGACTTGGCTATTTAATTACGGTTGTGATTCTTTCTCGCTAACCCACAGCGTAACTATCACTTGGTGTCTCACGTAGTTGAGAATGTCAAGAGGTTTTGTACATTGGGTACACCGTTTCTTTTTCACAAGGATTAGTACAAGTTTAAGTAACAAATCTGGGGAACTTTACTTCTTATTCAAGTTTGGCATATCGGGTTTACTTCACCATTTGGTCACAGCAATTGCCAACAGATCTTGATAATGATGTGTTAACCAAAGTATTTATTGGATGGTTGATGATATTGATGATGTTGGATAATGAACCGTTGATGAACCGCTGCATGTTCCCCTAAAACAGATATTCACTGAAACCAAAGATGTTATAACACATTCAAGCTGACATTGTTTACGGTTTTGTCTTGATTTTGTAAAATCCCGCGAAAGAATCTATTTCTCGGTTTAAATCATAGACTTGTAAAATCCGTGACAATGGAAACATCCCGACAATTGTAAAGTGCATTTCGGGTCTATCTTACGGTTTATTCTTGGTTTTGTAAAATCTCGCGAAAGAATCTATTTTTCGGTTTAAGCCATAGACTTGTAAAATCCGTAATGATGGAACCATCACGGAGAAAAGGAAAGTGTATTCGAGATCTTATCGATGTTGGTGCCATATTTTCATTTTGAAGAAGGGATAAAAGGGTGTACTTCATGAATTGGGTGTGGGTTTGGGTTGTCTTCATGGCGGTTTGGTTATTACAAGGTTTTACGGGTTCGTGCTTTTAACCATGGTTGGGATGAAACCATTATCAAAGTTCATTTAAATGTCAAAGAAGGCTAGATTTGAGCGATCCGGAAGATGTGACAAGCGTTAATTGAAGATTATTTATTTGAGGTTGAAGTGAAATATCACGGCGAGTGTACTTAGTATCCGAAGGTATCGGGATGGTTGGATGAAGATTCTTGAGATCCTTGTTCGAGCTTATTATCAAAAACGAAGACTTGGAAATCTAGTTATTCTTGGGAGTTTTTTTTCTTTTACCACGAGGGAAATTGGGCTCTTTTGCCACAAAAATAACTATCACTTTAAGGAGTTACGTTGTAGTGCTCGATGTCACATTTAATTGTGGATTTTCAAGAGGTGATATACGTCTTATACTTGATGGTTGGTTGGTTGAAGAGTATAGAGTACATAGAGAGTACTTAGAGATGCTAATGGAAATCGGCACCGCTCTTTGTTACATATGTACAAGTTTAAGTCACGAGTTTGGGTTAGTTTACTTCAGGGTCAAATTCATCATATTGGGTTTTCTCCATCAGCTGTCACAACAAATAGCCTACAGAATGATAATGGGGTTGATTACATGTTTTGCCAAGAGATTGAAAAGAGAGAGATTATGACGTATGAACACAACAGTTCATGCCTCGTACTCTAAAGAAAAGAAAAGTGTACGTCTCAGTGCGCTTTATCTTCAAAAGAAGAGAAATCTTCTTATGACGTCTCATTCACATCGATTCGGGCCTCGTGCTTCAACATTATGACGTTTGAATACTTGGTTCAAACCTCGTTCTCTAAAGAAAAGAAAAGTGTACTCTTGAGGCGCTTTATCTTACGAAGAGAAATCTTCTCACTAATGACCATTCTATTCAACATGCTTCATACTTTTCCATGCGCTTGATCTTCAAGTGAACCGGGCTACCACCGATTGTTTTCTCATTCCACTTGCTCGATTATAATGAAGATGGCGACATCACGTGCTTATTTTGTGGGAGAAGTGTGAATAGAACATTCGGATGATTTTCACTTATTTAATCAAGAATGGCATCTCCGTATGCAATTCTTGAGGGAGAAGAAGTGTGAATTTTTGCATGATTGATTAATATTTGAGAATATATGGTCAAACGGCTCTAACTCATGTAAGAACCGAGCTTCTTCTTATCGGGTCATCTTCACATGGAGTTGTTCTTCTAAGAGCCGTTGGTTGACATCTTCACTCGGATTGATGAGTTTATCGACTAAGTGCTTCCGGTTAATGCTTCACGTATACATCAACATGATGATTCGAACAATCTCTCGTTCTTGTTTGATGTGATTGGTAGTTTGGTGTTACCATCTTGTGTGTTCGTTATGGCACGATTGTCGATTTCCTTGATGAACATCTTCATGTTCTTGTTTGATTGGGAAGGATTTTAGTTAAGGGATTTGCAAGATGTAAGTTAATTGGGATGCTTTTGGTGGGACACTTTTGGTGTGAGTTGAAGATGTTAAAACTCTATTCCCATTCGGACAATCTTGAAGAAGGTCGAGTCTACGATCATTCTACACTTTCTCGCGTGTGTTAGAAGACTAAAGGCGAGTTACGATTAACGATCTAAAGACTTCTTCTTAATTCATGGCATTTATCAAGCAGTTGTCGGTTTAGGGAGAGCACTAATTGGGGAGAGTGAAATGTCGAATTTAATCCCCAATTAGACTTGCTCATATTCTTGACAAGTTGATTCTCACAAAGACTTCTAAGGTTCTTCTCAATGATTTCTTGTATTTGGGCTTTTAGAGTATTCTTGATTACAAGTGTCAAAACCGGCAAGGGAAGGAGACAAGCATCTAAAGCGAGTAAACTTGATGAACTTAAGTTTTCAACAAACACAAAACCCAAAAGATTTTCTTTCTTATTTTTACAAAATGTTATCCAAAAATCCAAAATATCCATCTTTACCCTCTCACATCTTTGATTCTTCATCCCAACCCCTCTGTAACCCTTTGATTCTTTTCTATGTCTTATCATCACCCTCTTGGTTGTCAATGGTGTGGTGGTCCTTATAATGGTGGCAATTGCCCCGGTTGTAGCATGGTGGAATCAAGAAGCGGGTGCATCTATAACCGGGATCCTATTCCTACCATAACACAAGCGATTTATTCCATCGACTACCACATGTGAGACTCAGCAGTTTCTTGTTGTAGTCTGTGGTGGTTCACACTCCGCTTTGATTGTCAATCGGAAACACGCTTGTCTATGAGCGGGTTCACGATAACAATTATGACTACCACACATATAACTCACGGCCACATCGGTTTCTTGTTGTGAGTATTGTGGAGGTCCTCACTCTAGCTCGATTGTCAAACAAGGAACCCATTTCCTTGCAACAATTCGACTCTTCGTATCATGACCAACCTCTACAAGTACCAAGTGAATCGGGCACCACCTCGGCTGAGCCACTTCCTCAAAATCTTCTCCTTGATCTTTTGGATTTAGTGAAGATTTGAAGGAATGTAAACATTCCCAAGATAATCCAAATGAGAAATCCATGGAAGAATTGTTAGCGAAGAGCGGGTCGCTAAATTAAATTCCCAAATTGCCTTTGAAAAATCTATTAGGGAATCAATTGCAAAAGAAAAGCGACCAAATCTAGCTCTAGATTCGTTTCATTCTCGATGGCGATGATGATGAAGTTACCCTTGATATTCGTCAATTTTGTGCGGGTTCATCAAGTTCATCGGTTGAAATTCCTTCCATGAAAAATCGGGGAGAAAAGACTATGATGGAATTACTAGCGGAAGAACAAATGGAAAGTATAAAACATATGTATGCTAGTCCTTCTCAACTCCTCGATCGTTGTTATCACACCCGATATTCCCACTCACTCTCTAAACATGGGGAATGAGCATCTTGACCTTGTTCACGAAAAGGAATTGGACGAATTCATAAAGTCTAGTGTTGAGAACCTTGTCCCAATCCGAGAGAGTCTTTGGGAACTTCGATCATATGTGTGATATCCTTCCCTCTTGAGTGTTCAAAAGATCATTTGAGACTTTCTACGATCTTAGCGACGATTGTGCTTCCTATGGAAACATTGAGTATGTTGAGACATCACTCCCAGCGATCGATCCTCTTCTTGAGGAGTTCACCGATGAACTCGCTCACATCAATCCATTTTCATCAAAAGTGATGATGATATCTTTGATTTGAAGCCGACCTAGGAGAAATTGAAAGTCTCCTTTATAATGATCGTTCACTCACTTCTCACTGTTGGGAAACATTGAGTATGTTGAGACATCACTCCCAGCGGTATGTTGAGACATCACTCCCGATCCGATTATTCCGTGTTTAGTATATTTAGTTTGGATATACATGAGCTTTATTAGGAAGTGATTGTGTATATCTTATTTAGTTTTATGTTTATCGTTTCTTGGGAAGCGGTTTAGGGTTTTGTTTAGGGTTCCTTGTCTATAAAAGGAACACATTAGAATGATTTATGTACCGATTGGAAAAACACGGTTTTAGTTAATATAACGATCCATAGAGGATCACAGAGTTCTTAGTTATTTGTTACTTGTGTTTATATTCGATAAATATAAGTAGTAGAGATTGTCTTTTATTGTGCTTGTGATTACATAGGCATATATAACGATCCACGAGCTCAAGATCTATCAAGGTGCATCTGTTTCAACAAGTGGTATTAGAGCCTCGTGAGAGTCTCTACGATACTAAGGACAAGTTTTTACGAACACCCATACAACCATAACAAAATCATCATGTTGGATCGGATGTTGATCTTGAAATCACCAACAACCAAAACTCCACCCATCTGCAACAACTAAGTCTCTCTAATAGCAATGCTAAGTTTCCTTACCTAAAAGGGAGGAGTATGATCTTTGGGCGATGAAGATGCGGCTGATTTCCAACATTGATTGGAATCTATGGGAGATAGTCTTGAAGGAAGCAGTTTGAAGAGAACTACCACGGATGCTACGGGTAAGATGATGAATGTTCCTCCCAAATCTGTTGAAGAATTATGGCGGTTCGAGAGAGAACCAAGGTTAGAACCATTCTTCTTCAAGCTATTCACGAGGATCACTTGAGTGATTTTCACTTCATGCAAGATGCTAAGGACATATGGTTAGCAATCAAGGCAAAGTTCGGTGGGAATGAGGAGTCTAGGAGACGAAAAAGTCCATCTTGAGACAACAGCCAGATTTTCAAATCTCTGAAGAGGAAGGAATACACAAGGGCTATGACAAGTTTCACAAGATTTTAAGTCATTAAATCGGTGCAGCAAAGCCGGATAATGATGATTGTAATTCTAAGTTTCGAGGTCTTTACCTCCATCCAGCTACACGTAAGCATTGCCTTAAAAGCTAAAGGTGGTTTGGACATGATTACCTTTGATGAGTTTGTACCACAAACTTAAAGCTCTTGAACATGATGTAAGAAGCCCTTTTAGATCATCCTCTTCTGCTAGTCACACTGCATTCGTTGGAGCTTCTACCCCAAAGACAAGTTATGGTCCAAGCCCATATTCATCATCATCTTATGCTACTCCTTCATCAAGTTCTCATTCTAAATTGAGTGGGATTATGGAAGATGTTCTTGGATCTTTCTTTGCTGACTATGATCCTCGGCAGGATCGGCCTATGAGGATTTTGATCGGTGGACCCACTTGAGATGGAAGAGATGAAGTCGAGGTGGCGGTGGCCATGCTTTCCATGGATATCAAGAACTTTGAGCGCAAAGTGGCGGAAGGTTTGGATTCAAAGGGCGAGATCCGACAAGGTTTGACAAGAGGAAGGTTAAATGCTTCACATGTCAATAGATGGGTCACTTTTCTAGAGAATGCAAAGGCAGGAAAGGCGGTGATGAGACAAGATACTCTTCTTATCGTGAGTATCGAAGGAGGCGGGAACTTCAAAGGGATCATTGCTTTGGTCACTCTTGATAGCAATGTGGAATGGAAGCAACATGAGCGGGATGATAATGATGGTCTGGTAATGATAATCTTGGTTTGATTATGTAGTGTACTTGAGAGGATATGCATGATCGATTGCCTTGATGGGCATCTCTCGGTACAAAACTGTTTGTTTGGTTGTAGTGGCGTTATAATATACTCAAAGAAGCTTATGATATTTTGGAACCTAAATATAATGAATGCTATGTGGAAGTTGAAGCTTATAAGCAGGCTTTAAAAACACTAGAAAGACAAAAGGTTTGGTTTGGAAGAATCAAATAGCTTATGATGAGAAAATAAGTGTTTTAGAAAGGGATCTCGAATGTGCTAAAAATGAGTTAAAGTGGTGCGAGAAGTTAAGAGCGGATGTTGAGTCGAGAATTTAGAGCTTAAGGAGAAACTTAATGAGGAAATTGCTAGGCATAAAGAATGGATAATGAATGGAAATAAGTTAGCTGGTTTTATTTATAGTAGTCAAGCTCCTAACTCTACGGTGGCCTTAGGTTTTAAGAAATATGTTGGCTTAGAAGCTAGGGATGACACACGTAAATCTACACCAGCCAAATTAGCTAATTTTGTCAAAGAAGGTGACCTACATGCTGTACGTGGACCTATAAGAGGTGAGCACATGCCCATTGACCTTTCCATTAATGTTGACTTTGATGGATCACACCATCTCTATGGCAATAAGTCAAAGGACTTGCCAGACCCTGATACTTCTTCTAATGACTTTGTCTCTTGTGTTAACAGTGACAAGTCCTCCAAGCAAGGGTCTACAGAGTGTGATTCAAATGACAAGTCTGACCTTCCCAAGTCTTCACCCCTGCCTGCACCCAAGACTACCAATAAGCATGTCGAGTTGCTACCAAGGAATCCACTTCCAAGACAGTTGCCTCTGAAGACTTGCTTTTAATTCTTTGCATAATAATCTTGTTAAAAACAATTCTTTTGATGGTTTTGGTTTGAATATACGCTTGTAATAACACATCTTTTGGTTTGAATAAATCTTCTAAACATAAGACATGTTTTGTGTGTGGAAGTAAAATTCATTTAATTAAGGATTGTGATTATCATGAGCAAAGGATGAATAGGTGTGGTGATTCTAGGAAATCTAGACCAATGTGGACCAATGTTAATGATATACCACCTTATGTTCCACAAGCAACTTATACCAATACTCCTTTTCCTTGGAGGAGACCAGTTGTAAAACCATATGTTCAACCAACCAGTGAATATTTTAAAAATGGTTTTTGGCCTAGATATGTTAATCCTATGGTGATGGGAAAAGTCTTGGGATGTCTTTGTCAAGACCTCGGAAGTTGTTCTTGGAATAAGCAGGGATCTAAGTTTCAATGGAAACCCAAGAACAATAGTGGATCTTATACTTCTACATGGCATAACTCATATGATCCATAAGGCGGGTTCAAGTCGAGAATGACTTGAGCCTCCATAGTGTACTAATTTTACGTATATTTTTGTTGTTGTTGTAGGATCATCTCCTTAAGCATAAAGATGTTGGAATTGTTGGCGGTGGTTGTTCTAGAAGTATGTCGGAAGCAGGATATGATGCACAACTTTGTACCCATTGAAGGAGGAGGCAATGTAACCTTTGGAGGAAGTAATGGCTTAATCATGGAAAGGGACCATCAAAACACCTCATTTGGACTTTGAGAATGTATATTATGTTAAGGAACTTCAACACTTCAATTTGTTTTCGGTCTCACAAATCGTGACACCAAGAACAAAGTACTCTTCACAGAGGATGAATGTCTTGTGCTATCTAAAGACTTTAAACTCCGGAAGAAACTTCAATTCACCGAAAGTTCCTCGTAGTCACAATCTTTATACATTCAACTTAGCGATGTCAAACCCGGTGACTTAACGTGTTTGGTGGCTAAAGCATCCGTGGATGAGTCCACCAAATGGCATGAAGGATGGCCCATGTCAACTTCAAGACCATAAACCGACTCTCTAAAGCGGGCCTTGTTCAAGGTCTTCCTTCAAAGTTTTCACCAATGATCATAAGCGTGTTGCATGCAACAAAGGAAAGCGACACAAAGCCTCATACAAAGGTGTTCTATTCTGATAAGCATTATTACGAACCTCTTGTTTGCTTCATATGGATCTGTTTGGTCCAACTCAGTGAGAAGCATTGATCATAAATATTTTTGTCGGTGATCGCGATGGTTTTAGCAAATTTTGTTGGGTATTCTTTCTAAGGACCAAAGATGAAACATCCGGAGTGTTGAAAGACTTCATTACCCTTATTGAAAATCGGTTGAACAAAAGGTGAAAGGAATCGGGTGTGATAATGGGACGAGTTCAAAATGCTATACTTATAGAACTTTGTAGGTCAAAAGGAATCAAAGCGGGACTATAGCACTCCAAGAACCCCTCAACAAAATGGGGTGGCGTAAAGAAAAATAGGACCTTAATAGAGGTCGCAAGATCAATGGCGGACTCTAAACTTCAACCATGTTTTGAATGAAGCTATTGGTACGACTTGTTATGTACTAAATCGAGTGTCCATTACTAGACCACATCTTAAAACACCTTATGAACTTCTCTTTGGGAAAGTTCTGTTATTCATTACCTTAAACCGTTTGGTGTCAAGTGACAATTTTGAATACAAGTGATCCGTTGGGCAAATTTGATGAGAAAGTTGATGATGGTTACATTGTGGGACATTACGCTCATAGTAAGGCGCATGGGGTTTACAATGTATCGCTAAGAAGATTGAGGAGACTTTGAATCTGCGGTATCTAGAAGACAAACCTAATGTTCAGGATGTGGTCATGTTTGGTCATTTGACCTTGATTACTTGTTGATTACTTGGGTTATTCTAGACATATGGCTAACCAACATGCAGATTCTCAAGCATCTCCAACTACCGGTCGAAACTATGGATGCTCATTCGACGGTGGGTGCGAAGATGATGAAACGACCCATTGTAGTGCCTTCCTTCTCCCCAACAATTTCGTAGGTGACACTTCTAAAGATTATCTTGATGTGGGTGAAGATGAATTCCATTATCTTGAGGACCTTGCGGACTAAAGAAACAAGAGTATGCGACCAATTTAGCCGAGAGGAATGTTGAAGATAGTGCCGATAAAGCAATCAATGGAAACGTCAATTCACCGAAAGTGATTACATTTCTCCTTACCTCTCCCATTCGGTTTGAAAGACATGTTGACTCTACTCCTATCTCTACTAGAGTGTCAATGACCTTGGAGAACCTTATACACGGTTTCCAAAACCTTCATATCTTGGTCATCATCAACCTAAAGCGGGAATCTTCAACACACCTTCCTATGATATCGACTTTGAACCTCGTAACTAATCTTGATTCCTTTATTGATGTCAACACCACTACTACTACAAGGATCAACAATGTTCATCCACGAGTCTAATATTATTGGTGATCCAAATGCACTGTTAGAACAAAGTGCGTAGCACGTTCTAAATATGGTCGGTGGCTTTTATCTCTTATGTCTCAAATCAGAGAGACAATCACACAGACTATGAACATTGTTTGTTTGCTTGTTTTCTCTCACAAGTGGAACCAACCGGTGTTACTCGGGCTCTTGAAGACTCAAGTTGGTGGAGGCAATGCAGGATGAGATGCAACAATTTCAAAATCGGCAGGTTTGGATATTGGTACCACTACACGATGGTAAGTATGCTATTGGGACTAAATGGATTACGAAGAATAAGAGAGATGCTCGAGGTGTTGTCATTAAAAACAAAGCCGATTAGTTGCACAGGGTATAGACAAGAGGAGGATAGATTATGATGAAGTGTTTGCACCAGTGGCAAGAGTTGAGGCCATACGGATTTTCTTAGCTTATGCATCCTATATGGGTTTTATGGTCTATCAAATGGATGTTAAAGGAGCCTTCTTGTATGGTGAAATTGAAGAGGAGGTTTATGTCACTCAACCTAAAGGATTTGAAGATCCGGATCATCCTAATCATGTTTATAAGGTAGTCAAAGCTCTCTATGGACTACATCAGCACCCGAGCCCGGTATGCTAGGCTCTCTACATTTCTTCCAAGCATGGTTATAGAAGAGGTGCAATTGATAAGACTCTATTCCTTAAGAAGAATTCCACATACATCATTCTTGTGCAAGTGTATGTGGATGACATTATTTTGGATCCACAAAGGAGGCTTGGTGCGGGGAGTTTGAGGAGCTTATGAAGGAGAATTTCGGATGAGTGCCATGGGAGAGATGACTTTCTTTTGGGTCTTCAAGTTCGTGAAACCCGATGGTATCTTTATCGGTCGGGACAAATATGTGAGGACATCTTGAAAAGTTTGGTATGGAGGGTGTAAGGCGCCACTACACCTTATGAAGCTCCAAAGACAAAGACCAACAATGAAGCAGATCCACTGTGAATGTTCATATGCAGGTCTATGATTGGCTCTTTGATGTATTTAATGACTTCAAGGCACGATATTACTTTTTGTGTAAGTGTTTGTTCACGACATCAAGTTACTCCACCGACTTCCCATCTCAATGTTGTTAAGAAGATCTTTAAGTACCTCAAAGGCCAACCTCTTCTAGGTCTTTGGTACCCAAAGAGTCTCCTTTTAAGTTGGAAGCTTATAGTGATAGTGACTATCTTTGGTGCAAATCTGGATAGGAGGTCCACCACTGGAGGTTACCAATTCCTTGGAAAGAGATTGATTTCTTGGCAATGCAAGAAACAAACTATCGTGGCTACCTCATCTCTTCAAGCGTGCGTTCGTTGTTTGCAAATTGTTGTGGACAAGTTCTTTGGATTCAAAATCGGTTGTTGGATTATGGGTACAATTTCATGAACACAACAATTTTATTGACAATCAAAGTACCATATGCATTGTTAAAATCCGGTTTTCACAATCGAACAAAACATATTGAAATCGGGCACCACTTTATAAGAGATGCATATGATAAAAATTTGATAAAAGTGGTCAAAATTCATACCGATGATAATGTGGCGATTTGTTAACAAAGGCTTTTGATGGACCAAGGTTTCAACACCTTGTGGTCCATATCGGTATGCTTAACCCTTAAGCGCAAAGTTTAAGGGAGGCATAGGCCTCGGGGAGGCATATGCCTCGGGGAGGATTGTGTATACTTTGCATTTTGCTATGTAACTTTGTATATTGGTTTGCTTTTCTCTAACTCTAACCTGCTAATGTAATCTTAGTTTGTGTTTCTTTTATTGCACAATCTTTGTTGGTTTGTGTATGTCTCTGTGTTTGTTATGTTTTGCAAGTGATTGTTCGGTTGGGATATGGTCAAGAAAGCTAAAGTTTGTTTCTCTTGAATTCAAAGTCTGTGAAGTGAGTCATTTGTTTCCATGAAGATGATGTCTTGAAGTTTTTGGTTCATACATTGCTTGATTGTAAGCAATAAGTCCGGAGGATGGGATCGGTTTTCGACTCAATTGGGATGTGGTATTATCTGTCTATCTAAGGGTTTGACTTATAATTTTCTAAGTTTATTTTTGATAATATGGTTGAGAATATAACTAGGAAAAGGGCAAGTTTTGATGTACCCTAGGTTTTCTGAGATGATATTGGATGTTTCTACCCAAACTCAAGCTTTTCATCCCATAGGAGTTTTAACTTCTAAGTTATTTGCTTCAATGAGAACTAAATTTGAGGGACACATTTTCCTTTATTAGAAACCATGTTACCTCGGAGAATGAGGCTAGCGATGAGGATAATGTTGATACTTTACCTTCTACTAATACTACGATGTTAATCCTCGGTTGATATTGATGAGGGTCCTTACGCTCTTCTTGAGGCATCCTTACCTTCACCTAGACCTTGTCCTAGTTCATCTCCTATACAAGTTTTTCTTGATGAGGTTCGAGGTTAATCTTGATAGATTGCCTCACCTAGTCTGAAGGATCATTGAACCTCCATTACCACCGAGGAATCGGTTGGTGGGTGAGGAATCTATTACACTTACCTCAATATATGCTCTAGTGAAAAGTATGCGGTGAGGTGGTGATCTTAAGAAGGAGCTTGCAGAGACCAAGTCTACTCTTGGTAATAAGATTGTGGAGTTGGAGACTAAAGTTGAGAACTTGAGGAATTCTTGGGTCGGAGGGGTAAAGAGAAGTTTGGTTTCTTCTCAAGAGGAGCAAGAAGAGACTCGGCATGCATCGCTAGGAATCTTGGTGATGCGACTCTTACATTGATGTTTCTTCTCCTATTCTTTGAGTCTTCAAAGAGCAAGGTACCTATTATATTTGCTAGAAAAGAAGAAGACAATACTTGAATAAGGTATCTACTGAAACTTCAAAGGAGCCACAAGTTGTTGATGCATCTGCTGATGTTCTAGTTGAGGAGGTTGTTTCGATCATGGTCAAGACTCATTTGTACAAGAACAACCAAATTCTTCACCTTCAAAGAATTGATGATGAATTTTTATGGTGGGAGAATTTATAAGTTGAATTCTTCTTCGAAGTTTTCTACACTGCTATGGAATTGTCTCAACATGTTTCTTCCGATGTTGGTTTGGTTGTTCCTTCAAGCTCAAATTGGTTCTCACGAGGAATTTTCGACAAAGGAAAGGAAGTTGTGATTCTTGATATGATTGGTTCAGTCAGTAGCGAAGATGAACATCAAGCTCAAGCTAGGATGTTTGCCGATTATGAAAATATGCTTGAAGAGTCGTGTAGTTCTTGAATTTCTTCAAGCTCAGTCTAATTCTAATTTGTCTACTGAAAGAAAATTAGAGCTTGATGCATTACTTCCTAAAATCACTGATGATCAATGGGATGCCTATACTACTCAAGGTGCATCTGATCCAAATCTTGCAAAACTTATCTTAGGAGCATCTTCGATGATGAGAATTTTGTGGATCAAATGGTGGCTCTTGGTAATCAAAGGAAGCAAGCGGTGCAAAGAGGAAAGCTCTTATTGCTCAAAGATATAAAGCTAAAAGAGAAAAACCCATGACTATAGTTCGAAGAGGAATCATATGAGAGAGTTGTGAAGAATCATAGTTCTACGATTTATAATTACGGCATGTCAATGAAGCAAATACGCTTTGTCCGATGATGCTTTGATCGAGACGATATAATATGATTATGAAGCTTTCTTCTTACGGTTCTACTTCTTCTTCTAAATTGGGTAGAATTGCTACTATGTCAGATGTTCCTAAAGCAAAGAGACATAAAATAGTTGAAATAGTGGATAATTTTGATGATGTTTTGCCTCTGGTGATTTCTCCAGTTGTTACTTCTGAAACAACCTCTGAAGCTAATCCTTCTACCGATAAGGTTGTTTCTCTTTGAATCTTCTTGTGTTTCTTACGAAGCAGGTGTCAAGTGTGGTTGGGTGATCCATTGTGTAAGAAAGATGATCTATGATTGATACTGATAAAATAGCTGGTAGGAGGCAGAAAAGCTTGGTTAAAAGGAAATTTAATTCGTTAAGGAGTTCTGTTAGACTGGCTAGGAAACATTCTTCAAAGACTACTTATTTAGATCTCAAGGCTGATGAGTCAACCTTTATTAAAGTTGGCCCTGTTGAGGTTTTTCCTGAAGGAACACATGCGGTATTGGTAAATTGGAAAGCTGGGAAGCAAAATATTATTTATCGACTGGATAATACTGCTATTCAGTTCAATTTCTTGAAGGACATCTTTCATTTGGTGAATAGACATGATTTGAAGATGCTGTAAGAACATGTCACTCAGTATTATAATATTCATCCACCAATGGGTTCTGGTTTATATTTGTTGGGTGATCTTCAGGTCTTGTTTGATTCTTATTCTTCAGAAGGTAAAGGGTATTCTATTTGGAAGAATTCACATCTGTGGGAGATTGAGAATTGGATATTTTATCCTCTGCCTTGTGTCCATGTGGTTCAGACCACTTGTGGTATGCTTTTGTGTATGCTATCGGATAAGCTCTATCCTTTATCGGTTACTTTTATGGAGCGATTCTTTGAGACGAAGTTGGAAGTGCCTCTAATCCAGGTTGGCAATGATGAACTTCATGCTTCTCAATGTGTTGGTTTGATTAAAACTCACACGCAACATCAAGGTTCATTTTGATTGTAATAGTTTGTTTATTTTGTAATTTTGTTCTCTTTCTTTTATTAGTTAAAAAAAAAAAAAAAAAAAAAAAAAAAAAAAAAAATTGTCTAACTTTTATTGCGGGTTTGTTGTATACTTTTGATGGTTCTTGACTCACGGATATACCTTGTGTATGTCAAAGAGTTAGCTAGTCCAAGGGTACAACTTTGGTAAAACACATCAAATCTGTTGATAGTCGTAATGGTTTGCTAAAAATCATAGGGTATGCAACCACCCATGCTTCATTCTTTGAGTGTTGTATGGTTTCAATTCACCATGGTTTATTACATTTTGGAATCTAAGAATTGACTAGCCCACATGTATATGGCTTGTGGTAAAGGCAGTGGCATTCCATATTTGGTTATCAATTCACCAATTCTAAGAATTGACTAGTCTTGAGCAAACGACTACAGGTAAAGACATTTCAAATCCGTTTCTATGTGTTAGATATAAGTTTTCACATACACATCAAACCATAACAACAAGGTGGCGTATAAGTGGAATTCTAGAGAGAGAAAGTTAGAGGTTTAGGGAACTTTAGTGAGAGAAAGAAAATTCTTATTATGAGCTCCAACTCTCTACCTTGGAAGGTAGAGAGTATTTATAGTCTTACATAAACGCCACACATCGGGTGTGGATTAGGCATACAATGGGTAAAGACCGTCCAGTCCTCCACGGTGTTACTTAACTAAATACTACTTAACTTAAAAGAACTACGACTACGAGCTTTCTAACGATTACATATACTTGAGGTGACCGACTCTTTAATATATAAATTTCTAATTCCTAACAATCTCCCAGAAGGAAGGTCACCTCAATCATGTACCAAAATTACATTGAATACAAATAGATATTACATTAACAATTGATCTTGCATTCTTGATGTAGTCTTTTTCTCCTAAGCTCGTAGTCATTGATTCTTCACATTGCATGTTTGGTTACTTCAAGTGGAGGTCTTTTCTTGATCCACGTGATAATAAAGTTGTGCCGACTTTTGAGATCATCGGCAATCAAAAATCTACGAGACATCCTTTGTGGAGTTGGTATTATGTGATGTTGTGACTTTAGGACCGACATGCTCACATTACGGATCATGATATCTTCTCATCGAGTGGCGGAAGCATTTGTTGAATCATGATATTGGCGGCGTAGCGAAGCATGGAGTGAAAATATCGAGTCATTGATGCACTAATCATGATTTCTTCGAGAGGAATGTGTTAAGTGAGCATGCGGCTATGGATTGACCGCTTCATTACGATCACCAAGCGTCGAGCGTACCGCATACAACAGTTAGTAATAAATCGCACGAAAGTGTCTTTGATCACTTCGTTGAATCGAGGTACACGCCCACGGTTCCCGTTGATCGATACATGTCTTGCTGTGATCGGTATAATTCAAGAATTTCCTTGACGGGGTTTCGCAATGCTCTAGTTGTTCTCAAACCGGAACATCTCAAAGAAGATAACACGGAGTGAGTGAACCGGTAATTTTAAGTCCACCGATTGATGAAAAGAGATTTGAAAAACAATCGTGTATTGCTCAATAGAAATTGTTTTGCAATACAACGAAGGTTTTATTGAAAATCAATTATCAATCATAAAACACCTTTTGGTTTGAAAAATGAGTACACGGTCGATGTGCTAAAGAAAAAGTTGTTAAGCACAAAGACCGGTTTTCAAAGGTATCCGTCAATCCATAACTGAACCGAGATTGATTCAAGAGATTGAATCGCCCCATTGTTTCATTCGGTTGTCACATGGTTGATCCATATAATAGATCTCACATGCCACCTACCGGGAGCTTGTTTGATGTTGGCTCGAAGGCTTTCCATCTTCATAGTGAATATGTAAACACATCACTCGGATGTTACGGAAATACCACAAGGATAATGTAGGACTCAAGATATAATCTCTCTTTCCACATTGTGTGAAACAGAGAGTCTTCATTGAAAGTGTCCTAATGAGATTTATTGATGATCTCGTGGCTCTAGACTCAATTTGTGCATATTTGGATCTGTGCGGAGACTAGGAGAGGGTCTCCTTCTTGATATCAACAATCTCTAAGAGAAAGTCGATAGATAATGTCGGTTCCCGTGAGAATGAAACAAGTCCTTTTAAGAGGAACTTGAGTGGTTTGGAAAGTTGAAGTGCGGTCGTCCTTTGGGTCCATGACGTCTTGTCTTCAATACCGATGTTACCATGTAGCATATGAAGTGAACCCGGTTTACGCCTACGGTTGAATAAATGGAGGCTATTTGTTTTCACCCTTTTCTCATTCAATTCTTTTAATTCTTCAACCCTTGATTGCTTACCGAGACTTCATAGCTAGAACCTTGTTGGGTTTATTCGAGACTAGCTCGGTCTCGATCGCACTCTTCCCATATCTCACTTTTCTCCTTTTATCATCATACCTAAGGACTTCTACACTAACTAGTGGATTGTCCTCTGGTAGATCCCTCAGGATTCGGCGGATCATGGGAACAAAACCTAACCTTATCATCCTTATATCATCATACATAAAGTAAAGTTGGTAGGTCTTTTGGTATTGTTCGGTGCCATATGGAACCAATTGAAAACCATTTGAATATCAATTCGGATACTTATGATATATTATCAAAGCATTTTGTACACGAAATTGTTTTGATATTTTAGAATGAGAACTCCCCCTCAACATGTGCATCAAGTATTTGAAAATGTTTTGCACACGGAGGCAAGAGAAAGAATTAACTTCTTTGATTACCATTTTCTAAAGATATCAACATCACTTCCCACATCAAATCAAGTAGATAGAGCATTTCGGGAAGGATGAGGTTTCCATAAATTTGCTCCCCTCAATATGTGCCTCGAGATTTGAGAGAGTTTTGCACATACTAGAGGAACCCGCACATTGAGATATGTTGATCACGTTTCAAATCATAGGATTAAGATAGATGCTCCCCTCAACATGTGCATTGAAAATTTGAAATCGTTTGTCACATGTGGGAAGGAAAGCATGTACATCCTTATAAAACCATTTACCGAATTATCGGTTTAAATCCAATTTAAATCACACATTCTCCCCGATCACAATTATCAAATCATTTGAGATTTGTGATCTCGATGGATTTAAATTGATTTTGAAAGCTTTAAGGAGAATTGTGACTTGATTATGAAAGCGTTTGAATTGATAAGGATCGGATTTTAAGGCTTTAAACTCCATTGATAAAACATGCATGTATATCTTTTGAAAACAATTTAATGCCAAATAACTTTTTAATTTAATTGAAATCATTCTCCCCTCAATCAATGACATAGGTTGTTGATTGAGAGATAGAGATTTTGACAAATAAGTCCCGATGATTATCAAAAATAGAGATCGAGTTGTTTTCAAAGCATTTAGTTTTCAATGAGATAAATGTTTATAGAATCGAGCATGGAATTTGAAAACATTGTAAAACATGGCTCGTTCTTTCTTTTAAAGCGGGTTTTGCACGAAATGACAATAAACCATTGTTTCTTTTAAAAGAATAATCATTTTTTTTTGATTTTTGATTGATTTTTTTTTTTTTTTTTATATAAATTCGATCAACATCTAAAGTCCGTGTCATTCTTTGAATGACAACATCAAGACCGTAGATATTATCGAATCGAGAGAAACATGACAAAATGACATATATATATATATATATATATATATATATATATATATATATATATTTTTTTGAAGATTTTTGAATTTTTCAAATTTTTATGGATTTTGAAAGTTTTATATTTTTCTATTTGATTTTGAAGGTTTTATAATTTTTTATTTTGTTTTTCGAATAGATATATACAAGAGATAGATGAAGATAGACCTTTACTCCTCGTCTTCCTCCGAAGGCGTTTGAGTGTTTCGGTTGAAGGCTTTTCAAGCCAAGGCGTGGAAGAATAAACTCAAAACGTTCTCTTGGAAGAGCTTTGGTGAAGATGTCGCTAAGCGATATTCGTGACCTCACAAAATAGAGTTCCACCACACCTTTTTCAACTTGTTCACGATGAAATGATGTCGAATGTCGATATGCTTTGCTCTTGAGTGTTGAACATTATTGCATGAGAGAGCAATAGCACTTTTATTATCACAAGACTGAGAGGATTTTGTTGAATACAAAGCCATAGTCGATAATTGAGATCTCATCCATAAGATTTGAGCACAACATGATGACATGGCTATGTATTCGACCTCTGTAGAGGAAATAGAAGTACTCATTTGCTTCTTTGAAGACCACTCACAAGCTTATCACCCAAAAGCGAGCACCTCAGGACGTGCTTGACGAGTATCTTGACACCGCATGATCGCATGATCTCGCATATGTCGTTAGTGACATACCGGTGTCTTTCGGTACCAAAGACCCATATTGATGGTTCTTTGGAATACCGAAGACCCGCTTAACCGCTTCAAGGTGCTTTTTAGTAGGCTTAGCACGGTATCTAGCACACATGCAAACAAATGAACAAGATGTCGGTCTACTAGTCGTGAGGTACATCGGGATCCAATCATACTACGATATTTTGTTTGGTCAATCATGATCCCCGAGAGGTCCTCATCTAGTTTGGTTCGATCAATCATGGGAGTGTCAGCGTGGTCACTTGAATCAAATCCAAATTTCTTTAAGATCTCGGTTGCATATTTAGATTGATTTATAAAATGCCTCCGGGACTTTGTGAAATTTGTAATCCCAAGAAAATGACATTTGTCCCATCATTGACATTTGAAATTTTGAACTCATTTCATTTGAAAACGATCACATTCCATTGGGTGCATCGAGGCAAAAATAATATCATCAACATAAATTTGAACATGAATTAAATGTTTGCCTAACTTCACGGTGAACAATGTAGGATCAATCGCTCCTTTGATGAATCCGGTTGATAGAAGAAACTTTGTGATGTATCATACCATGCCCTTGGAGCTTGCTTTAAACCGTAAAGAGCCTTCTTCAAACGATAAACGTGAGTAGGATGCTCTTGATTCACAAATCCTTGAGGTTGGGCGAGAGCGACTTCTTTAAGATCTCCGTTCGTAAATGCCGTCTTCACATCCATCGATAGACTACCATGTTCTTACTAGCAAGATTAGCGTAAAGATTACGATTGCCTCGATTCGAGCAACAGAGCAAAAGATTCTTCAAAATCAATCCCTCCTCTTGACGGTATCCTTTAGCAACTAATTGAGCCTTGTTTTCAACACATCACCATGCTCATCAAGTTTCACTTTGAAGATCCATTTAAGAGCTATAATCATTGCATAGTCGAGCGGTACTAACTCCCATACATCAAGTCGATCAAACTCATGAATTTCATCTTGCATGGCATTGAACCACTATCTTCATTCATGGCGGTTTTAACATCTTTTGGTTCGATCTTAGATAGTACGGAGTTGAAGAAGCACCATAAGGCATCGATTGCAAGTTGTTTACGGGTTGATACAGACGAGAGGATTTCCAATGATGTTGTCTAATGGATGATCGTGAGTCCACTTTACGAGGTGTTCATGTGGCGGTTGTTGAGGAACCGAGGTAGGCGAGTCGATGTCTCTCAAGAAGATGGTTCGATGATGATTCGGGAGTAGCAAATATGTTTTCAAATGGAGCATCTTCGGGAGTAGCAAGGGGTTAACTTCATCATTGATGCGAAACATTTCCATGATGTACATTTGAAGAATGATGATTTGTTGATGAGGCGAAGGATCGTGAGCAGTGCTTCTTGACTTAAAGATATTGAGGCCGAAGGATTGACTTCATTCACGTGAATATGAGTAGCCTCTGTTGTAGGAATTGACACCTCATTAGTACTTGGATCATAAAGTTCATCAAACATAGGATCAAACAATTTCTTTAAATCATCTTGGATGGAGGTACATATGGAGTTTATTGAGAAGAGTTTGGAACAAGGGATGAACCAATGGGACTGTTTTGAAGTGCGGGTCTGGTGGAGTGTCCAGAGCCATTTGACCGTCGACTCATCAAACGTAACGTGAATTGTTTCCATGATATTTCGGGTTCTTTTGTTGTAGATTCGGTATCCCTTTTGTTTGAAGCATATCCTACAAATACTCCAATGTCGACTTTAGCCCTAAGTTTGCCTAAGTCTTGACCCTCATTAGTTGGATAACACAATGCACCAAACACACAAAGGAAAAGAGATTAGGTTTTCTGTTGTGGACAAGTTCATATGGAGTTTTTCCATGTGCAGTGTGAATTAGGAGCGATTTTTGTGTAGCATGCGGTGGCGATTGCTTGACCAGAGAAACATTGGAACCTTTGAGTAAATCAAGCATTGTTCTAGCGGCTTCAACAAGAGTTCGATTTCGTCTTTCAACTACACCGTTCGTTGAGGAGTTCGTGGAACACTTCTTTGATGGTGATTCCAACGCTTTCATAGAATTCATTAAGTTGTTTGTTGACAAACTCGGTTCCATTGTCTGCTCGATAATTCGACGGTTTTGTTAAGTCGAACTCGCATTTGTTTGATGAGTTTGATGATGATATCGAGTTTCATCCTTTGTCCTTAAGAACTTGACCCGGTGAATCTAGAGTAATCATCAACCACAACTAACACATATTTCTTCCCAAAGATATTCTCGCACCTCATTGGTCCACATAAATCCATATGAATCATATGAAGAACTTACGTGATGAGTTAGTAGGTTTGGGTTTGTGGGCAAACTTTTGCTTTTACCCAATTGGCATCTTGAACAAAGATGATCCTTTTCATACTTTAGTCTTGGTAAACCTACAACTAAGTCCTTTACGGAAAGATCGTTGATGGTGCCAAGTTCAAGTGATTGAGACGACGATGCCATAACCATGACTTTGTTTTTGAAGCCTTTGATAACAAGTGATTGAGAGGCCCTCATCATGTCATCGATAGAGATGGTGTAAAGATTTGAGCCACGAGTTCCTTTTAACAGTTCCTTACCATTAAGATCTCTAACAAAGCGGTATGTTTTCTCAAGGCTACTTCTAGATCGTAATCACGAATTGACCAACAGAGAGCAGTTGTGACCCAAACCTTCCACATAGTAAACTCTAGAGATGACACTCTCACCAACAACATAATCTCCATAACCCATAATAGCACCGAAATGATCATTACCAAATCTAACAGATCCCGATGAATTTGCTCGAAGTTCATGAGCATGACCGGTCTCCAAATATGCTTGGAACGACTGAGTCCGGTACCACGAGCGATTTGAATGATCTGCAGTTGAACACGAACAAGAATGGATAATCGGATAATTGGGATCCCATGCAAGAATGGGTTCCATTTGGTTAGTAACAATGTTTGGAACACCCACATCGAAATAGAAGCATTCATATCGAAAGTGAGGCAATGGAATCATTGTGAATAGATGCGAGACTAGTGTCTCAGATTAGCCACATGCTCACGGTGTGATCACTTCTTAAGGAATAGTTCTACCAAGAGGCATCCATTTTCTAGTGGGCATTATCGATTAGTCTTATGACCAGCGGTATCCAATAAAAGCCTAATTTCTTGAATGTTCTTCTGTGGGTTTCCTTGTTTTCTAACTTTCTTTCGTTTTGCCTTTTAGCCTTCTTAGCATGAATTTTGCATTAACAATATTAATGGACAATTAACATCATTAGGCGAACATTAACACCACATTCATGATTTGAAATGTAATTCAAGCGAGACATCGATACAAGGTTTGCAAATAGTATCGAATTGAATTAATTACAAGACGCCTATGGCTAATACTAGAATCAACACGATTCGTTTTATTCAATTCAAGCTTAAAGTTCCTAGATTGTTCTTCTACTCTCTTCCAAAGGCACATTCTTAGCTTGAGAGGTCCTATCATTCCTTGTATTGTCTTGAGACTTTGACCGCTCCGTTTAATGTCACCGATTACTCTGTAGAGGAATGGGAACATTAGTTGGTTTAACTACTCTTTGCATCACTGTTTAGATGTCTTTGGGTCCGAACTACATGCGGGTGCACTAAGGTTCACTTTCTTAAAACTAGAGGTCTTGAGATTTGTACTCTGGAAGGCACACTTGAGTTCTCTTTCTTAGCATTGATGATCCGAATCGAACTACTTAAAGGCACACCACTGCTCACATTCAAAACATTGGGAATCGAATGCATATCATACTTGGCATTAGGCATCGAGCATGGAATCAAAGGATTAACTCTCTCACCTAATGACTTTGGGCATATTGTGATCAAGCATTCTAAGATTTCTTGAGATCGTTTGGCATATAAGCATGCATGTCCAATTGCATTATCATGAGGTTTCTCTAGCTTATCCTCTTCAATAATCTCACGCAGACATTCTAGGCAATCCTTAAGGGATGAGAAGTATGTTTGAATAGCGATTTTGTTGTTCCTTAGATGAGGAGGACATATGTCACGAGATAAAGCATATTTATTACAAGAGTGAACCTTTGAAACAACATTCTCCCCATTGGTCATTGGCATTTTCCTTTTACGACTCTTGATTCTCAATTTCCTTTTGCAATGAAGCTATTTGTTCGTTATTTTTGTTACGAGTGACTTTAATTGATTCAAATAACTCATTGAAATGACGTTTAACCTTTTCATTTTCTTCTAGAAAACTTTCGTTTTCCTTTTGTAAAGCATTTACTAGGTTTTGAAGATGAAACGTTTGAGAATTTCGAGAATCTAAAGGAGGAGGAATTTGGGAGCTGTCATATTGTTCGTTTGACCCTTTAGTTGAGAGATTTGGGCTTTCAACTTTTCGATTGTGTTGCGAGCTTGAATCATTCATCACGTTTGTTAATTTGAAAAGCGCATCAAACTCGGAGCATCGATGATGTCTTGATATTTGAAGTTTTGACATTTTCTTTAAGATGTTGATATTTTAGTTGTAAATTAAAATACTCAACTTCTAGTTTAGAAAAATGTTTAACCAAATTGTCGTGATCATCCGGTTCAATTTTCTCGTTTAGTTTAGAATTAGATTTTCAAGCTCAATGACACGATCATGGGAGACTTTCGAGGCAATGATAGTTCATGAAATTTGGAAGCATTAATAGAGCATTTTGAAGCGTTGAAAAAATATCTTGAGCAACACATTCAATAATAAGAGTCTCATTTAAGGTATGCAAGTTCTTCCTCTCAATCTCATTATATTTTAGTGCTCGCTCATAATCACTAACTTCAACTACCATTGCATCAAATTCCTTTTCCATTCCCTTGATATCGTTTCTATCCCTTTTTAAGACTCTCAAAGTGATCTTTCGAAGTTTAAAGAAAGGCATGACCTCGTTAAATAACATTCTTTCATTTGCTCAAAACCCTTTCTCCTTCCGTTATACCGATGGGTGTGATCCTTTTCTTGCAAGTTTTCTCAAAATCAACAAATAGTTGAAATATAACATATTGGCTAATTAAGGTCTTGCTTTTAGTGGCAATTTTTCTAGGAACAAGATGCATTGGTGTATTAGGAGGATACAGTCGCTCTAGGCATTTTCCAAAGGGGGTTTGTTTCAACAATATTTTCGACTTTTCGCTTATCTAAATCCTTTTTCGAGAAAACTTGTTTGGGAGTCAACAATGTCGAGGCTTAAACATGTTCAAGGAAATCCAGTTTTCCTTCTTGTAGTCATGGGGAGTGATAATTATTTTTTCTCTTTGCATTTAGGGTTATCTAATTTTTGTTCATCCTTTCCCTAGTGACTTCATCGATTTCTTATCTTCCTCGGTGCACTCAACGCAACTAGGTTTCATCTCAGGTTTAAGAATCTCATTTCCATCATAGATCACACTTTGAGTCGCTTTTGCTATCTTTCCGTACTCGGGTTTGGGTTTATCAATGATGGGAACACTATGCTTATCGCTAGAACTCTATGTTTAGTGACCATGTGAGCGATCTGAATGGTGTTTCCTTGTGTCTACAACTTGTTTTCAAGCTTGTTTTCAAAGTTTTCGATTAGAAAAGTCTCTCAAGAGTTTTGATTCCTTTGCATTAAATTCTTGCTTAAGCATTTTCACATTTTCTTGAAGTTCTTGTTTTGCTTAGTTGCTTTAGAAAGTTTTTCTGCACGGAATTTAATTCTTGTTTCAATACTTCTCTCTAAAGTTACTTTTTCTAATGATATGACGTGCTTGGTCATCCATTTCCCGCTCACGAGTGGTCAACTCAAATTTTGCACGTTGTTCATAAATAGCAACACGTTCTTTATAGGCATTTAGTTCGAAATTACAGACTCATCGTGGGCACATGCGGTGTATTCATCAAAACATAGTCATTGTTGATCGCAGAAGATGCATCACTTGGTACACCTTCACTTTCACTTTGTTTCACGTATTGATCATATGGGATAATATCGATATTACCCATATTTTCAACATTGATTCAATAGTTTCGATTGATTGTACTTTGTCATGCATCATTGCACATCGAAGATTATCATATAGTTTTAATACCTCCGAGATGAGTTTGTCTTGGGATGGGCCAGCTAGTGGTGAAGAAGAGACCTTGGGAGAAACCATTGGAGAAATGCTAGCCATAAAAATTGTGTGCCGTAGGTCCATCATCCACATCGAGTCATATGCATCACAATCGGCGACTTGAAAGGCATTCGATGATTGTGACCTATCTCTGAATAGTCGCTCATTCACATCCGCATCATAGGTCTTGGCATTGCCCTCAAGAAGAAACAACAATTCCTCTTCATCCAAAGCGGCACCATTGTCACGAGCTTGTGCAGCAAACATCTTATCTCTCAAGTAATCAACATTCATGGGACGCTTTGGAGATGTGCGGTTCCTTGCAATGTGTCCTCACCACCACAGTTATAACATTTGATTGGCTTAGCTTGACCTTGGTTACCATTCCTTCCTCGATTACGGTTGCCAACATAACCTCTCCAGCTCCACCTCTTCCCCGATCATCTTGTCTTTCTGAATGGTTGCACCACGATCCTTCCATCTTTAACGGTGGCTTGATTGTGTGGGTTAGATGTTGTTCGAGGTTGTTGTTGGTTTGTGGGAGAGAATTCATGTTTTGACTAATCGGAAGAGCTAGTTGATTAATGAAGTTACCCACGTGTGCATCAAAGATCGACTTGTTTGAACATAGGATCAAGAATGAGTTTGTGATTACCATTACCCAAGGGTATGACTTGTGATGCTTTGGTTGTGATTCCGATGTTTGAGTAGAAGGCGGTTGAGTCATTAGACGAGCTTGTCTCTCCTCGGTTGGTTTTGAACCGATTGAGAATCAATTTTTCAAACATAGCATGTCTCTCATTCGAAGGAGGAAGGCATAGAGTTGCTCATAGTTTGTGTTCTTCAATCCTTTAGTGAGCTTCACGGTGAAAACTTGTGCCATTCGGGATTCATGTTGTTCACAAATTTTGAATTCGGTGAATGTTAGGCATAGTCATTCTAATATTCCTCATGTCATTCACTAACTTATGAAATCTCACATAGTACTCATAGACATTCTCATCCGGTTTCATCTTGAAGTGTTCAAATTCGTCATAGAGTTGGGATTCTCTGTCTTCCATAGTTAATTCGAACCGAGAGAAGCATCTTAACATTATCCCAAACCGCCTTTGCATCGGTGTTATGATTGATCGACTTGTAGATGTCTTTAGGAAGACCTTGAATAACAATGTTTGAAGCCCCGATATACGCATCGAATCTATTTTTATCCTTATCATCAAGCTCATCATACATTTTAGGTCCATCCATTCCGTAAACAGAGTACCATCTTCATTAGTATCAAGTATGTCTCTAGTCGTCTCAACTCGATATGGTCCTTCATCAATGGATTTGAGAATGTTGACACCATTTTCCTTTCAAGGCAAGACAATCGATTCGTTGAGCCCAAAAATCGTAGTCGATTCATCAAGCATGGGTGGATTTAGTATGTCGACCCGGTGCTTGAACATCCTCTCGCAACCGTGGAGATGATAGTAGGAGCGTTGGTAGACATGTTAACAGATAATGTCTGATTTTATAACTCTATGATTAAACCGAGAAATAGATTCTTTCACGGATTTTACTAAATCAAGAGAAAACCGTAAACAATCACCCAAGTCGCTAGAAGATAATGCACCAAGTCGCTAACACTTAATTCGCTACACCACTAAGTCGCTAGAGTCCCAAGTCGCTAGACAAATGCAAGTCGCTAGTAGTAACTCGCTAAGCCTCAAGTCGCTAGCAAAATTTTGGCGACAATTGCTACTCAAGTCGCTAAAGATACAAGTCGCTAAAGAGCAACTCGCTCTGGACCAAGTCGCTACCACCAAGTCGCTACCCGTAGTGGAGAGACTACTACTTGTCTTGTAAATCGCTAGATCTAAGTCGCTAGGTCTAAAGCGTAACTCGCTACAAATTTGTAAAGCAAGTCGCTACGAAGAAAGTAATCAGTGAGTTAAGTCTCTAGCAAGAAAAACCACATAAACATCACTTTTCAATCCAAAACAACCCAACCAAGATGATTCAAGCTTACCAAATGAAAACCTACACACTTGTGATGATTCTAAACATAAAAGTACTAACAAAACCACACTTTAACACAAGAAATCAACCAAATGATGCAAAACCACTAAACTTTTCAAACTCAAAACCACCTAAAACCACTAGAAATCCAAAGATGTGCAAGATATGATCTAACCATGGCACTTGATACCAATTGTTAGATATAAGTTTTCACATACACATCAAACCATAACAACAAGGTGGCGTATAAGTGGAATTCTAGAGAGAAAGTTAGAGGTTTAGTGAACTTTAGTGAGAGAAAGAAAATTCTTATTATGAGCTCCAACTCTACCTTGGAAGGTAGAGAGTATTTATAGTCTTACATAAGCGCCACACATCGGGTGTGGATCGGGCATACTGATGGGTAAAGACCCGTCCGTCCTCCACGGTGTTACTTAACTAAATACTACTTAACTTAAAAGAACTACGACTACGAGCTTTCTAACGATTACATATACTTGAGGTGACCGACTCTTTAATATATAGAATTTCTAATTCCTAACACTATGGTTTCGGTTTGCCAATAAATCGATGGTTATCGGTGTACCATAGTTTACTGAACTTAAACATATGGCTACTCCAAGTAGTGATGGCTATTGGTAAAGAGACATCAAGTCCATTATTTTCAATGATTCACCTCTCATGAGAGTTAACACACCGGATGTGATGAGAATAGTATGAAACTCATATGTTTTGATGTACCTATTGTCATTTGTTCTTTGCAAAGATATGGAGTTTTAGTGTTTCTTCCTCATCGAGATGTTCTTATTTGGATTCTTTCTTCTTTGTTGTTCGTGCACAATCCTCAGTCTTTGTCTCGTTAAAGATCTATCAAAGCTGGAACTTAACCAAGTCAAATTCCAGTTTAGGGAGGATTGTTGGGAATTATGTGAAGTTTGGATTATCTTTGAAATTATTTAGAAGGATTCTCTTGAAGTAGAGTGGATTTCGCCAAGACATAAATGAAGTTTAATAGTTATTAGTTTGTTTCATGGAAGTGATTATTCCATGTTTAGTATATTTAGTTTGGATATACATGAGCTTTATTAGGAAGTGATTGTGTATATCTTATTTAGTTTTATGTTTATCGTTTCTTGGGAAACGGTTTAGGTTTTGTTTAGGGTTCCTTGTCTATAAAAGGAACACATTAGAATGATTTATGTACCGATTGGAAAACACGGCTTTAGTTAATATAACGATCCATAGAGGATCACATAGTTCTTAGTTATTTGTTACTTGTGTTTATATTCACGATAAATATAAGTAGTAGAGATTGTCTTTTATTGTGCTTGTGATTACATAGGCATATATAACGATCCACGAGCTCAAGATCTATCAAGGTGCGTCTGCATTTCAACATCACCCTAACAATCCAATAGAGAATGTTGATCACTTTGTTCTGAAGAGTTCAAAACTACTCTCACTAATCCTCTATTTGAATTCGACTGAATTCACTTTAATTTCGAGAATCCACTCTTTGATACTCAGATTGAGGATAGTGATGAGTCTCTGATGGAACAAGAGTTCATGATTTACATTACGTGAATGATTCTCTTTACGAAGAGTTCTCCTTTGAACTCACTCATATCATATCTCCACCGAGTATGATAACTTCTACTTTGATCTAGACACTCCGGGATATGTCCGGATCAAATGAGTTAAATGATGAGATTCATGATCCGTAAATCATGAATTCTCCTTCTAATGATGATGAGTTAGTCATGATGTTTATTATGACTTTCTTTCTTTTCTTCACCTATACGGTGAATTCTCACATTCTTCACTCCTTGGGAATGAAGACACTATCTTTGACCCGGCATTTTCATTTATCATCGTGAGCCGGGTCTCTCAATATCTCATCGGTGTGGAACTTTCACGCACTTCAAATGTTTATACAAACATCTCAAGTGAAAGTCCGATGGAGATGTCTCTTCCACTTACTTCCCCATGAACAAATTAATTCGGGTCGAGTCAAGCTAGTGACTCGGTAATCAAAAACAAGAGTTAAACATGGGTTTTCACCGTGTGTACCACCTTAGTGTGGGGAGATGCCCACATGTTGTATATAGATCTAAAAATGAATGAAAATTGTAAATATTAAAAAGAGAATAATTGTTGTGTTTCTACACTTAGCTAGTAATGTTATCTTTTTACGTTCAAGGATTCGGCATAATAGCGGGACTTTGAATATTGAGGACAATATTCATTTCTAAGTGTGGGGAAATTTCGCTAATTTGATCATAAATGTACCCTTTAGTCCCTTTTTCCCAAAATGGCCAAATTTTAAAAAAAATTTAGTGGAAGTACTATGTACTAAACACAACAAATGGTAATCAGTCCACCATGTCTAACCCACATAAGGATTGGCTAATCCAGAGCAAACGACTCTTGGTAAAGATATTTCAATCCGTTTATGGCTTGCAATTTGCCCAAAATTGTATGGTGTTCAACTCACCATATCTTTAATTAGTGAAAAGTTGGCTAGCCGCAAGGTTATGGCTTGTGGTAAAGGCGATGGAAAACCATAATTGGTAATCGACTCACCAAAGATAATATTGATAATTTATCTAAGAGTTGGCTAGTCCGTAGCAAGCGGCACGGTAAAGACAAATCAAAACCGTTCTGTTGGTGATTTGCTCAAAATCATTTGGTTATCATTGTACCAAAGTTCTTACTTGAACTAAAACAATTGGCTACCCGTAAGTAATGGCTTTTGGTAAAGAGATGAAATCCATTAATTTTCTCAAAAGATTGCTAGGGACTAGCAATATCTTAGTGTGGGGATTAATGAGTGTCAACACTCATCATTTTATACCATTTAAGCGCAAAACATCGAAAACACTCGAAATGCATCAAAATGATAAAATATCACAAATAAGTGTTTTATGTGTTTTAAATGCAAAATACCAAAATCGTGAAAAACGTATCAAGTTTGCATAATTGGCGGTTTAGTCCCCAGTTTCAAAATTGTCAAAAGCAGTCCCACGGTATATTAAAATAAAGAAAAATATCCTTTAAGGTCCATAGGATTCAAAGTTGTCAAAACAAACCCTTGAAGTTCAAATTTGCAAAATGGCAAGTTTAGTCCTCGACTTTGAAAAATTAAATAAATAGTCCTTGGATATTTAAAATGGAAAATAATCAAAATTAGTCCTTGTACTATTCATAAATGGCGAGGATAGGTCCTTGTGATAAGTTTGGATTGTTGGCGGGATCACCCCTCGAGTTATCTGGAATTGCAAAATTGGTCTTATGTTATTAACACCAAATCCAATCCATTTAACTGACCCAGTCTAAGCCCAACCCACATGACCCTTGGACCTTGACCCCGCCTTGAGCAGTTCACAATGCCACTTGACTGCCATTATCCATTGTGAACCCCAACCGTATTATTAAAACCTCGGTCGAAACGGTCAGCCGCGCAAAACTATGTTTCTTGTTCATCTTCCTCTACCATGATCGCAAACCAAAAACCGGTGGTTTCTCCACCTTCACCTCATTTCCACCTTAACATTTGTATACCAACCCCTCGCCTCCACGACCTCCCAAAACCCATTAAATGCAAAACACGCTAAAGACTTTTTGGCGCCAAAGCGGTTTGAGCAGTGAGATTGATTTGAAGCAATCCAAGGGTGCAGAATGATTTAGGGATGTCGACATGGAGTTTCCCAGCAATATTTAGTATATATAAAGCTTTGTAATAGATAAAAAAAAAGAGTAGTTAAGGTGGAAATGATTTGAAAAAATTAACTACTTTTTTTTTATCTATTACAAAGCTTTATATATACTAAATATTGCTGGGAAACTCCATGTCGACATCCCTAAATCATTATGCACCCTTGGATTGCTTCAAATCAATCTCAGCTGTTCAAACTGCTTTTGGCGCCAAAAAAGTCTTTAGCATGTTTTTGCATTTAATGGGTTTTGGGAGGTTGTGGAGGTGAAGGGGGTTGGTATACAGCTGTTAAGGTGGAAAGGAGGTGGAAAGGTGGAGAAAACCACCCTGGTTTTTGGTTTGCAGTCATGGTAGAGGAAGATGAACAGTAAACATAGTTTTGGCGGCGATCGTTTGACCGAGGTTTTAATAATACGGCCGGGTTCACAATCGATAATGGCAGTCAAGTGGCATTGTGAACGGCTCAGGCGGGGTCAAGGTCCAAGCGGTCATGTGGGTTGGGCTTAGACTTGGGCTGGGTTAAATGGATTTGGATTTGGTGTTAATAACACATAAGGACCAATTTTGCAATTCGGCATAACTTGAGGGGTTGATCCTGCCAACAATCCAAACTTATCACAAGGACCTATCCTGCCATTTATGAATAGTACAAGGACTAATTTTGATTATTTTCCATTTTTAAATATCCAAGGACTATTTATTTAATTTTTCAAAGTCGAGGGACTAAACTTGCCATTTTTGAAAATTTGAACTTCAAGGGTTTGTTTTGACAACTTTTGAATCCCATGGACCTTAAAGGATATTTTTCTTTATTTTAATATACCGTGGACCTGCTTTTTGACAATTTTGAAACTGGGGACTAAAGCGCCAATTATGCAAACTTGATCGCTTTTCACGATTTTGGTATTTTTGCATTTAAACACATAAAACACTTATTTGTGATATTTTTATCATTTTGATGCATTTCTGAGTGTTTTCAGATGTTTTTGCAGTTTAAATGGTATAAAAATGATGAGTATTTAGACACTCATTAACTTAATACTTCTACGTAATTGAAGATATCCCGGGAAGACAAATGTTATTACCGCAGAGAAACTCAAGGTTTGACTCATGGCGAGTAAACTTGATGGACTTAATACTTCTAAGTGATTGAAGTTATCCCGGGAAAACAAATGTCATGACCGCAGAGAAACTCAAGGTTTTACTCATCAAGGCGTTTAGTGTTCTTATTCCAACTATGTGGGAGAAGAGATGGAAGAGTTAGTTTCTGAAGATGAAAGAGGCACACAAGTGTGTGATGATTTTGATGATTATCACAATCATCAGTGAGAGAGATTGTGTACATTGAGGATGCTCAGCTGTTTTACTTGAGGGCTTAATCTGTGATTCGTAGATATAATCACTTATTCGGTGTTGACATCCAGAGATTGTCACCATGAGAGATAATCGATGATTCGCCCGCTTCTTCAATGTTATCGGTTATTCTCTCTTTGGGCATTCGGTACCGGGTTCTTGAGCTTCATACACTTTCTTGTGGGGAGAAAAGTATACATCGGGTTATTCTTTCGCTATTGGACTTAACTGCTATTTCGATGGTATAAGTTTCTCTGTCTTTGGGTATATGTGTATTCGGGTTCGTGAGCTCTAGTCTAAGAGACCGATCGCATCAATTCATCTACTGGGGAATGTGTTCTCTTGACACCTTTTGGAATGGATTGCTTCGACTTGATGGCTATGAAATTTGAGAAGATTATATATGAGTGGGATGATACGTTGTCGTTATTGGATGATATAACCTCGAGCGAAGAATCACGGACATATTCTTAAAAGGAGCAATGGATAGATGATAATAGTGTGCTTCTTTGTGCACCGCTAATGGAAGCTTGAAAGAAAGCCTTGAATTTGCTCGCTATAGGATTTTCGGTTTGGGGAAGCGCCAAAGTCTCACTTTCGATGGTTCAATTTCTTTCTTCTATGCAAGAGCCTCGGAAGCTTTGGTGGTGAAAGTTTTAGGAATGATGACTTCTATCTTCTACAACGAAATTTCGATATCCTTATCTCGGTTCTCGTATCATCATCTTTCTTAAACTATATCATCTAATCTATCTTTGTATATATTTTTCGAAAAACAAAATACAAAAATAGAAAACCAACAAAAGAAAATAGAAAATATAAAATCTTCAAAAATCCATAAAAATTAGAAAATTTGAAAAATACCAAAAATATGTTTTCTCAAGACATGTCTTCGGTATCGATAACATCTACGGTCTTAGAAATGTCATTCAATAATGGCACGGACTTTAGATGAAGTTCGAGCAGGAGGTGTAAATATTCTTTTCAAAATATGGCTTACGATTATTTCAGATCAGAACTGAAGCTTCAAATAATGGCTTGCGTTACTTCTAATCGTAACCCGTGCTTAAACAATGGCTTGCTATTATTTCGATAGCAACCCGCTCTTCAAAGAGGAAAGTGCGGCTAAACCATTTTTCAAATATTTCGTGCACTTATCCTAAAACATATTGAGGAAAGTATGTCAAGGATCATTGTTCCTACACAAATGCTTTTCCGTCTAAAATTCTTCGAAAAATATTTGTTGTTTTCATAAATGGTGGTAAATAAGTTGCTTTAAAACAATCGATTCGTAGTTTTGTAGATTTAAAACTCAATCAATGACTTCGCTTTTAAACCTTTTCGTAAAAATGAGTCATTGATTGAGGGAGAATGTTTTCAAATCTATATCATCTAACGAGCTTTCTTAATTATCCACGTGCTTAATTATAAATGATATTTTCCCGTGTCGAAGGACTAGGAATTTAGGATATGATTGTTAGGTTTAGATGATTAAAGTTTGATGAACACATAATTCCCATGCTTTATATGATCGATTGACATGTTGAATTGACTTTTATTAGTCGATTCTTTGTTTGGGTGATGTCGACCACCATATATCGTATGTGTGTTCACTAACGATGCGGTATATTGGTATAAAAGAATGTTCCCGATCCGGATCCCACAATTGAAGATGATTGGATGCCGAAAGGAAAGGGTAACTATTTCTTGGGTTGACAAATGAATAAACGGAGCTTAATTGGACTTCTATGGAGAGTTGGCATAAATGCAACATAATAGGTCTCACCGCATCGCCAGATGGTTTTCTTCTAAGTGATTGAAGAAACGGAGCTTAATTTGACCTCAGTTGGCATTCAAAATGCAACGTAAAAGAAGTCTCACTGCATCTGCAGACGGTTTTCTTCCAAGCCCTACAACAACATCAACAAAAGCAGCTTATGATTCTCTCCACCTAACGTATCTTGTGCAGGAAAAGTAGTGAATGATACCATTTTTAAACAATTTTTTAAAATATTGTTTTGAAAATGGAAAAATATTGTTTTGAAAATAAATTGGTCTTAATTTTGAAAATCACCGGACTTCCTTTTATCAAAACCTATGTCACTCAATCATCGACTACGGTCATCGATTGAGGGGGAGAGTGATTTAAAATAAAATATTTTCAAATGATATTTCTTCATAAAAGTTCCGGTTTGTACAATAAAAAGTGGTGATCTAAAGATTTAATGTTATGTCAAGGTATGATTTTTCTTTAGAATCAAGATCTTTCAAAATGAAATTTTTTCTGTTCTTGTTTGATTGTGAAATTGTTTTATTTTACTTAAAGGTCTCTTAAAACAATCATACGACACTAACAATCTTTAACGCCTTAAAATGGTCCTTATCGTCATTTTCAAAATCAAATCTTGCCACGTCTTTCCCAAAATATTCTAAATGATTTAAATCAAGCGGGATCACAAATCTCAATTGGTTTGAAAATTTTTGATCGGGAGAGATAGTGATTTAAATCTCTTATCTGTTTAAATGGAATTGGTTTTAGTCCTTTATAGGCACTCCGCCTCCATGTGCCAAACGATTTCGTATATACTATGCACATGTTGAGGATGAGGATTTATCCAAAAACTAGATGAGTTCTTAAATCAGGCACAAGTTCTCCCATGTTTTCTAAACCTGATTAAATCACTTGAGATCCAAAATCTCAAAGGGTTTGATATTTTTGATCGGAGGAGAATTTGTGATTTAAATATGAAATCTGATAACAAGTGATCATTTGATTCAAATGTGCAGGTTGCTCTCTCATATGTGCTAAACACTTTCGAATCTCGAAGCACATATTGAGGGGGAGCAAATGGTTTCTTAATGGCTTGTGTGATTGTGATTGTGCTTCAAAAGAACTATTGCCTCTATGTGATAAAATGATTTCAAATATCCTACGCACATATTGAGGGGGAGAATTTACCAAGAAAATCAAATGGCTTTTTCTATGAAAATTGTGATCATGAAATTATTTCAAAGAAATTATTTCAAAGAACTCTTGCCTCCATGTGCTCAACAATTTCAAATCATATGCACATGTTGAGGGGGATCATTTTCTAAATGATCAAAACTATTAAGGTACAAAATGCTTTGATCTCGTATCACAAGTACCTTGATTGTTTTTCCAAATGATTTTTCAATTGGTTTCAAGGAAGAAAGAACAATACCAAAAGACCGACCAATTTATTTTATGCATGGAGTTATAAGGATGGTTAGGTTAGGTATTTGTTCCCATGATCCGCTTGAGCAGGAGGGATCTTCCGAGGACAATCCACTAGATAGTGTAGAGTCCTTAGAAATATTGAAAAAGGGAGAAAAATGAGAAATGGGAAGAGTGCGGATCGAGGCAGAGCTAGTCTTGGAATAAACCCAACAAGGTTCTAGTTATGAAGTCTCGGTAAGATTGAAGGGGTTGAAGAATGAAAAGAATTGGAATGTGAAAAGGGTGAAAAGAAATAGCCTCAAATAATTCAACCTTAGGGCAAGAACGGGTTCAATACTTATGCTCTTGGTGTTTACTAAGGTAACACGGTATTGAAGACAAGACATCATGGACCCATTGACGACCGCACTAAACTTCCCAAACTACTCAAGTTCCTCTTAAAGGGCTTGTTTCATTCTCACGGGAACCAACATAATCTATCGACTTTCTCTTAGAGTTTGTTGATATTGAAGAAGGAGACCTCTCCCTAGTCTCCGAACACGGGAACCAAATATGCACAATTGAGTCTAGAGCCAAAGAACATCCACAATATCTCATTAGGACACTAAATTAATGAAGACTTCTTGTTTCACACAATGTGGAAAGTAAGAATATATATTGAGAGTCCCGCATTATCCTTGTGGTTTTGCCGTAACATCGAGTGGTATGTAAAAGTATTCACGATGAAGATGGAAATCCTTCTAGAGCCAACATCAAACAAGCTCTTGGTGGGTGACATGTGAGATCTTTTCAAAAGATCAAACTTGTGACAACCGGATAGAACGATGGGGCGATTCACTCGTGAATCAACCTTGGTCCGAGAATGGATTTGACGAATACTTTTGGAAAAACCGTTCGATGTGCAAACCTTCTTTTCTAGCACGTCGAATGTGTACTTATGTTTTCAAATTCAAAAGTATCTACGATTGAAAATACTTTTAGAAAACCGTTCGATGTGCGAATCTCTTCTTTTCGCTAGCACGTCGAATGTGTACTCATTTTCAAATACAAAAGTATTTTGATTGAAAATTGATCTTTCTCATAAGACCTTCTTCGATTGCAAAACTCTTTCTTCTAAGCAATACGTGATTGTTTTTCAAATCATTTTCATCAATCGGTGAATCTCAATTATTTGGTTCACTCACTCCGTGTTGTCTTCTTTGAGACGTTCGGTTTGAGAACACTAGAACATTGCGAAACCCCGTCAAGGAGATTCTTAGGAATCCCACCGATCACGGCGATTTATATCGATCAACGGGAACCGTGGGTCGTGTACCTCAATTCAACGAAGTGATCAAAGACACTTTCGTGTGTTTATTGCTAATCGTTGTTTGCGGTACATTTGGACGGTTCGGTGATCGTAATTGAGGAGTCAATCCAAAGTCGCATGTTCACAAGAACCACACTTAATTGAAGAAATCATGGTGGTGCATATCTACATAATCGGTTACGATATTTTTATACTATGCTTCTTTCTACCGCAAATATCATGAACCAGTAAAGCTTCCGCTACTCTGATGGAAAGATGTCATGATTCAAAAGTGTGAGCATGTCGGTCCGAAAGTCACAACTTCACATGATGGCAACACAACTAAGGGTGATCCAGAGATTTACTGTGGCTGATGATCTCAAAGAAAGCTCGAAGATCATCAAAGATGTGGATCAGTTAAAGGCCTCCACTCAAAGTACAATATAATCGGACTATGAAGAGTCACTGCTAAAGCACAATGATGCGGAAGTTGAAGAATTAAAGTCTACGAGCTCAAGAACAAAGTCAAAAATAGAATGCTAGGATCCAAAATGTAAAACATGGGGTGACCTCCCTTAGGGGGAGATTGTTAGGAATTAGAAAATTCCATAGTGAAGAGTCGGTCACCCCAAATGTTATCTAGCATAAGTTAGCTCGTAGACATACCGTTATTTACGTTGTTTAGTAGTTAATTAGTCATTTTGTAACGTAGAATAGTTTAGTGTAACACCGTGGAGGAAGGACGGGTCTTTACCCACTGTATACCTGATCCACAGGCCGATAGGAGGTCGTGTAGTCTGTAAGTATAAATACCCCTTCCATCCATGGAAGGGGTGGTGCTTCATTTTAATCTAACCTTTCCTTTGTGTAAACCTCTAGCAAGAACACCCTCTCTCTACTTTCTCTCTAAAATGGTAAACATGTATTTTGATCATCCAAGACCACCGAATCATCAACACAATAAATATTAAGATCCTACGACCTAATACCAAACCGTAAAATGCGACCCTATCGTTATCCACACTATCAAAGGGAGAAATGGAGAAGTTGGTTCGTGAGATGTTAAGTCAAGGAATCATTCACGTGAGTCGAGCCCTTTCTCGTCATCGGTCCAATTGACTCACAACCTTCCGATCAGTAGGATGCTTGAACTTGAAGATCAAGTAAAATTCCTTATGAGCTCTTACGAAAATCCTAAGTCTTCACGCCATGTGAACAAAGTTTCCTCCTCGTGTGAGCCGTGTAGTGATCCTCATAACACGCAAGACTTACACCGATCCCGAACATGCTTCCATTGACTACGATCCTCGCATGTTAATGAAACGGAGGAAGATTCCTGCAACACCCGGACCTAGGACTTTTAATGACACCCGAGAAGCATGGAAGGACAAGCCCGACTTCTATTGGGGACAAACCAAAGAATTCACTTCTAATGATTTCTCATTACCCCTATCTCATGGCCCTAGCCAAAACATTGAAGGAATGTTGCAACGACTTGTCACATCCCAAGAAGCCCAAATAGCTAAGCTCTCGGACCGTTTCAACCAACAACAAGCCGATATGGATAGGAAGATAGATAACCTTTTGAAATCCATAACCAATAGTGATAGGAAGGTTAGTGCTATCTCAACTCCCGAGCCTTCCGTGTAGAGATTAAGGACCCAAGTAAGCTAGCTAAGCACGCTCAATTCGTCAATACCATCGCCTTAGTGAAACCTAATGACAAAGAGGACCATACACTTGAGAATAATGAAACAACCGAGGAAGTAGAGGAAGTAGACAATGACTATTTCAATAAGTTTCCTACGGAAGAAGAATTATCTCGCCACCTCACTTAGTGTGTGACCTCCGTCACATGTATGTTAGGAAAAGCCCTAGGATCAAGTTTGGGAACCCTTGGAACCTCGATATACCATGTTGCATAGGACACCTTTAGTGGCAAAGGCCTACATTGATCGCAAGTCCCCAATCAACAAAATGACTAGCACCTACTACAATTGGGTAATGAAGAAGCCTATTCCAACTAGGTAAGACCTCAATGATCCTAATGTTAGTTGCAATTTTCTCAAGAGAATTAAGGGATTGCCCGCTTATGTAGGTAGTTTCACGCTTCCTAAGGACTTCATAATTGTGGATGATATTAGCACGACCATAGACCCTAGCTTGTCCCACGTTATTCTAGGAAAACCTTTCAGAAAGCACCGGATGACCTATGATCCCTCATTAGAGTAGTGCGATTCAAGGATGAGACCGATGACATAGCTTACCAAATGCCGCTTAAGATTGAGAAATTTTCATCACTTTCCAATGATGAAAAGGAACTTAAACCTGTCGGTCTATTATAGGAATGATGAGGATAGGGAAAAGGAGTAGATTATGTTATGGCTAAGATTCTCGGATTCTATAAGAATTGCTTGAACCTAGGACCGAATATAGGACCAATTTGGGAGAGGATGAACTCTTAGAGAAGTGCATCATGGGGCATTTCTCACCAGAAACCCTAAAAATACGAAACGTGTTAAGAGACTAAAATACCCTTGGAATCAAATTTTATTAAATACGTAAAATACATTGAAGATTCATTTAACGAAATTAAAATCGAACTTATGAATAATTAAAACCTAACGAACATATTTAAGAAATTTACATTTACTGACGAAAAGTTAAATGTCACGCAACATAAGTTTTGGCTTCATTCTTCGCTTATTTGTAATCAACTTTGGGCCGCTAGTTAGCTTTGGATCCGTTGGATTTTTGAGTCGCGAGCCCAAGACCTTGGTCCGTGTTTGTTTGTCTCATTGGGTTCAAGCCGAGAGCCCAAAAGCTGGGCGTTTTCTTTTGTTTCGGATGGGTTGATCCAAGCCCACACTCAAACCCATATGATCCGATCGGCTATACTATATATACAAACACTTTATCACAAATTTGGAACCCTAAGTTACAAGTTTCGGTATTTTTCTTGCCTTCCTTTTTTTTCTCTCGGCCGATCGCTAAACACTTGGAGCCGTGGGTTTTGATCCGACGCAAGCTAAAAGGTATAACCAAGTCTTTCCCCGTCTCACTTTGATACATGTAACGTTGATATTGTATTGAATATGTAAAATATGAATCGGTTCTAGGGTATGTCGAGCCACACTAGTCGAACCAACACAAGTACAATCTGCCAAGTATTAGCATGCAAACGTAAAACATATGTTAGACGTGAGGAGTTAGGGTTTGCGTGAAACACTTGTAGCCGAAACAAATATATATACCGAAACATATGAATGTTTGTAAACATGTGTTAAATAAGTAAAGAACATGCAAAACGGAAAACCTAAGTCGTGTGTGAGTCGAGCCATGCATAATCAAAATCATGTGATGTATAAACGTGTAGCATGCGTGTGTTTTGTGAGTCAAGTGAGCTTGTCGATATGTTAACCTATTACGTGTTCAAGTCTTTTATGAAAATGTGTGCATGCGTATGTGTCGATATGTTTAAGTCGGATGGTGAGTAACTTTTGTTGTCACATAAAATCATAGGCGTGCATGAGTATAAAAGTTGACGTGTTATATGTGTATAAGCAGCGTACGGTTAAGTTATGGAAGGGTCGCGTTGAATTAAAGTAATGCATGCATGGTCTCATAAGGATTGGCTAATTAATGATTAAAAACCCTAAAACATTGTAATTCCGTCCGTCACTAAGAATAAAAATATACTTACAACTCTAAGAATGTTAATGTGATAAATCCGTTATAACTTTAATGATGCCAATAATTATTAAACAAATCATAATCCGTGTAGATTCGTTGAAGGAGACACGACGTTATATCTTCGTGATTCACTCATTCGTTTGCTTTGCTCTCATTTGCGTTAAGGTACAGATATTCTGACCTTTTCAGTAAAGGTTCCTTATGACGTTCTTTTCGTTAGCTTTCCTATTTTACTTATTAGGGTTCCCGATGCCATTGCTATGAACCCTTTTTTGATTGTTTGATCATTACTTGTGTAAAATACATTCTAGTGAATTATACAATATCGATTTGAACTTTATGTTAGGAATACTTTGATATGCACATTTGTTGAACCTTGTTATATTTGATTATGAACTTCGCTAGGGACACTTAATGTTGAATTTCGATTATGGAAGTATGATATGTGATTATGATATAAACTTCGACTTCGAATATCCGAATATGAACCTTATGATATGAACTATCGATATGTTATCTGTGACCTTTGTGTTTGATTATGATCGTGTCATATCCGAAATTACATTTGACCTAAGTTAGTTTGACACCGAGCCAATATTTCACTAGTCATGGGGTTCCATGTCCGTGTCGTGATGCACCTCGACATGACTCTAGGGCGATAGAGTGATGTTCGCCACGCCCTTTCCGTTATATGTTTGTTGATAGTATGGCCACTATCATGTCTGGGGCGTATGGATGCATCCTAGATCCGATCGTTATCCGATGTGATTTGTCCGTGAATGATGTCGTGTGCATACGCGTCTTCACAAAATTCGGGAGCTAGCTACTCCAATTAGTTTATGAGGTTACCTTCGAATAAGAAAGATATTTACGATATGATATGTTACGGGCTCGTGGTAGTTAACTAAATCTTTATCTCGTTATTTCTATGTTAAGTATTACGATTATGATTTGGTATGTTCAAGTGTTTATAATTATGTGCTAGGCTTATTATACGTTATTATATGTGTTTATGCTTTTGTATGTTTATGTGACTACCGTCTATTATGCTAGGTTATGATTAACATGTTTAAATATGATTCATATGTTGTCATCTGATGTTATGTTAGTTTATCGTTATGTGAATTCGTTGATCTGTGAGATGAATGTGCTAGTGTGAAAGTAAGTATCCTGAAAGTTTAGTAAGTATGATTGTTTAGTTAATCTGGTGAACTTTGCCTATACGCTAGGGTATCTATCTGCTTATGTTTGATCTGCTATGTTTAAACTCTGCTGATGTTAAGATTTGATCTGGGAACTGGTTTAGCTTATGATATATGTTCTGATAATTGCTAATGGCTATGTTATGTCTTTTGTCTATTTAGTTATAGTTTGCCTACTGTGTTTTCTATCTGTATGTGTGACTGCCATGATTTGACTGCTATTTTCCGACGCTACAATATTGGATTACGTGTGTTAAATGTAGATTAGTTGCTTTATATGAATGCCATGTTTATTTTCTAGAAATTGTTTCCGTTAGATTTTAGACTCTTCGTTTGGTTTATATGTAATCTATTATTCTTGATATGTTAAGTGTTTGGTTTTTCTGATGTGTTTGCGTTTGTGTCATTAATGTGTTATGAGGTGTTTTTTTTTTACTGTTATGTGTTCTTCTGGATTTCTGTATAATTGTGCTTCCGTAGAATCCTCAATGATTCAGTATTCTCATTCCGTTGTGATTTCGTTATTCGTATCTTTGTTTTGTTTAGCTTTTGTTTCGTTATATCCGCTCTTTGGGCTTTGTAAGCTCACCGCATTTTCTTTTCTGCGGCGGTATTAAGCGCTCAAGATGAGCTTATGGGATAGGCGATTTGGGTTGAGAGTAGAGTCGAGAGCAAGATTTGGAAATAGGGATCTTAGATTTATTTTGAATATTAAGTTATTTATATTTTCTTTTGTAAGTTTTGTAAAGGCTTTCGGTTTTGTATAGTACTTAAAGTTCTGATATGAAACTGTATTTGTGACATCTTCACCCTTGTCGGGTTGGGGTGTTACATCTACAACATGGAATCTCCCAATAGAGACCGTCAGAAGGAAGAAGGTGGCGGTAATGAAGTCACGTAGGAGCACGACTACGAGTCTAGCTACAAGACTCTTAAATAAAGAAAAGCGATTCGTGGGAGGCAACCCATGCTTAATTGTTTGCTTGTTAGTGTCATATATCTTTTATTGATTGTTTATTCTCATGTTTAAATTTGTAAAAATGCTTTATTTTGTTTTTAACCTCGTCTTAATTGCATATAAAGGTATTTTACATAAAGGATAAGTGTAGGGAGGATTACACACGTTTTCATAAGAAACGTGAACATGAGAATTGTTATACCCCTTTATCACGTATACCTTATCTTTATCACAAGTACCACACTAACCAAACACAAGATGTAAGGCGTGAGAATAAAGAAAGAAAAGATGAAGATTAGAGATGGTGACTTGAATGATAGAATTAGTATGTATGTTTAGAGATAGAGAGAAGAAAGAAAACAATAAGTTGTATATTGCTTCAAGGAAAACACACACACACACTCAAGCACACCCTCAAATGACATACTTGAGGGTATTTATAGTAGAGAGGATGATGCCCTAAGGCTTGGCCATGGGCCTTGAGATGGACTTGGATTGGGCTTGGGTTTCACGAACTAGACAAGGCTAGCTTAACATAACTTATGCCCAATTAGCTTAGCCCAATCCCGAGCCCGTTGACTATTCTATCACGATATCTAACACACATTACAAAGTTCCTAAGCGTGAATGACCATCACTTCTAATAAAAATAATCAAGGCTAACAATCTCCCCTAAGGGTGGTCATTCAAAAGATGCTCCACTTGAATAGGTCTTTAATCTTTTGAGCTTGAACTTTGTGAGTAGATATAGAATAGTCTTAATTCTTTGTTCCTTCATGCTTTGTGATCGATAATGTGGTTGTCTCCGTTATCAACTTCGTTGGTTAGGTGTCTCCACGCCTTACTCCACCATGCTCACACTTTATTTGACTTTGAGTTACCAATGATGTAGTTCTAGTCTTTAAACTATGTGGATTCTTTGACATTAACGAAGAATCATCTTTAACTTTGAGTTGCCTTTGATTTGATGAGAACTTTCATGTGTTGTTGGTATGAGCATGTGGCGATCGCACGATCCATCCGCTCAGGAGCTTCCATAAGAAGAAAACATAAAACAAGTTAGTAATAAGCGGATTAGGCACTTACAAGTTTGAATTTCGAGGGTGTTAACAAGATAGTGTGAAAACACGCCTCTAATTCTCACAGAGGCCGTTCTGAACCGGAGTCCCACAAGTGAGATAATGCGATATACCAAGTACATCTACGATTCGGATGAGTCACGAGGTACATCAAGCATCACCCCACGATCAGAGACCGCTTGAGACACACTAAGCGTAATCCACGGAGAATTACCGGTGACCTGCTGTCGTACGCTGATGTTGACCACGGCAGAATTTCCATTCAATCACCGAGGATTACGGTTGTAACTCCCTCATAAATGTTCGGCGATTGCTAAGATCTGCGTAGGACTCTAGAATATATCACTTGAGTTCTTATTGATGAACAACAAGCGATGTCATGTCAAGTGTTCCTATAAGATCTTTTGATGAATCTCGTGGCTCTAGACTCAATTAGTGCATTTTGGTTTTCCTGAGTGGAGACTAGGGAGAGGTCTCCTTCTTCAATACCAACGATCTCTAAGAGAAAGTCGATAGATTATGTAGGGTTCCAGTGAGAATGAAACAAATCCTTTTAAGAGGAATTGAGTGGCTAGAAGGTTTAGTGCGGTCGTCCTTTGGGTCCATGACGTCTTTGTCTTCAATACCGGTGTCATCTAGTGACAACCAAAGAGTGATGAATAGAACCCGGTTTACGCCTAAGGTTGATTATGGAGGGCTATTTCTTTTCACCCTTTTAATTACCTTTCTTTTAATTCTTCAACCCTTCTTTCTCCTTTCTCACATTACTCCTTTTTCAATCATTCCTAAGGACTTCTAATACTAACTATTTGTGATGTCCTTGGGTAGATCCCTCCGACTCTGGCGGATCATAGGACTGATTTCTATCCTTAGTCACCTTATAACTCCATGATCGTCCTATTGTTGCCATAAAACCATTTTTCTTGAAAATCTCTCGAGTGTTTATGATTATCAAAACATTTTGTTAACACCTTGAGAGTTTTGTTTTTCGAAACACTCCCCTTCACATGTGCTTATATTGTTTTAAGCGAAATCGCACAGAGAGGGTAGAGTTCGCACTTTTGAATTGATCGACTTTAAATGAACAAGACCGATTCGAGACACGTTTACATCACTAGAGAACTAGCTTGAAATTATTACCCGTCCCGGTCAAGTCCATAGAAAGTTTCTCGAGATGGTACATTATTCTTCGTCAATTCAATGGTTACGATCGAGTCGAGCTCTTTTGAGATTCAAACAACGATCATTAAACATTTTGATCACATTTTAATCACGTTTCTCCCCTCAAAATAGCATATCCATGATGTTTTGAAACAAAATGATTAAAAGATATGTTTTTGAAAAACATTTTGAGAGAAACCGATTCAAGATGAATTTTGGAACAATTTTGGTTTAATACTCCCCTTAACGAAGCATATTTTCATATAGAAAATTTAGAATCAATTAAGGGTTTAGAGGAGTTATCTTGGTACCAAATGAGAGATTTTGAAAATCTTTTGAAAATTTCGAATCAATGTATACTAAGATGTGAAGAAGATTTTAAAAATCTTTTGAAGATATGAAGAAGAATTATCTTCATTTGTTTTAGGATAAGTGCTCGATATTTATGAAAATCGATTTTGCGTAGCACTTTCCTTTCTTTAAAGATCGGGTTGCAAGTCGAAAATACTTACAAGCCATTGTTTTTAGGAAAAGTGCTTGAAAATATTTAAAGCCTTTGATTCGCTAAGCACTTTCCTTTCTTTGAGCGCGGGTCCCGAACGTATGTGTTCGAAGCCATTATTTTGAAGTCCGGGTTTCGTCATCAAGTATACGAAAGCCATTATTATGAAGAAATTTTGAGAAACGACATGTTTTAGAAAACAATTAAAGAACTCTCGCTCAAGCATCTGTACATGCCCGTATCATTGTTGAATGACATTTCTAGAAATGTATGTAATATCGATTATACTGAGAGACATGTCGTGAGAAGAATATTTTTGGATTTTGATTTTCTATTGTTTTTGTATTTTTGAAAATTTTCTATTTTTGTATTTTGCTTTTGTTGGTTTTATAAGAGAAATGGAAAATCAAAGATAGAAGATAGAGAGAATGAAGAAGAAGATTTTCTGTAATGGAACCCTCTCGATGAGTGGGTTCGAGATATTTGATTCACCGCAACCAAAGAAGAAGAGTTTTCACAAATAACGATGTTAGAAGTACAAGATTCCTCACGGTGAGGGTGATCACTATCGTGGTTGTCTTGGTTTGACTTCCTTAACTTGATGAGTTTCACTATTATCCGTGGTGGAGCAAGTATCAAAATCTTTCTGTGGGAATCCATCTAAGACCTATTGTGTTGAAAACTTTTCCGTGGGAATCCACCCAAGGTAAGATCTAGGAGTTGTTTTCTTATAAGATTCAAATGGAAGACTCATTTTTGAAAAACTACGTCTGAAGAGATCCACTATTAGGTTTCCTTTGATGTTCATCTTGTCAACGGGTTTGTTTCGGTTTGGAGTCTTAGTGGATTGTGCCTTGGCACGATAATTATCTTTCTTGAGATATTGTGAGACACATGCCTCATGATTAGCGAAAAGACACATTTTTACATGTAGTATGAGACAAATTCAATATTCTTGTTTAAAACAAAGACTTTAACTTTGTAAGTACAGATCTTTTGAAATTGATTCTTGTTCGAAAAGAATTAGAATTCCTAGTGTTGTTTTCTAAGGGCATAGCATTTCGTTTTGTGAACTACTCTTAGATGCAAGCCAATCCCTAGTCTTTTGAAGAGAGTTCCTAGGTAATGGTTTACTACTACTAGCGGTGCCTTGAAATCTTGTAGAATTCATCACCCTAGATGTTGCACCTAGAATTCGTCTTTTGAGTCTGTGCCTTTTTCTAGCTTCTTCTAGATAGTGATTGTTGACCATGTTGTTAGAACCAACAGATTCTTTAAGCGGATTTTTGGTCACATTCCGTGTCTTGTTCCTAGAAATGCCGGTGTGAACACTTTTTCTTTCTCAAAAGCAGGTTTTTCAAAAGCTTTGATAATTCTCTTTTAATAGGCAAAGTCGTGGAGTGAGTGTTTTGACAAATCATGTTTCTCATTGACTTTTGGAGCAAGCGAGAAATAGACATTTTGGTTTGAAAACCGGTTTGGGAACATTTGTTTTCTCCTCATCAATGGTTTTGCAAACTTAGTATCCTGACCTTTCCTTTTTGACTTCGGTGAGCTCTCAAAAGATCATTTTGCTCTTGCATGTCCTTGTAGGCACGCTCATCTGACAGCTTGTCATACTTGCATTCCTCGGTTTTCGATCAAAATTTGTTTAAAATAGGAAACGTTTTCTTTTCAAGTTTTGCAAGAGCATTTTCATATTTTGAAACAATTGCGGAGGTCTCGATCGAGTCTTTCATGATCTTCAACGAGAATATGTTTGCAAAATGATGGACATGATATCGGTAGTCATAACATCTTGAAGAGAGAATCATTTAGATTTTCCAAAACTTTGATGTGTTCAAAACTTTCATTAGCTTGCTTTACGTGGATTTATGGTCCTTGACAAAGTCATTTGTTTCTTTCAAAAGGCTTGTTCAAAATGAATTACCCTTGAGTTGATGTTAGTCGGTGAGGGCAATTGGGTTTCAAAAACTTTTTCATTCAATATCAAAGCTGTTAAACCGGATGTTCATTGTAATATTGGTTTTAGTTTTAATGATCTCTTGAAGATCCGCAATTCTAGTTTTCACATTTTCCAAAATACTTCTCGCATCACTTGTGTTAAAAGGATTGTTTGAAGACATTTGTTCAATGTTCGAAGAGATTTGGAGACAACAACCGGTTTTGAAACCGGTTTTGAAACGGTGTTGACACTTTGTTTGAAACACTTGGTTTGGTGGAAAACGTTGATTGAGAAACAAACGAAATACCATTAATTTGGTTCCATTTATTATAATCAATAGGTTTTATTTCCGGATGTTTTGTTTCATTTTGATCTACTCTCCTCGAGATAGTTCCAACGTTTCAATGTAATCACGAACAATTATGGGTTCATGCAAAGGTTGTCCATTGTTCAACACATTTCGAGATTTACGAGCTTTCTTGAGGAGCGAAGAAGGGTTGTTACCAAGAGCCATTTATGTGTAGTATGAAAAATCGGATTTACTTGATTAGAAAGCATCTTGTTTGATTTAGCGGAATGACCCGTTGTAAGAAGCAAATTATCCAATTTCTTTATAGTTTCATTTTATCCGAATTTCATCAGAAGAGAATCTTCTCGTTTTGAAAATCGACAATCAACTGTTTCTTCTCTTTTCAAGATCGTAACACGATTGCTTTTTGTTTAGAAAGTTGGTTGTTTAGTTCAAAATTTCCTTGTTTAAAGATTTGATTTTCATGTTCGATTCACATCAAGTGTGTCATACTTGAGTTGCAATTGTTGTTCTCTTAAAATGTAATCTCGATAACCAATTTCTAATTTGGACATTTTGTTTGTATGAAATTCATAGGCTTTGGCGTGCTCCTTGTAACTCTCAAGCTCGGTCAATTTCACATTCGCGGCCTTAACTTCGCGATTGACCTTCTCGACTTTCTCAATTTCAATACCACAAGTATTAAGTAATGATTCAAAATAAGCACGGGTTTCCTCATCGATCAAAGATTTTGTGCCACACGACCTCCATTAGGATTCACATCCGGAGTTTCGTAGTTCGTATTGCTACAACTCGGATTGTCGGTATGTATCATAAGTAGGTGTTGATGTCATGTAATGTTGTTCATCATGAGTAAACCGATTAGCAACATTACTATAATTTGGTACCTCATTGAGTGAATCATGTCATAGACCGGAGGTGTATCAAAAGTAGCACTTGATGTTGTGTCTATTTGGTTGGATCAGTAAGACCGTAGCTTGCATTATCATTTGTTTTCTCTGCCCGTCCCGGATACGTAAATTCGTATTCTCGTGATCAACTCTATTCCCAATTTTTCTTTCTTTGCTAACAACACCTGTACTTGAGGTTCGGAGGTAGCATGTCGAACCGATGATACCTGAATCTTGGCTTTGAGGTTCGGAGGTAGCATTTCGAACCAAGTCATAAAACAGTTATTCCCATTTTGATATCCCATATTTCGATTCACAATCGACCCCTTGATGTCCAACATCTCGCCTGCATATTGCATCGATTCCCCATTTGTATGCACGTAGTAAATCCATTCGATTCCAATAACATCAACCATGTGTCCTTCTTGACTCATATGCATAGATGGTTGAGCAAGCTGCGTATTAAACTCGAAAACCATGTATTGGCGAATCCAAAGAATAGCATTTGTGAAAGCGCTTTGAGACGATCTTTGTCGGTTGCCATTGATGAAGGTATGTGATGATAAAGTTGATGTAGGATCGATTCAACGATAAAGGAGTTGTGGTTGATGACGATTAAGCTCGGTTGAGGTGTTTTTGAAAGTCGTACTCGTAACCTTGGTTCTAAAAAAATTTCGCCCAAAATTTGAAATTCACTATAAAAATCAATTCTAAGGTCATTATGAAAATTTTGAGTTATGACAATTTTGACGCCAAATTTGACGAAAAATTTGAATTTAGGCCCAAAATTTGAATTTTTGACCAAAATTTTCACAGATTAAACCAAAATTTGAATCTCGCGTAAAAATTGAGCGTTTAGTATCCTCAAAATTTAAATTTTACTCAAGATTTCGCCAAAAACTTTTTTTTTTTTTTTTTTTTTTTTTAACTTTATGCGTAGAAAGAGCTTAGGCGTAGACCAAAGAAGTTACGAGTAGGATATGGTTACGAGTAGGATATGGTTACTGAGTAGGATGTAGTTCTGAGTAGGATGTGGTTACAAGTAGGATGGCTTAGGCGTAGGAAGTATCTTCTGGCGTAACCTTAAGCTTATCGCGAGACAAAAGTTACTCGTAAACCTTACGCGTAATTGTGAAGTTATGCGTGAGAGTTACTCGTAAGATTTTAGCTTATGCGTAAACTATGGTTAAGAACCAAAATCCTTTACACTATCACACAGTAAGGGATATCCACAAGTCGAAGTGTTCCCACACTTATCCAGTGAGGAAGCGAGTAAATATATAGCTCAAGATTCTTCACCAAAAGTTACTGAGTAGAACCTTATGAGTAGTTGACTTTCTTCACGAGTAGAACTAGGGTTTTGACCTACTCGTAAAAATTTCGATGATTCAAATGATTTCTCTTGCGGATCTCCTTAAAACACTCGAATAACCCAAAATGTTGACCTTTTTCACCAAAGTGCTTAGAAAAGTTACGAGTAGAAAACTAGGGTTTTGACTTTTGACTTCTACCGTAAGAAATTTCCAACGATTCAAATGATCTCGCTTGCACGATATCCTTAAAACACTCCAATAACACAAAAATGTTGACTTTTTCACCCAAAGTGCTTAGAAAAGTTCACAGTAGAAATGACCAATGAACCAAATCTGAGTTTAAAACGTCTCTAAACCCGTAAAGCTTGAAACTTTTTGAAAAACTAAAAGCGTAACACCAAATAAACCTTAAACCACAAGAATCTTGAATTTTTGGTGAAAAAATGAAAGCTTTAAGCGTTTCAAATATGTAAAACGTGAGCTTATACGCGTAACCCTTCAAAACAAACACAAACACTCCTAAACCTGGCTCTGATACCAATTGTTATACCCCTTTATCACGTATACCTTATCTTTATCACAAGTACCACACGAACCAAACACAAGATGTAAGGCGTAGAATAAAGAAAGAAAAGATGAAGATTAGAGATGGTGACTTGAATGATAGAATTCGTATGTATGTTTAGAGAGATAGAGAGAAGAAAGAAAACAATAAGTTGTATATTGCTTCAAGGAAAACACACACACACACACTCAAGCACACCCCTCAAATGACATACTTGAGGGGTATTTATAGTAAGAGAGGATGATGCCCTAAGGCTTGGCCATGGGCCTTGAGATGGACTTGGATTGGGCTTGGGTTTCACGAACTAGACAAGGCTAGCTTAACATAACTTATGCCCAATTAGCTTAGCCCAATCCCCGAGCCCGTTGACTATTCTATCACGATATCTAACACACATTACAAAGTTCCTAAACGTGAATGACCATCACTTCTAATAAAAATAATCAAGGCTAACAAGAATAACAATTAATTAAAAGATATATTTGTGTGTTTGTTCGAGTCAAATGCTTGTATCGAGTCATAATGGATGTTTTGCGAAATTTTTCCGATTCTAAAGATGTAAATTTTCCAAAATTTTTCGAGAAAATCCGGACCGGTTTTGATCAGATAACCGACAAGTGTCGGGAAGGAGTAAAACATCGATTACTTTTTCTCGTTTTCGAGCTTCTTATAATTTTTGGAATTTTCCAGGTCTTAATTTTCTTAGAAATTCTGTAAACATCCATTCCACAAGCATTATATCCTAGTTTAAATCGAGTCTTATATATTATTACCGCCGATTTTACGCGAAGGTTTCGTTTGTTTTCTTCAAGTGTGCAGGTTTTGTTTATCAAGAAGAAGTTACATAATATTGAGGAGCTTTTCACGCATAAATTCTTCTTGGAAAGGATTTAACCACTACTTCACACACGGATCCTACCGAGCTAATCAGGGGAGTACTAGTTTCTTTCGTTTTTGATTACCTTCTTTTATCATAACTTTGATACTTTCGGGAACATTGGGGACAATGTTCGGTTTAAGTGTAGGAGGGAAAATAAAACGGAACTTTGAAACTATGCTTATCCTTGATTATTTGCTTTGTCTAATTGCATTGCGTAATAAACCATGAGAAAATGTCGGTTAGGGTAATTTTGGCACCAAATTTAAAATTTTCATGACATATAGGAGTGGGCCATTAGTCTTAACAAAAGCGTCTCACGGATAGGAAGTTATATGACTAGCACAAAACCCTTTACCACTTAAATTCCACCAAAAATGTGAGGATCGCCCTTAGTTTAGTAGGAATTGAAGCATTCATCTTCAATGCTTAGAGTGTGAACCGGTAGTATATTAGATTCTAGAACTTGTTTTGTGATGCATTCCGAGATCGCTAGTGAGACTACACTGTGTAGTTAGGAATAACTAAATGATAAGAGGCATTAGGATAACCCTTGTTTGATACCGTAATATAATTACTTCTTCCACATCGGTTGAGTAATTCCCCACACCTTTGCGTTGTACTCATCTTTAGTACACGATACCCCTAGTTAACCTCTCGAGCCTATCCTTTTCGCGGTTCTCGTGATGTTTGGTTTCGGAATATCAATGAAGAGCATTGTTTACACCCCACCCCAAATGTACACCCAAATCGCCTTAGCCTACCGTGTATGCACTCACTTTTAGTGCATTATTGTAATCACCCTAAACCCTTAGTTCAATTATCTAATTACTTGCATGAGTTGCTAAGTTGAGTCATATCTTTTGTACACAATTTTGGGACGATTGGGACTCATGGGAAAAGTTAAAGCTTTAAATGACTAAAAGGAACGCCAATTCCCTTATCTGCGTAATAACGAACTCCAAGTGTTTTGATCTTTTCAATTCGGGTCATATTAGTGTTAGAGTAATAAAACTCAAGTGTAGGGATGTGCTATAAATCCCTATTATTTTGATGTTATCGAGAGGATGGTAGAGTAAAAGTGTATGAAAAAAAAAAAAAAAAAAAAAAAAAAAAACGGCTACCATCCTACATCTATCTTTAAATTTATGTTTGTTTATTTAGGTTATCTAGAGTTTAGAGTGTCAAGTCTTGGCTTAGCAACGCCATTCTTCGTATGCATTTAACATAGAGATTTATGACTTGCCACCACTAAATAGCCTATCTCACCAAACCCTTTGTTTCCCTACCGTAAGCCTAACGTTACAACCCTTTAAAGACCTCTTTGATAGTCTTTCCTAGGTGCTTACACCAAAGCGATAGAGGTTTGATCTATTCTCAAGCCTATGGTAATCTATGTACTAGGACCGGTTAATGAGTGTTTATCTTCCATTTCCAATTTGCTATACTTCATATACACCCGAGAGATGTGAGTATCCAAACACCCCATGTGAGGTGCTAGTATGTAATTTCCGTGCTTGTTATGACTTTTGCGGGGCTTATATGTGTTGTGGACTGTTTTAAACCAATGCTTCATGACCCCTAACTTATAAATTAATTGGCTAAAAGCACATTTGCTTGAGGACAAGCAAATACCAAGTGTAGGGATATTTGATAAGGTTTTAAAATATACCTTTTGAGGGTCGTTTAAGCCCTTATTTGATCACTTTTGTATCCGTTATTGCTTAATATCGTTCCTTTTCACTTTTAGGTCTCTGGAAGGCAAGCTGCTGTAATGGCACTTATTTGGACGAAAAGGCGCGGATATATGAAGAAAATGGCCAAAGTCAATAATCGAGACACTCAAGTTGCTAAATTATAAGGGACGGCGTCGCTAATCTATGACGCCGTCGGAGGAATTTTGACGACACGTAAGAGAAATTGCTAGTTTTTGGAGGACTGCGTCGGGCTTTAAAAGAGTAGGCCGTCACAACTCGAGCGGCCTAGATTCAATCCGACGGCATCGGAAGCTAAAGAGGACGGCGTCGCAAGCATAAGGTGACGCCGTTGCAAGATTAACTTAGCCAAGACGAAACCCTAATGACGGCGACACGAAGGCGTCACAAATCATAAGGTGGGTCGCACATGTAATCTTATATATAGAATCCGAATTTTTCAGTTTTAGAGAGTAGTCTTTTGGGTAAACTTTTGGAGTAAAACCTAAACCGAACCAAGGTCGTATTTTAGGGTTCTAAACCCTATCTTACACCAAGATAAGTTGTTTACTTCATTAATTTAATTATGTCTTCAATTATTTGTGTGTATGCTTGCATGTTCTCCATGTCCATTTAATTTACTTGTGTGTTTGCTTAGGGAATATGAAACTTAATTATTGAATATTGATTGCTTGTTTCTTATCTTAGTTGATTAATGATCTAGTAATGCGATAGGTCATTCGTTGTGTACTTAATGCTTGATTAATCTTTGTGAACCTTAGGTTATAGCACTTTGAGTTGTTGTAAGCTAAACTATCCAAAGAGGCCTTAGAGTTAGAGTTTATCATCCCTAGTGGGTTTTGTAGGCGAGACCCTTTGGTAACTTCAAAGAGTTAGGGAGAACGCATACCCTACAACTTTAGACACACAACGCAACTAGGAATAAGGACGTGACAATTCAACCACCAATAGGAGATAATTAAGGAGTAGTAAAACCTAAGTAAACACATCTTTAAACTATCATACGAGCACACAATAATTAGACATAGACTACCACCACCTTAGTTTAGATAATTAGATAATAGTAGAGTAATCGGTAGAAATACCAACCCCAAATCCAAACCCGAGATTCATACTTTTCCTTTTCTAAAAACATAAAAAGATAAAAAATAATCTTCCTCAACCCCAACCTTAGCGTAGTAACTTCTCACTAGCATTCCTATTCCCAGAGAACGATATCAATTCCGTGGCTTACCCTAATACTACACTACAACGATTAGGTTCATCGCCTAGGGTGTTGAAAACTTGCTCGACGAAAAGGAAGTTCCTTTGACCCCGAACGCGTTGTGTAAGCGTATCAGTCTCGGAGCGTGTACGTGAACATGAGGCATGCTACGGGCATGACCCACTTCTGCATCTTGATAGCGCCTTCGAACAAGTGTAAGAAGTTATCAGGATCGCCTTTCCCATCGTAGGTGCCTATGTGAGTGGGCATCTTTACACCGTCGAGCGAGGGTAGTCTTGATCCACTTTACAAAAGGTGTGCAAGCTCCAGAGGCTTCGGCATAGTAAGGGTTATATGGATGTGGATAAGCAGTGCGAGGGTTATACGGGTTAGGAAATGGTTGTGTGAATGCGGTGGTAGGTGTAGAAGGTTGGTACGAAGGGTTTCCACCCATCGGTACGTGTAGGAGCGTGTCCGTAGGGCATTTGATGGTAACTCTGGTTGTGGAGAGAACCATTCGGAGCGTAGGTGTTATAGATTTGAGCAGGTAGGTAGGGGTTCATTCCCGGAGGGGGTAGCTGGTTCATCCCTGAGCATGGAGGAGGTCCTCCGACACTCGAGACGTATGATGGAGGTATCGGAGCCCCCATCCCTTCTCTTCCTAAGTGGGCAGCTAGGAGATTTGGTAAGTTTACCCCTCCGTTTCCTACTGGGTTGCTTCCTCCGTTGGAGTTCTCGTTCCTTCTTTCACCTTGTACTCTTTCCTTCTTCCGGATCTCCCCGGACCTTCTTCAAAACCAGGTCCTTCCATTAGGCCTTTTTATAGAAGGAGAACCATTTCGTGGGCCGAGCGCCTCGTTAATCGGTCAAGGCCTCTCATCTACCTCAATCTCTTCGTCATATTCCTCATTTGGAATATTCCGGTTCCCTCCGCATTTCAATGTTGCGAACTTGCCTCTTATGAGCCCCCAAGTAAAGACTCTAAGGCTTCAAGTTTACCTCAACAGGCGGGGCTAATTCTGGAATAGGGTTAGCGGAAGTTGAGGCGTGATGTCGGGAGTGGTTTCCAAAGCGAGATCGTGTAGTGAAGGTGGAGGTCATATGGGGCGAGGTTATCGGTGTTAGTTGTGTTGAGAGGTACCAGGGTAGAGAAACTTGTTGGAGGTTGATCGGAGCTAAACAGTCAAGTCTAAGAGACTAAAACTGCTCAAACACCAATGCAACTAAGATCGAGGAGGATAGGGTCTCCCCGGTCGTTATGTCCCAAATGAGCTATGCAATGGATAAATCAACGTCTAGTGATCGAGAAATTTGAATGAAAAAGGATCTTGTGAGATTATTATGACTACGAAATATCAAACAAATTAAAACGCCTTAAATGCAAATTAAAGAAAATTAAAAATAAAACCTATTAAATAAACGCTATCACTATTTTTAAAGTGATGAACGTTTAAAACCTAAAACGTACGTTTAAATTAAAATCTACGCGACGTACAAAATAAAAAGTGAAACTAAATCAATTTTAACCCTAAAAATATGAAAATGATGTTTTTACAAACCTAATGATATAAGAAAATATTTAGAAAAAGAAAATTATTTTTTTGACTAATTATCTAATTAAAAACTATTTTTAACTATTAATTAATTACCTAAAATATAAGAAATTATGAAATTAAGCTAGAAAAATAACATTAAGACTTGGAAAAGTCTAAAATATCAAAATAGACTTTTCAAAACTATTTTTGTATTTTTGTGACTATTTTTCTATTTTCTAGGATTTTTAAACTATTAAATACTAATTAAATTGCTAAAAATTACCAAATAAACTATGAAAAATCTAGAAAATTACTTTTTTCACTTTTTATATTTATCTAGGCCTAAGAAAAATTTTTTTGAACCTTTTTCTAATTTTTGTATTAAATGCTATTTAAAAGTATTAAAACTAATTAAAAATAGGAAAAATAGCAAAACAACTTATAAAAATCTGAAAATTTCAGGGAAACTCTAAAATAATATTAAGAAGCTAGGAAAAATGGAAAAACAGTCTGTTGTTTGCAAGAAAATGAAACTGATGTGATAGTGCTTATTGAAATAAGCACTAAATAAGCCAAATGATCAAATTAAGCTACCAACTGTGAAAAGAAGCTAGGATATACTAAATATGACCTAATCCAACAGAAATCAACAAGTTATAACAACTGATTAACAAGATGAAACAGATTTGGTGTTTATGAATTTAAGCTTAAAAACAGAAAATGGTACCAATTTGCAGTCCAAAATTAAGCACTCAATTAAGCTACAAATTGAAAACCAATGATCAAGCCCTAAACTAGACCTAAGTGACTGCTTATAACCAGAGAACCAGCCCTTGACAAGCTTTAATAAGCTCAGACAAGCTTGGCTAAAGCGAGAAAATCACTCAAGATTAGGCGAGCTTGTCTTGAAAAAAAAGAACTGCTTTGAGCTTGTACCCAAGCTTTTCCAAAAGCTTAAGCTAAAACCAGTGAGGGCTTAAAGACCACCAATTAAACTATTTATAAACCAAAAATCAGGCCTTGAAATCCTTTAATGGAACCTGTGCATCAGCTGCATGTTTTGCATAAAACCAATATTTTGCATGTTTTGACTTTTTGAAACAAGTTACCAGTTTGACTTTGGTGAGATTCCAACCCAATTTTATCACTGATCTAAGTATTATAAGGTGTAATGGACATGATTTAAGCTTTGTTTGAGACTTTTGAAACAAAAAATGAGATTTGCTCTCCTAAGATCCACAACAGTGGACTGTAGAGAATGATTACTCTTGATTTTTGACTTTTTTGTGTTGCAGACCTAAACTATAACAGATATGAGTTATATTTAACTCAACAAACATGAACCAACAAAATTCATCTACTGAGCAAGCCTTAAGGGCAGTTTATACAGTCAATCCAAACACCCCTTTAAAACATTGATAGGCAAACTGAAACAAGTCCAAACACAGTACCAATACATAATATGATCAATCCTAGTTTATCAGACCTAAATACATGTACTAAGACAAGAATTACAGATAAAAACTACAAATGCATAATATGTATAAAAACTTGAATTGGACTTACAAATATCCAAAGCAACAATGGCTAGCAACTAAACCATGAACCATAAATCTATTCAAAATCAACCCAATAACTCAGTAACAAACCCATTCCATTTCTGCTTCACCCAATGACCAATTTCTGCACCTCTTTACCCCCTGTTTGACTTTTGTTGACCCTATTTGACTTTTATTGACCAAGAATCAAAATAAGTAGAAACTTAAATGTGAGCTTGCACAAGGCTAACATAAGCTTATTTAAGCTGATTGAGATTAAGAAACAACCATGATGAAGCTTTTGAATGAGCTTTTAACTTTGAAAATTTCAACAGTGGACAAATGATATCAAATGTAAACATAAACTGAAATTTTGCTTGAATTAAGTTTTAATACCTTTGAAATACTTTAAGTTAACATACTTAAACAAAAGATTACAAGTTTATCTTGAATTGAAAGACTTAATATAAAAAGCGACATAAGAAATAAAATAAAATTACAAGACTCTCTACTTGCTCCAATTGCTTCTCTTTTATAACCCAAAGTTACTTTCTCTCACTTGATGATTTCCCATCAATTTCGGTAGTTGGATGGCTTAAATCAATCTCCACCATTCAAATTGGTTTTGGCGCCAATTTTCATTTACGCCATTTGAGGTTGAGTGAAGAGGTTGGGGAGCATTAAATGAAGCTTGGAAGGTAGTTGTGGAGTGGGGACATGGTTTAGTGAAAATGGAGGAGGGATGGGCTTAGCAAAGTTCGAGCAAAGCAGTTGGGAGGAGGACTTTTGGCGGGCTTGATTGGATTGACCAAGGTTGACCGGGCAAGTGGTAATAATAAAGGGGGTTCAAAATTCCAAATGACAGGGGTCCAAAGGTTATGAAAGGGTCCAAAATGAGTTAAATGGTTTAATAATCCAAGGACTAAAGGTGTAAATCTTGAAATTGCAAGGACTAATCCTCGCCAATTCGAAAAGATGTTCCAAGGACTTAAAGTAACAATCTTCAAAGTACAAGGACCAATGTTGCCTTTTTCTCATTTTCCGGGGACCATTTCGCCAATTTTGAAACTTGAGGGACCAAAGTTGTAATTTCTCAAACTTTTGATAATTTTTCACCAAAGGACTAAATTTGACAAGTTTTGATTTAAAAGGACCTTTGGTGACTTTTCTTTGAAATTGGGCTCGGGGACTATTTTGACAATTTATGAAACTTGGGGATCGAAAGCGCAATTTTGCAAAAATTGATATGTTTTCATCGATTTTGATATTTTGAATTTGAAACACATAAAACACTGATTTGTGATATTTTGATCATTTAGATGTGTTTAAGGTGTTTTCGGATGAATTTGCGTTTATTTTGTACAAAAGCGATGAGTATTTACACACTCATCAATCCCCACATCGAGATATTGCTAGTCCCTAGCAATGATTTGAAAACATAATGGATTTTAAACTCTTTACCAAAAGCCATTACTCGGAGTAGCCAAATGTTTGAGTTCAAGTAAGAACCATGGTACACCGATAACCATGTGATTTTGAGCAAACCACCGACTTTCAACGGTTTGATTTTGTCTTTACGTGGCCGTACCATACGGACTAGCCAACTCTTAGATAAATTATCAACATTATCTTTGGTGAGTGAATACCAATTATGGATTTTCCACGCCTTTACCACAAGCCATAATCTTGCGGGCTAGCCAACTCATTATCTTTTGAGGATGATGGGGAGTCGAGGAACCATACAATTTTGGGCAAATTGCAAGCCATATAAGCGGTTTGGGGTATCTTTACAAGAGCCGTTTGCTCTGGATTAGCTAATCCTTTTGTCTTCTGAGACAAGGCGGATGATAACTGATGAGAAAGTGTAGAACACTTACTCCAAAAAAAAAAAATTTTGGCCAAAAGCGGGATTAGGCGGTATAATTACATGATAAAATTCGTGAGAATCCCCACACTAAATTTGATCGAGCTAAGCGATCAAGTCTAAGAGACTAAAACTGCTCAAACACCAATGCAACTAAGATCTGAGGAGGATAGGGTCTCCCCGGGTCGTTATGTCCCAGCGAGCTATGCAATGGATAAATCAACGTCTAGTGATCGAGAAATTTGAATGAAAAAGGATACTGTGAGATTATTATGACTACAGAAATATCAAACAAATTAAAAACGCCTTAAATGCAAATTAAAGAAAATTAAAAATAAAACCTATTAAATAAACGCTATCACTATTTTTAAAGTGATGAACGTTTAAAACCTAAAACGTACGTTTAAATTAAAATCTACGCGACGTACAAAATAAAAAGTGAAACTAAATCAATTTTAACCCTAAAAATATGAAAATGATGTTTTTACAAACCTAATGATATAAGAAAATATTTAGAAAAAGAAAATTATTTTTTTGACTAATTATCTAATTAAAAACTATTTTTAACTATTAATTAATTACCTAAAATATAAGAAATTATGAAATTAAGCTAGAAAAATAAGATTAAGACTTGGAAAAGTCTAAAATATCAAAATAGACTTTTCAAAACTATTTTTGTATTTTTGTGACTATTTTTCTATTTTCTAGGATTTTTAAACTATTAAATACTAATTAAATTGCTAAAAATTACCAAATAAACTATGAAAAATCTAGAAAATTACTTTTTTCACTTTTTATATTTATCTAGGCCTAAGAAAAAATTTTTTTTGAACCTTTTTCTAATTTTTTGTATTAAATGCTATTTAAAAAGTATTAAAAACTAATTAAAAATAGGAAAAATAGCAAAACAGCTTATAAAAATCTGAAAATTTCAGGGAAACTCTAAAATAATATTAAGAAGCTAGGAAAAATGGAAAAACAGTCTGTTGTTTGCAAGAAAATGAAACTGATGTGATAGTGCTTATTGAAATAAGCACTAAATAAGCCAAATGATCAAATTAAGCTACCAACTGTGAAAAGAAGCTAGGATATACTAAATATGACCTAATCCAACAGAAATCAACAAGTTATAACAAGCGATTAACAAGATGAAAGCAGATTTGGTGTTTATGAATTTAAGCTTAAAAGCAGAAAATGGTACCAATTTGCAATTCAAAATTAAGCACTCAATTAAGCTACAAATTGAAAACCAATGATCAAGCCCTAAACTAGACCTAAGTGATGCTTATAACCGAGAACCAGCCCTTGACAAGCTTTAATAAGCTCAGATACAAGCTTGGCTAAAGCGAGAAAATCACTCAAGATTAATGAGCTTGTCTTGAGCAAAAAAGAACTCGCTTTGAGCTTGTACCCAAGCTTTTCCAAAAGCTTAAGCTAAAACCAGTGAGGGCTTAAAGACCACCAATTAAACTATTTATAAACCAAAATCAGGCCTTGAAATCCTTTAATGGAACACATGCATCACCGATGTGTTTCAGATAAAACCAATATTTTGCATGTTTTGACTTTTGAAACAAGTTACAGTTTGACTTTGGTGAGATTCCAACCCAATTTTATCAACGATCTAAGTATTATAAGGTGTAATGGACATGATTTAAGCTTTGTTTGAGACTTTTGAAACAAAAATGAGATTTGCTCTCCTAAGATCCACAACGAGGGTGTAGAGAATGATTACTCTTGATTTTGACTTTTTGTGTTGCAGACCTAAACTATAACAGATATGAGTTATATTTAACTCAACAAACATGAACCAACAAAATTCATCTCTTGAGCAAGCCTTAAGGCGGTTTATACGATCAATCCAAACACCCTTTAAAACATTGATAGGCTAACTGAAACAAGTCCAAACACAGTACCAATACATAATATGATCAATCCTAGTTTATCAGACCTAAATACATGTACTAAGACAAGAATTACAGATAAAAACTACAAATGCATAATATGTATAAAAACTTGAATTGGACTTACAAATATCCAAAGCAACAATGGCTAGCAACTAAACCATGAACCATAAATCTATTCAAAATCAACCCAATAACTCAGTAACAAACCCATTCCATTTCTGCTTCACCCAATGACCAATTTCTGCACCTCTTTACCCCCTGTTTGACTTTTGTTGACCCTATTTGACTTTTATTGACCAAGAATCAAAATAAGTAGAAACTTAAATGTGAGCTTGCACAAGGCTAACATGTTTATTTAAGGCGATTGAGATTAAGAAACAACCATGATGAAGCTTTTGAATGAGCTTTTAACTTTGAAAATTTCAACGATGGACAAATGATATCAAATGTAAACATAAACCGAAATTTTTGCTTGAATTAAGTTTTAATACTTTGAAATACTTTAAGTTAACATACTTAAACAAAAGATTACAAGTTTATACTGAATTGAAAGACTTAATATAAAAAACGACATAAGAAATAAAATAAAAATTACAAGACTCCTCTACTTGCTCCAATTGCTTCTCTTTTATAACCCAAAGTTACTTTCTCTCACTTCCGATGATTTCCCATCAATTTCCAGCCGTTGGATGGCTTAAATCAATCTCCACCATTCAAATTGGTTTTTGGCGCCAATTTTCATTTCTGCCATTTGAGGTTGAGTGAAGAGGTTGGGGGAGCATTAAATGAAGCTTGGAAGGTAGTTGTGGAGTGGGGGACATGGTTTAGTGAAAATGGAGGAGGTGGGATGGGCTTAGCAAAGTTGCAGGCAAAGCAGTTGGGAGGAGGACTTTTGGCGGGCTTGATTGGATTGACCAAGGTTGACCGAGCAAGTGGTAATAATAAAGGGGTTCAAAATTCCAAATGACAGGGTCCAAAGGTTATGAAAGTGGTCCAAATGAGTTAAATGGTTTAATAATCCAAGGACTAAAGGTGTAAATCTTTGAAATTGCAAGGACTAATCCGCCAATTACGAAAAAGATGTTCCAAGGACTTAAAGTAACAATCTTCAAAAGTACAAGGACCAATGTTGCCTTTTCTCATTTTCCAGGACCATTTCGCTAATTTTGAAACTTGAGGACCAAAGTTGTAATTTCTCAAACTTTTGATAATTTTTCACCAAAGGACTAAATTTGACAAGTTTTGATTTAAAAGGACCTTTGGTGACTTTTCTTTTGAAATTGGGCTCGTGGACTATTTTGACAATTTATGAAACTTGGGGATCAAAGCGCAATTTTGCAAAAATTGATATGTTTTCATCGATTTTGATATTTTGAATTTGAAACACATAAAACACCGATTTGTGATATTTTGATCATTTAGATGTGTTTCGAGTGTTTTCGGATGAATTTGCGTTTATTTTGTACAAAAGCGATGAGTATTTACACACTCATCGAGGTGTATCTTCCTTCACGGTTCCATGCCGTAAAGGTAGCGAATCGGTTAGGGTTTTAAGACTTGGTGATTACGGGACTAATAGTAACGGGTCCCACGGATGACGCCACCGATCGCATAAAGCTGCACTACCGAGGCTTGATGATGATCAAAGGTATGAGGGGTGTATGTTCCAGCCAAGATTGTCTTTCACCTGAGAATAAGAAATACGAAGACACTACGTTAAGTGATTACGCAGGGGTTGGACCCTGCGAACCACCTCTGGCGTGAGAGTAAGTATGAGTTATGGTTATGTAAGTGTGTGTAAGTAAAGAGATGAGTGTTGAATGAGCTTACCATAATCCTTTGCCCGTCCAACCTATTTATAGTGGAAGAAATAGGGTTAGGGGCACCTCTGCGCAAATGTCGGAGAACATGGGGGCGTCCCATGTTTGTGGGTAACCGCTAGGGCTTAGTGACCCACGTTCTCAAACTTGGCGGGGAAGCCAGGAAAGAGAGGAAGATCGTGGGTTTGACCAAGTCATGAGTTTCTCCTATCCGTTGCTCCTTCGTCAACCATACCCCAAAGGGCTTAGGGCTTCGAATGGCGAATTCCCCGTAGGTAACCTTCGTGTGAACGAATGGTTTGACGCCCACGAATATTCCGGAGACCTAACTTGGGCCTTCGTACAGAAGGGCTTCGACACATCTCGAAGGGGTGTCCGTCGAGCTGTTCGGAGGGTACATCATCAATAAGGTACATGAAGTAACCTTTTACTTTCAGAGATTATGAAAGATTATTTTTTTAATAATCTCTTATAAGTTCGGTCTGCCAAATAAAAATTATTTTTTAGGCAGTTTATTTTTTGAAAAAATAAGCATAATCTCATGTGACAAAAATAGCCATATAGTATATAACTAATTTTCTTGCAACACAAAAAAATTATAAAATTTTAATCTCCCGCTCACGTTTTCAACTCTCCCACTCACTTTTCTCCTCAATTTCAAAAAGCCCAACACATTTATGCATCCTCTTAACCTAAAGGTCACACAAGTGCCGCCTCCAATCTTTTTTGCATACAATTTCGTAAAAAATAAAACAAAAACCATACCTATGTTATTGTTGTTTATTCTTCAAGAGATATCTTTCAAATCCACCACTGGTAAGATACTTAAACATCATCTCTACATCATTTCTTTTCATTAACTTGAAGTTCCTGTACTGTGAATAGATGGAGTTTATGTGTGTAGTTATGGTTTTTATCTTTAAATGTTTAAATATATATTTCTTTTGTCAAACTAAAGCAATCTCAATCTATGCAACATTATTATGTTTTTTTTTCAGTATACACATAATTGTATTAACAACTCTCTAATGGTAACAATATACCTATCTTGCAGAGTAGTGTATGTTACGGGAAAGAAACACTAAATTTAGATCTTTCAGCGTATGATTATTATAAGGAATTTGTACCTGCAAGGTTGAAGAAATTGGTACCCCGTATATACGAGTCTCGATCACAAACCGTTTTTGATGTTCACTTTCTTTCTTTGTAGGGCCTCTAAACATTTTGTTTTCTTTTTTAGGTTAGTAGGATTAACCATCGAGTACTCAAACAGTATATTTGAACTTGACGTCGTGAATATTGATTGTAATCCTTCTAATATTTTATCTTGCATTTTATCATTACTAATGATTCCAATTGTGTTGCAGCAATGAGCAATGAAGATAATTATTACTTTAAATAACAAACCAAGTTGACCCATGTTTAAGTAAGTTTGTTAATGGAATATGTATGATTTATAAATGAGCAAATTCTCTAAAAAGGTACAAAAAGTGTGGTGGTGGTCATCATTTAGTACAAAAACTCTCTTCCTTAGTAGTCATGAATGAATGCCATGACTCCATTAGATGTCGACACGTCCAATTATTTATTATTAAAGACGGTGGTAGGTGGGGTTTTCCCAAATATTCTTTTATTATTACAAAATTACTTATTTACCCTTATCTCTATAGAGTTAATTACATAATTGGTCCTTGTGGTTTCTCGGATCTTGCGAGAAAATGTCCATGTACTTTTTTTTTGACGGGTCATGTCCTCGTGGTATGCAAAAGTTACGGTTTGGTCCTTTGACGGTCATTTGTTAGTTGACCGTTAACTTGGCAAACCACAGGGACGATTATGTAATCGACAAAAAAAAAAAAAAAAAAAAAAAAAAAACTAATTAAAAAAGCGGTTAAAAAAGAAAAATAGTTTTAAAAAACCGAAAAAAAAAAAAAAAAAAACGAAAAATTGTTTAAAAAAAAAAAGACGTTTACAAAAAATATTTATTACACTTAAATTGGTGCTTATGTATAATGTGAGGGCCTAAGAGAATTTTTTTTTTTTTCTTAATTATTATACTTGAATTTTGGGCTTATGTACAACATGAGGGCCTAATTTTTTTTTATTAAACTCTAAAAAATGAAAAATAAAAAAATTAGGCCCTTACAACGTAAGGGCTTAAATTTTTAATGCGTATTTTGTACAAAAACGTATAAGAACTTATAAAACAGACGCAAAACGTATAAAAATAGATTAAAATATACAAAATTGCATACAAAATACGCATTAAAAATTTAAGCCTCGGGTTGTGAGGCCCAATTTTTATTTTCATTTTTAGAGTTTAATAAAAAATTTAGCCTCATGTTATCATAAGACCAAAATTTAAGTATAAAAAAAAAAAAAAAAAAAAAAAAAAAAAAAAACCCTCACATTATACATTAGCACCAATTTAAGTGTAATAAATATTTTTGTAAAGCGTTTTTTTAAACAATTTTCGCTTTTTTAAGTTTTTTTTTTTTTTTTTTAAATCGCAGTTTTTTTTTTTTTTTTTTTTTTAACAATTTTCTTTTTAATCGCTTTTTTTTTTTTTTTTTGTTCGATTATATAAATCGTCCCCATGGTTTGCCAAGTTAACGGTCAACTAACAAGATGACCGTCAAAGGACCAAACCCGTAACTTTTGCATACCACGAGGACATGACCCGTCAAAAAAAAGTACAGGACATTTTCTCGCAAGATCCGACAAACCACAAGGACCAATTATGTAATTAACTCATCTCTATAAGAGTCAATTAAATGTGCGACTTTGCTACCCATTAAATGTACGAATGTGCAACTTCGCTTTATTTCCGATTCGGTGATACCCATATATTCCGATGATATTTAACACATACCACATATTTAATTCATAATATCCAAAAATAAAGAAATTAAAAACCATTTTTATTCACTCTCCACCCACTTTTATTCATTCTCGTGTTATCATCTCCACTCCATTATCCTCATTTCCAAATTTCTATATAAAAACATTTGAAATAAAGAATAGCTTTTGGATTGAAAGGAAAGATGAAAATGAAATTGATTCGACCAAAATAAATAGGTGCTTCGGTATGTGTCACACCCTAAATTCACTTTTTGCAATGGAATGGAATTCTGGGGATGATTGTCATAGCATCAAAGTTCTGATTATATCGAAGCGACCTAAAGTGTCGCTTTGAAAATACCGCTTGATTAATTAAAAATATCGAGTTTACAAAGTATAGGTCCCAAATAGAAATCAATTTGTGCGGAAATAAGTTTGTTACAAGCCAAACGTTGTTTTAAAATGCATAAATCCCATGTGTGACGTCGTCACCACGACTCTATGATATGTCCATATGCATGCCATGAAGTGAATGCCTTAGATACCGAGATAAAACATGCTAAAAGTGTCAACACAAAGGTTGAGTGAGTTCATAGAGTTGGAGTTGAAATGTAAAGCCTTTAAAGAATATTCATGCAAAGAAAGGCATTGTAAATCCACTCGGCCCAAGTTCGCTCATACAAAACTTGCAACCGTGTGTTTACAACCCACTACCAAAATATGTATAGTTTATGTTCAAGCGCATGATGTCAATCTTGTTTGTAAGTAGGACATATGTGCATACGATATATACATGTACTTAATGCAAAGAATCACGACCAATCGAACCTCTTGACAAGTCTAAGTTGTTTGTTATGTTTCATTGAATAACAGATTATATTCACCCTAGGTCACGTCATCAAGGACCCAAGGGTGGGGCGTCGACCGATAGTACTATCAATACCTCTCGCCGGCTGGCGCAGGAGTTAACCGATTGCTAATGTATGTATGTTGAGGCATAATTGAAAACAAGTTTAGCACATTAAGGCACATATCGCAATAAACCACACATAATGTCCAAAGAGTATAAGAGGTATAGTGTAACACAATTGTATAAATGGTTTGAGTATTCGCAAGAGTAAAAACAAGTATTTAAGCATGTATCTCCCCCAAAAGTAGTATAAAAATAATTAAGTAATAGAAAGTGGGGCTATGAAAACTCACCTGGTATGATTTATATGCTAACAAAATGAAGTGCACTAAAATGAGGCTCGGAAACTATCCGCGACCTAAAATGAATGTCATGACTTGAGTTATGATATGTTGTCGTGAATGCGTGATACAATGTTGTGCATGCAACTCCATATGATATCCATACCACTTGTACGTTTTGGAAATAATGTTTATCGTCAAAATATATGTTTATGACATCTCGTCAGTATATAAAAATACTCTACATGTAGTTATGTTGAAACAACCTCCTATGATAGTCGCAAAATGGTGCACACCGAGTGTTAGGAAACGAACTCAACAGTTTGGAAAGCTTGTGTTATTATCTCAAAGTTTTAGTATTTAAGTTTCCATCCTAGAGGTCTCGATCACAAAGAAAATATTGGTTAAGTATTGTATTTTAGTCCAAAAATATAGTTTAAGGGTGGTTTTCGCCAAGTTTGAGTGACTATATGTTGTTCGTTACAACTCCGCTCAACAAACGGTTGGACATTTTGGAAAATATGCTAGGCGAACTTACTTTTACTAGAAGACATCACGTTATAAAAGTTCTACATCATTGTTAAAACGTCCGCCAACATGGTCCTTTAGTTGCCGTAGTATATTTTAATAGAGAATATATTAATTTTGCTAATAGAATAAAGTTACGCAACTTGGTTTATCGCGTGTAATTTAATCGTTACAAGTCCGCTTTTCTCGTTTTCTACATCCTTAGATTCGTGTCAAAGTATACTAATATATTTTTGATAAGTCGACACAATTTATAAAGCTTAAGACTCATTTTTGACTCAGTAAAAGTGACATTTTCATCTTGAAATTTCGAAATTAATAGTTTTCATCGCCAAACTTGAAAAATTCATATCTTCTTCGTTATAGCTCCGTTTTAATCCGTTCAAGCGGCCACATTTTCGTTTTAAAGTGTATTTTCTAAATATCTAGCCCAAAATATCATACCCACTGTCGGATTTTCCTGAATTAAATATATGGACAGACCCTATTTAAAAGCGTGTCGAAATGAGTTTTCTCGTGCCAAACCTATTCTAACCCATTCAAAACAACTCGAAGCTATTCTAATCCTACCATACACCTTCTTAGGGTGTCATGGGTTCCTAGACATCACCAAAATAATATATAACAAGGAGTAATTATAGGATGACTTATATATTCATAACTCTTAAAATCAATGAAAAGTGGTACAACATCATATGACTTGCATGTTTTTGCTCAAATATGATGAAATGAATATGAAATGAATATGAAAGATGAAAAATGGACATGAGATGCTTACAAGAATACTTGATGAGGTTTATGAGAACAAAAGGGTTAATCCTAATCACCCAAGGTTTTTATTTCAAAACCTATACAAAGAGTGTAACTAGATTGAATAAAACTTGATTAGAAAATTTGATGATCCCTCCTTCTTGATCCCCTTGGATGGCCGGTTATGGTGTTGAGAGAGAAGAGAGATTTGATTTTTTTACACTTAGTGATATTTACTTGTATGTGTGTTTGTAGTATAAAGAATGATATAAGTATAAGATATTTCGCAACCTTTTAGGTGACTCACTACCTAGGTCGACATATATAAGAAAAAAAAAGGGTAATGCATTTAGTAATATTTAAGAGTAGTAATGTAGAGTTAATGTGTAGATAATTAAAGATAATTAATAACTTGTATACATATTTAAGCTTTTAGGGTAGCGTTAGCTAAAAGTAAATTTTAACGGGTCAAAATAGAATATATTGAAGTCATAAAAATTATAAAAATACATTTCTTGAAATATTTGAGTGAATAAATATTTATCGGGTTGAATTTAAGAAAATCGTCGTAATTTATATAAACATAACAATTTATATACAAAATAAATTTAAAACACTGGGTAAACTCAATATATTATTTTTATAAACTTAATATGAGTATAAAAATTTATTGTGATAAATTTTGGAAGTATCGGATCAATTGTTCAAAATAATGTTTACGCGATAACGTTTATTTAATAAGAAATTATGCGTTTAACGTGAAATGCAAAACCATGCATAAATTGATATGAAATGATGAATATGGAGTTTGAGAAATGACCGGAAATTGAGAATTGTGACATTCTTCCCATGTCAGAGGAATCACGTCCTCGTGATTCGATTAATGATACTATGGCCCAAACCGCGACAAGGGTTCTAAAAGTTTATGCTCGTGTATGGTTTAAATGATTATGTCAATGCTCATGCATAGGGTTTCTCATCCAACTAAATACGTTCTCGTCATATCGTGAGCATTTCTCGTCCTAAATACATGCTCTTATGACTAGGCTTGATAAAGGAGGCTTTCCCATTCTCGAGCAAAATTTTCAAAAGACTTTTGGTAACCGATTTTACTTAATCCCACAACTCATCAAACAAGAAGCGTCATACGATTAGGCTAAATCGGTTTAGGTAACAACTTGTTTCTAGCTCGATCTTTGCAACTCATCAAACAAGAACTGTCACTCGGATCAAACAGAAACAAGTGGTTTGAAGAAAATCTTTTGAAAATTTGGCTCGATTACGAATTGCTTACACATATGAGGCTACTACTCCTTCATTGCATGATTCTTCCTGAATTAGACATAGGTGATCAGGCTATGTATAATTTAGGAGTAACTATGCAATGCTTGGACTAATCGTCTCATATGATGTTTGGTGTTGAGTCACAAGTTCACATGTATAAGGAGTATGCACTTATAATGATATGATGAGATGCTATGATGATGTGGTTATAGTCTAGGGTCAATGATGCAACCTAGTTCTCTATAACCGATGCTCGATACCAATTTGTCACACCCCAAATTACTGCTTTGCGTGGAATGGAATTCTGGGGATGACGTCATAGCATCAAAGTTACGATTATATCGAAGCGACCTAAAGTGTCGCTTTGAAAATACCGTTTGATTAATTAAAACAATCGAGTTTACAAAGTATAGGTCCCAAATAGAAATCAATTTGTGCGAAATAAGTTTGTTACAAGCCAAACGTTGTTTTAAAATGCATAAATCCCATGTGTGACGTCGTCACCACGACTCTATGATATGTCCATATGCATGCCATGAAGTGAATGCCTTAGATACCGAGATAAAACATGCTAAAAGTGTCAACACAAAGGTTGAGTGAGTTCATAGAGTATGAGTTGAAATGTAAAGCCTTTAAAGAATATTCATGCAAAGAAAGGCATTGTAAATCCACTCGGCCCAAGTTCCGCCCATACAAAACTTGCAACTTTGTGTGTTTACAACCCATCGCCAAAATATGTATAGTTTATGTTCAAGCGCATGATGTCAATCTTGTTTGTAAGTAGGACATATGTGCATACGATATATACATGTACTTAATGCAAAGAATCACGACCAATCGAACCTCTTGACAAGTCTAAATTGTTTGTTATGTTTCATTGAATAACAGATTATATTCACCCTGTGTCACGTCATCAAGGACCCAAGGGTGGGGTGTCACCGATAGTACTATCAATACCTTTCCATGGCTCCCGCAGGAGTTAACCAGTTGCTAATGTATGTATGTTGAGGCATAATTGAAAACAAGTTTAGCACATTAAGGCACATATCGCAATAAACCACACATAATGTCCAAAGAGTATAAGAGGTATAGTGTAACACAATTGTATAAATGGTTTGAGTATTCGCAAGAGTAAAAACAAGTATTTAAGCATGTATCTCCCCCAAAAGTAGTATAAAAACAATTAAGTAATAGAAAGTGGGGCTATGAAAACTCACCTGGTATGATTGATATGCTAACAAAATGAAGTGCACTAAAATGAGGCTCGGAAACTATCCGCGACCTAAAATGAATGTCATGACTTGAGTTATGATATGTTGTCGTGAATCGTGATACAATGTTGTGCATGCAACTCCATATGATATCCATACCACTTATGCGTTTGGAAATAATGTTTATCGTCAAAATATATGTTTATGACATCTCGTCATATATAAAATACTCTACATGTAGTTATGTTGAAACAACCTCCTATGATAGTCGCAAAATGGTGCACACCGAGTGTTAGGAAACGAACTCAACAGTTTTGGAAAGCTTGTGTTATTATCTCAAAGTTTTAGTATTTAAGTTTCCATCCTAGAGGTCTCGATCACAAAGAAAAATATTGGTTAAGTATTGTATTTTAGTCCAAAAATATAGTTTAAGGGTGGTTTTCGTCCAAGTTTGAGTGACTATATGTTATTCGTTACAACTCCGCTCAACAAACGGTTTGACAATTTGGAAAATATGCTAGGCGAACTTACTTTTACTAGAAGACATCACGTTATAAAAAGTTCTACATCATTGTTAAAAACGTCCGCCAACATTGTCCTTTAGTTGCCGTAGTATATTTTTAATAGAGAATATATTAATTTTGCTAATAGAATAAAGTTACGGCAACTTGGTTTATCGCGTGTAATTTAATCGTTACAAGTCCGTTTTCACGTTTTCTACATCCTTAGATTCGTGTCAAAGTATACTAATATATTTTGATAAGTCGACACAATTTATAAAGCTTAAGACTCATTTTTGACTCGTAAGAGTGACATTTTCATCTTGAAATTTCGAAATTAATAGTTTTCATCGCCAAACTTGAAAAATTCATATCTTCTTCGTTATAGCTCCGTTTTAATCCGTTCAAGCCGCCACGTTTCGTTTTAAAGTGTATTTTCTAAATATCTAGCTCAAAATATTATACCCACTGTCGGATTTTCCCGAATTAAAAATATGGATGACCCTATTTAAAACGTGTCGAAATGAGTTTTCTCGCGCCAAACCTATTCTAACCCACTCAAAACAACTCAAGCTATTCTAATCCTACCATACACCTTCTTAGGGTGTCATGGGTTCCTAGACATCACCAAAAATAATATATAACAAGGAGTAATTATAGGATGACTTATATATTCATAACTCTTAAAAATCAATGAAAAGTGGTACAACATCATATGACTTGCATGTTTTGCTCAAATATGATGAAATGAATATGAAAGATGAAAAATGGACATGAGATGCTTACAAGAATACTTGATGAGGTTTATGAGAACAAAAGGGTTAATCCTAATCACCCAAGGTTTTATTTCAAAACCTATACAAAGAGTGTAACTAGATTGAATAAAACTTGATTAGAAAATTTGATGATCCCTCCTTCTTGATCCCTTGGATGGCGGTTATGGTGTTGAGAGAGAAGAGATTTGATTTTTACACTTAGTGATATTTACTTGTATGTGTGTTTGTAGTATAAAGAATGATATAAGTATAAGATATTTTGCAACCTTTTAGGTGACTCACTACCTAGGTCGACATATATAAGAAAAAAAAAGGGTAATGCATTTAGTAATATTTAAGAGTAGTAATGTAGAGTTAATGTGTAGATAATTAAAGATAATTAATAACTTGTATACATATTTAAGCTTTTAGGGTAGCGTTAGCTAAAAGTAAATTTTAACGGGTCAAAATAAAATATATTGAAGTCATAAAATTATAAAATACATTTCTTGAAATATTTGAGTGAATAAATATTTATCGGGTTGAATTTAAGAAAACCGTCAGTAATTTATATAAACATAACAATTTATATACAAAATAAATTTAAAACACTGGTAAACTCAATATATTATTTTTATAAACTTAATATGAGTATAAAAATTTATTGTGATAAATTTTGGAAGTATCGGATCAATTGTTCAAAATAATGTTTACGCGATAACGTTTATTTAATAAGAAATTATGCGTTTAACGTGAAATGCAAAACCATGCATAAATTGATATGAAATGATGAATATGGAGTTTGAGAAGTGACCGGAAATTGAGAATTGTGACAGTATGTTTTTTTTTTTACTTTTATTTGTTAGATCTACTTTTCGTGTTATTAATTGTTGTTGCTGTTGGTGTGGTGGTGGTCGACGAATATAGAACTGGTGGTGGTCGACAGATCTGGGTTGGTGATGGTGATGGTGTCGGTGTCGAGTCTGGGTCGATGGTGATGGTGTCGGTGTCGGATCTGGGTTGGTTATGATGGCGGATCTGGGTTGGTGATGGTGATCAGGTGGTGATGGTGGTGAGGGCAGATTTGTGGTGGTGTTGATAAGGTGGTGATGGTGATGGTGGATATGTGGTTTATAAGTGAAAGAGAAGTTAAATATATGTATTTATATTTAAAAGAGGGGTATGTTTGTCATTTAAACAACAATTCAAAGTCAAAGTCTCACCTACCATCCACATACCATCTGTACTTTATTATTAAAAAGTGGACACTTGTGGCACATTCGATGGAGTCACACATTCAAGACATGACCATTTAGGAAGATGTATTTTTTATACTAAATGGTGATCACCACCACACTTTTTGTACCTTTTGAGAATTTGCTCTTTATAAATTTATTAATGGAACATGTATGATGTATATGGTTGTATCACGGTCACTTTGCTGATAAAAAGAATGAAATTTATAAATTTATTAAAGGATTATGTATGATGATGTAGGTTGGCTCATCTTATCGATGCAAAGTTATAGATTATGCGGTAAAGCATACACCACACAAAGGAAGCAATACTCGAGCTGCGGGTGGTAGTCGATAACAAGCAACCGGTATCCAATATTTATAATCCTAGAAAGTGGTGGTTGAGGCTTCAAATGGAAGTAGTTGATAACAAGCGGCAAGTGTTCGATGTTTATAATATGCTGTTGTTGAGGCTCTTTGTCACAAAGCTTTACAATTTAGAGGATTCCGATTTATTCAAACAAGCTGCATGTAAGCTATATCCTGAGATCTTTTGATCATTATACGTTTTTATCATGATAGATCAAACTAGGTTTAGAACGGTTAACATGAGAGAAAACATTGTTGTATCTATACATCTTGGACATACTGTGTCTAGTTTAAGTGATTTTATGGGATTCTATTAAATGTATTGCCTTCATTTTATGAATGATTATTAAGTTATGAGTAAAATGTTTTTATGGCTTCCTAGTTGAATTTGATTGACGATATTTTATGGCTTCCTTGAATTTGATTAACGATATTTAAAATTTGATTAACCAAATATTTAAAATGATTGGTTACTATAACGATGATTTACCAAATCAATTCGGGAATAGCAAAGACAATAAGTGTCGTTTGGAAAAAACATGTTTGGAATTACTAAAATTGTAACAAACACTCAAAAGGTGGTTTACTAGTTAACGTAAATTCGAGCCAAAATAACCATCATGGTAAAAATGGGGATATATATTGCTTTGCCAAATTGATTTGTTGCTGACAAAAAATGTTATTAAATGAGATGCATACGTTACTAGTTGGGCACGGAGATGAGACCATACCAAATAAGCATTTGGTACTTAAGCAATGTAAATGAATTTAACAACTTGGTATCGTGCAAATAGGTTTGGAAGTAAAACTTGAATAAATTGGGGCTATGAAAAATTACTAAACGTGATACTTTAACTGGACCTATTACGTAATGATATGATATGTAATGAGTTATGATGTTATGATATGCATGCAATTTATACCTAACTCATGACACACGTTAGAAAACGAACTCGACGGTTTTGGAAAGTTTGTATCAAAATCTAAAAGTTTCATTCAGAGGACATAAAGATAATAAGGGTTAAAGATGGTGATTTTGTCTAATTGTTGTGTAAAAGTGAGTTTCGCCCCAATTGTTTTGAAAAATAGTCGATTTTATTAGAAGACATTTCGTTTCAAAAGTTCCACATCACCAAATACTGACAAGTCGAAATAATTTAGCTTAGGACTCGCTTTTGTGAATTTTCGGAAAAATATAAGTCTTCAAGGCCAAAATTTCGTGTTTACCGTCGGATTTTCCAGAAAATCAAAATAAGGACAGACCACTTTTTATACGTGACGAAAATAGTTTTCTCGTCACTAAACCTATTCTAATCCCTTCAAATCAACTCCAAACCCAAATGTATTCAAAATCTTAATAAGAGTATTATCTAGATTGTATATAACTTGAGCATCCCTTTGCTAACTCTTGATGATGAACCGGTTTGGAGTGAAGAAAAACAAAGAGAAAGAAACTTTTGCATATGTTTCACAATTTATATTTTTTTTCTTTTAGTAAAAATACATTCCTTGTGAAATTTGAGTGCTAAAATAATTACAGAGTAGTTTTTAAGAAAACGTCGTAATAATATAAATTTAACGATTTATATACAAAATAAATTTAAAACACTAGTTAAACTCAAAATATAGTTTTATAAACCATTTTGAAAATAAAACCGATCATGAATTCGCCGCTAAACCAACCCCATTCCAAATAGTATTCGACACACACGGTACCAAATACTATATTTTTAAGCATATTTAGGAGAACCAAAACCGTGCCAACCCCATTCCAAATAGTATTCGACACGGTTTTTTAAGCATTTGGCACCGTTTTCACCCCTCCCAAATACCCATTTTTCTTGTAGTGGAACTATAGTTTCTGATCGAGATCCTATTTTTGTTAGTAAATTTTGGAAACAATTGTTGGCGGCAAGTGGAACCCAGCTGAATCATAGCACGGCGTACCATCCGCAAACGGATGGCCAGACGGAGGTGGTTAATCGAGGGCTTGAGTAGTACCTTCAGGCTACGGTATCGGACTGACCTCACCATTGGGTACGTTTGTTACAATGGGCGGAATACAATTATAATACGAGCTTTCATAGCAGTATCAAGATGACTCCTTTTTAAGCCTTATATGGGCGTGCACCCCCTGCCCTTATTCCATATCCACCAGGATCCTCCAAGGTCGCTGCGGTTGATGAGGTATTGGTAGAAAGGGATGTGTTGCTGCGACAACTTAGGCAAAATTTAGTTACAGCGCGGAATCGAATGGAAATGCAAGCAAACCGTAGCCAGCGTAAAGTGGAGTTTAACGTGAGCGACCAGTGCTTGTTAGATTCTGACCGTGTCGGCAAGTCACGTTAGCAAGGCGACTTTCCCACAAATTGGCTAAGCGATATTATGGTCCGTTTGAAATATTGGAACGCGTGGGTAAGTGACTATCGTTTGGGTCTTCCAACTACTACACTTGGTTTTTCATGTGTCACTACTTAAACCATTTACATGAACTAGTAATGAGAGTGTGGCGGACTACCCGAGGAAGAACATGAGGGTCGACCAATGGAGCAACCACTAGCGATATGTGCGAACCCATGATGTCTTACGAAACGGGAAACCAACTCGTCGATTTTGGTTCAATGGCTCGCGGTTCACCGGAGGAAGCTACATGGGAATGGTTGTCAATTCCATGCCAATTATCCATCTCATCACCTTGAGGAAAAGGTGAGTTCTAGAAGTGGGAATGTTACAACCCAAGATGGGCGCCGACCCAAGAGGTTACGTCTGTTCGGGTTGGCATAAAGATTATGTCATTGGCTAGCTATTTATTAGTTCAATGTCTATCTTCTTTATTTGTGTTTAGGTCGTGTTTGAGTCAAAGTGGGATAAGTGTCAATTAGGTTGTTATCTGGTGTTTGAGTCGTTATAGGAATGGTGTTATGTCACTGTTAGATAAGTGTTATCATTGGAAGGGTTATCCCATTTGGTATATATACCGACCCATTATGATAAATGAATTACATTTTTCAGTTAAAATCAGTTCACTCTTCTCAACCTTAATTGTTAAGGAGCTAGCACTCGCTTAAACTAGTGCGAATTATCTGGTTGTATCAACAACATAGAAGCTACCGGATCCTTCTAGCTCCAAATCCATCACGCCACACGTGTCACAACATAACTCGACAGTCTCCCACCACACACGTCACGCTAACATATCCACCTCTGACCAACTCCCTATATAAACAAAATCACCCCCAAATCAATGCTCACACAATCAGTCAAACAAACAAACCCTAATTTTTTTCTCTATTCGTTTCTTCAAGTTCAAACTAATTCAAGGTATTATCTTTTAGTCCATTATATAATATAATATATAATTCATTAATTTTATAACTGATTTTGTATTGTACGTTATTCAATTGAATAGTTTGATGCATCTATTTGACGTTATAATTGTTTGATTTGTGGTTAGTTAATGAGTAATTAGAAGATCAAAAATTGTGTTATTGATTGCTAATTAGATATTGTTAGGTGGATCATGTATATGTTGATATGATTTAACAGGTTTAGATATGGATTTATGAGGCTGCTGTGTTTGTGAATGCTTAATTAGTCCGAATTTGCGTGGCTGATATTTGTTCTGTAGTTAAATTTAGCGGTTCAAAATTAGATGATCTGAATTGTAACCAGCTTTAGATAATCCTGATTAAACGATTGATGTAAAATAATACTTTAGGTTTGTTAATTGTAGAGTGTAGTTCAGGGTTTTTTTTTCTTTTTTAAACGGCTGATATCATCTTGGTTTCAATGGGTGTTTTAGGTTTGGTGGATACACTTTGGCTATAGTTAGGTCTGTTTTTTATGCAATAATTTAGGTCTTTATTAGTTTATGCTCGAGATTTGAAGGATTTCAGTCTTGTAGAGTTTTATGTTGCATATTGGATCTGAGTCGGCGTTTGTTGGTAGTATGGCATGTTGTTAGGGTTCTGATTATGTATTGTAGCCTCAATAAGATTAGTTACAATGGTAGTGGCAGCTTTGCATAAATTTATGTTTTAAAGTCTACTCTAAAAGGAAAAAAGGTGTAAGCTTTATGTTTAGACCACGCATGATAAAGCAAACAATACACAAAGAATGTAAGACAAATTGTAAAGACTTGTGTTCATGTATGCATGTAATATCAATGACAAGAAATAGGCTACACTATTTATGAGTCAGAGGCAAAATATATTCACCTGTCTTCAATTCGGACCTATTTTATTACCGAATTTCTTTCTCAAGACCGAGATAATATGATGGTTGATGGTTTTCTTGTTCTTAGTTATGTGTTGCCGCCTCGTTCAATGAAAGAACTCGAAGGAACGGTGTAAATGCTTTTTGAATGCCTTCGTAGTGTCACCTTTTTTCTACATTAGTACGTTTAGTGACAATTTTCTGACTTGTCAATAAGCATGCTGATGTAAAAAATGGCGATAATAGGAAGGACTTTCAAAATACAGTTAGCATGGACCTTTCGAGTCTTTTCATAGAACGAGGCGCCAAGACATACCTAAGATCATGAGAACCATCAAACGGCCATGTGATTTTGATTTTTGAGAAAGGAAATATCTATTAGAAGTACGTCCCAATTGACAGGCAACATATTTTCACCTGTCTTCAATTCAGACCTATTTTATTACCCACTTTCTTTCGTAAGACCGAAATAATATGGTGGTTGATGGTTTTCCTTGGTCTAAGGTATGTGTTGCCGCCTCGTTCAATGAAAGAACTTGAAATAACGGTGTAAATGCTTTTTGAAAGCCTTCCTAGTGTCACCTTTTTCCTACATTAGTACGTTTAATGACAACTTTCTGACTTGTCTATAAGCATGCTAATGTAAAAAATGGTGATAATAGGAAGCTTTACAGTTAGCACGGATCCTTCGAGTTCTTTCATAGAATGAGGTGCCAACACATATCTTAGATCATGAGAACAATCAAACGACCATGTGATTTTGATATTGAGAAAGGAAATTATCTCATGTCCCAATTGACTTGGAGCCTATATATGTCACAGGTAGCATATTTTCACATGTCTTCAATTCGGACCTGTTTTATTACCCACTTCCTTTCTCGAGACCTGAGTTCTTTCATAGAATGAGGTGCCAACACATATCTTAGATCATGAGAACAATCAAACGACCATGTGATTTTGATATTGAGAAAGGAAATTATCTCATGTCCCAATTGACTTGGAGCCTATATATGTCACAGGTAGCATATTTTCACATGTCTTCAATTCGGACCTGTTTTATTACCCACTTCCTTTCTCGAGACCGATATAATATGTGGTTGATGGTTTTCTTGGTCTTAGTTATGTGTTGCCGCCTCTTTCAATGAAAGAACTCGAAGGAACGGTGTAAATGCTTTTTGAATGCCTTCCTAGTGTCACCTTTTTTCTACATTAGTACGTTTAGTGGCAATTGTCAATAAGCATGCTAATGTAAAAATTGGTGATAATAGTAAGACTTTCAAAATACAGTTAGCACGGATCCTTCGATTTTTTTCATAGAATGAGGCGACAACACATACCTAGATCATGAGAACCATTAAACGGCCGCGCAATTTTGATTTTGAGAAAGGAAATATCTAGTAGAGTAGGTCCCAATTGATTTGTTGTTTACACGGTCAAATTATTTGGAAAGGTATGGGTTTAAGCACTTATAGGCCGCTGTGCATTTATATTCTCCTATTGCCAAAAAAAGTCTTTGTAGCAACTGTGCACTTATAGCTATGGTTCAAAAATCTTGTGGTAACTTGCTGTAAACTATTATTCTCACTGGAAAAGTTTGTTGCATGCTGGAATGTTTTGTTACTTAACCGTTAATTTGATTTGGACCTCTAATGCTTATGTTATTTGATTTGTAACATTAAAGTATAAGCTATATTTGTTGGGCTTTTATTATACTAGAACACATATAAAAGTTGCCTACTATTATATTATAACCCGAATCACCCCACCTGACCAAATATATCGATTTCTTATAGGGTCGGGTTGCGAGTTAGCTTTTTATAGCCAAAACCCGAATCAACCCAACCCATAACACCCCTATTTCGAGTTTTATGTATACCGACACCCTTGCATGTTTTGAATTGAATCTGGTTTGTTGGTGGTACAAATGTACAATGTGATGGGGTTTATGTTGCGTTATTGTAGAGTTGTATGCATATATAGAGACCATCTTGTTTTAAATCGGCTACGAGTCAACTGTTGGATGTAATTCTTATTGTGTATTGGGTTTGTTTTGACAGATGCAAATTTTCGTTAAGACCCTCACTGGTAAGACCATCACTCTCGAAGTCGAGAGCTCTGACACAATCGACAATGTGAAGGCAAAGATTCAAGACAAGGAGGGGATCCCCCCAGACCAACAAAGATTGATCTTTGCTGGAAAGCAGCTTGAAGATGGCCGAACATTGGCAGATTATAACATCCAAAAGGAGTCCACTCTCCATCTTGTTTTGAGGCTCAGGGGAGGCTTGCAAATCTTTGTGAAAACCCTTACTGGCAAGACCATCACTTTAGAGGTCGAGAGCTCTGATACGATCGACAATGTGAAAGCCAAAATTCAGGATAAGGAAGGTATCCCCCCTGACCAGCAGAGGCTGATCTTTGCCGGGAAACAGCTCGAGGATGGTCGTACTTTAGCAGACTACAACATCCAGAAAGAATCCACCCTTCACCTTGTGCTCAGGCTAAGAGGAGGGATGCAGATATTTGTGAAGACTCTGACCGGAAAGACTATTACTTTGGAAGTTGAAAGCTCAGACACCATTGACAACGTCAAAGCGAAAATCCAAGATAAGGAGGGTATCCCACCAGATCAGCAGAGGTTGATTTTTGCTGGAAAGCAGCTTGAAGATGGCCGCACTTTGGCTGATTACAACATCCAGAAGGAGTCTACGCCCATCTTGTGCTCAGGTTGAGAGGTGGGATGCAGATCTTTGTGAAGACTCTGACTGGAAAGACGATCACTTTGGAAGTTGAAAGCTCTGACACCATAGACAATGTCAAAGCGAAAATTCAAGATAAGGAGGGCATCCCGCCAGACCAGCAGAGGTTGATCTTTGCTGGCAAGCAGTTGGAGGATGGGCGAACTCTTGCAGATTATAATATCCAAAAGGAATCAACTCTGCATTTGGTTCTTCGCTTGAGAGGTGGTATGCAAATCTTTGTGAAGACATTGACAGGCAAGACGATCACACTGGAGGTTGAGAGTTCTGACACAATCGATAACGTCAAGGCGAAGATTCAAGATAAGGAAGGCATCCCTCCTGACCAGCAGAGGCTCATCTTTGCAGGGAAGCAGCTTGAAGATGGACGTACCCTTGCTGACTATAATATTCAGAAGGAGTCCACTCTCCACCTTGTCCTGCGTCTTCGCGGCGGTAACTGAACCTCTGTTTTGTGTGGTTGGATTACTCTGAACAATTTCTTGGGTACTGCTGTATAAATATTTGTTGACAATGGTTGTTCTTGTTTGGTTTAATAAAGTACTCTTTTGGTGAATTGCCTTTTTTTTAATGATTGTGTACAAGGGTTTTCCCGTGCCAGACTTCTGAATGTCATCTTTACGTACTTGTTTCTGGTCTAATTGCTGAGATGTGCGGTAGGTTTTTTTATTTGATTTGTGTTTGAGCTTAATCTGTGACGGCAACTGTCGGGTCAATACTTGCCCTTTGGGACATTGGTCAAATTGATTCTACTTTTGGACACAGATCATTAAAACCGGGGAAGGTAGGTGAAACCATATGAATTAGAACTTACGGTTACATGTATGTACTGCATAGAAATTGATGAGGGGGTTAGTTTGTGGTTCACGAGTACATGCATGCCTAGAGTCTTAGTGATTAGCATCTTTGCGAGCATGCTGTTCCTGTTCAGGTCTGATGTTACTTTCAGTTGCAGACTTAAGTTCATTTATCAGGTTTGTCACATGACTCTGCAGTTTATATGTTTAGGTTAGTGCGGTAGTTGTTAAGGCTTGAAGCACTTCATCTGTTTGAGGAGTTGGATTTAGTAGGTCACACTCCTCACAGTCGCTAAGGTTTGATGAATGCTGGAATCATACAGGTGACACTGTTCTTTTTTTAGGCTCGTAGAATGATGTTAGGACAGATTTGTGCTGTTATGAACGTGTCGTGCTCTAATGTAACTGAGTTCTTAACTCGAGTTTCGTGCTCTTTTAGTTGCCTAGTTGACCATGAGAAAACATGAACATGTACCGTTGTCTTTATATAGAGTCACATAGATTTTAAACTTCTGCAATATTTTATGTTTCATGGTTTGCAAGATCAAGGATTTGTAGGTTTGGGTAATCTAAATTTTTTATGTTTCATGGTTTGCAAGATTAACGATTTGTAGGTATGGGTAATCTAAAATTTTCATCCAACTAGAAGGATCTTTGCTCGAGTCTTGGGAGCTTTTCTCTCTCTTTTTGAGAAAACCTTAACTGATCAAAAGTGATAAACTGGTAACTGAGGCTACAAATTACAAAAAACAAAACTTAACCAACTAGTGACTACACTACAACACCTGCAATGAGAAAATGACATGATACCGAAACATCAAAAAATCATCCAATAGACCATAGAAGGTTACAGCAGATGCATATATATGCTCCGAGAACAGGAAGAAAAATAAATGCTAGGACCTTCGAATTTTCCACATTAGTTTGAGGAACTGTTGGGAAACATCAAAAGCTCGTTTATTGGAAAGACTCTTGGCAAAAAATTAAACCTACCTTCGTCTGATAATAAAAGCAAATTCCATTTGAGATGATGCAACGAACTGGTAGACCATTCACTGGACCAACTAGAGTTGCAAATTCACCTTGCAACTTCTATTTAGAATCCATACTGATAGATGCAATATTTTTTAAACTTGGTTGCTTATGATTTCTCTACTAACGATTCACCCAAAGCATCAAACCAGGTCTTTAATCTCGTATTCTCATTCACATAAAGTCTAATCTTTTTACATCTCGTTTGTTAGCCCCATTTTTCATTTAATCGATATATTTCAATCTTCTTTCTTGATCCATTTGCATTCTTCTCAAATGAGCTTACACAATCGTCACATATTGTATTATCTTCAATCTGAATTGATGGCTTCACAATTATAACCACATATCCACCGCACCATCTTTCAATATTTGCTTATAGTCTTTTAATCAACCAAGACTTTTGCTGAGACCACCCTTGTTATACTGCTAGATGAGAGTTTCCAAGCAACATGAATCACGGGGAAATATTTGATTTCAATATGCGTAACTAAACTCAAGTTGATGTGTTTGATCGACTAGTATGAATGTGTCAAATTATTTATGGACCTGAGTCATATATTCTTGATTTTGGTACTTCCAAGTTCCAATATCTATGGTGAGACTGTAATTTTTGTTATGCTAATCTTATTGGATGTAAAAACACATGTATTGTTAAATAAACTTGTTCATTTCAGCTGAGCTCTTATATACTGTAGTGTTACGGGTACGGTTGGCGACAAGCTTTTTAGAGCATTTTTTAGCATTCAACATTTGAATATTAAAGATTGTTTGGCAATAGAATTTAGCATTTTTGTTTTGTTTAAATGCTACTTTTCATATGCTCACTTCTCAAGCATTTAACATTTAACATTTAGTATTTTTGTTTTGTTTAAATGCTACTTTTATAATAACAGCTACATTACCAAACGCGTTTTAGTAAAACAAATAACCATTGCTAACTGATATTACTAACTGCTAACTTGTTGAGTTTAAGATACATGAATACAATAAAACATGTAGACACCACAGAGTACACATCGGAAGACTTAAGATCATAACAAATAAATAATTAACTGAATTAAAAGCGTAACACACCTCTTGCGAATATCGATCTCTTGAACAAAATGAAGAAGTGGTTTAAAGAGTTGTCCTCACTGCTTTACAACTCAAACCAATTAGGTGTAAGAATAGTGTCTTACTACCACAGTTTTGTACACACGAATTAACCAACGAATCAAGCGATTACTAGATCTAACACAAGTCCTTGTTTTATGAAAAAACAAAACCAAAACACCCATTGGAGGAGGGTTTCGGCCGAAGTAAGGAAGAAAGAGGAGAGGCAAGATCTAGGGTTAATTCAATGCACAAAGTTATGAAAAACCCTAAACCATAGCCTTTGTATATATAGTGAATGGAAAACTTGAAAGAAAAGTTAGGGTTTAGGGCTTGGGAAGCACCCTATGGCCGGCCTCCCTAAGAGAGGAAAAGGAGATTCGAAATCTTTTCCATTTTCAAGATATTCACCATATATTCTCCCATTTAACATTTAACGGTCGTTAGTCATTTCCGTTAAATACTTAACGATCGTTAGACGGACTTGATGTGCAATAATTAATCGTAAACATTAACATTAATTATTTAACTTTAATTCTCATTCGCTAATGTGTGCAATCCGTGGTAACGAGTTCGAATCCGGACATTTACGATTTATAAATATATACATTTCCAACAACCCCACTGGATATGTTTACAAAACGTGAAATGACATTGGTTAGCGTCTAGCAACACGCCAATGCCCCCAGACAACTCGTGTATGGTTTTCTGAGAAAAGCAAGTTTCGATGATTCATCATCATATTCATCCTTTGTTTCTAATACCATGTTAATAAGAATATGGATCTTACTCATTTCTTAATTAACTATTCATTTCTCGCTTTATGTGATTGATCAAGATTACCAATTCTTCCGAACATATTCCGAAGACCTTGGGCATGGCCATGCAAACATCTTAACAACCCTACGAGGGGCCCAAGAAGATTATACTTCAAAATAAAATCAAGGAAACAAACCTGTTTGACTACAAGCGAAATCATAAATTCGCAACACTTCGAAAACAACCCTTATAACTACCATTCACGTATAGCGTTAGATTGCTTCACAAAATGCACTACATCTATGACATATCTCTGGTATCTCAAGTCGAGGATAAATATCCATGATATACTTAATGACAAAGATCCATAAAGTATCATCATGTGGGTGGGATAAGTCCTATACTCAATTCATTGAATATCATATGAAATTAGTCATGCTACGCATCAATATACTTTCAAGTATATTCTAACTAATACTCAGATTTGTCTTAATTCAATATCATTCCCATGTTATTGATTGACAATGGACTATTTAGAATAACTTAAATTATTCAAGGATTTAAACATGCAAATATAGGATAACATCATAATAAATGAATAATAAACATAACAAAATACTTTATTTCATTTCAATAATAATGTTTACAATATCCTTTTATCTAAAATACTTAGTCACGGATGGGCATGAAACTACTAGCTAAACGTAGTCCAAACTTATCGACAAATGATTAAGTTTTTCACCTGTAAGGCCTTCGTTAAAGGATCCGCTAGGTTATCATCCGTGTGAACTTTGAGCAACTCAATTTCACCTATCTCGACTTGTTCTCGAACATAGTGATATTGTCTAGGATAGTGTCCGTGCCCTTCATGACTCTAGGTTCATGAGCAAAAGTTATTGCAATGTAATTGTCACAATATACTTTAATAGGATTTTCAATCGACGATAACACCAAGCCCCGAAATAAACTTCCTTATCCAAACAGCCTTCCATGGCACCTCGAGACGCCGCTATGTATTCACTTTCTATAGCGTACATCGCAAGTGTTGTCTGCTTCTTGCTCTTCCAATCCACAAGACCTCCATTGATGACAAATATGTAACCCGTCGAGACTTCAGATCATCTTTGTCACACTTCTAGATGCATCGCAAGAACTGTAACACGCTCGCTTTGGATTTCCCCATACACTATGAACATATCTCTTGTAGCCCTAAGGTACTTGAGAATATGTTTAACAATGATCCGATGAATTTCACCCGGATTCTGTTGATACCGACCGGTCAAGTTTTGAGCAAACGCCACATCGTGCCTTGTGCATCGCATCGCATACATGATAGATCCCACACCAAGCATAAGGAACTTTCTTCATACGCCACCACCTCGCATGTGTTGAAGCACAACCTTGGTCGCTCAAACCATGATTTACTTGCATCAAAAAAACCATTCTTGGAATTTTGCATATTGAATCTCTTCAATATTTTGTCAATGTAAGCACTTTGGCTTATACCATTAGCCGCCTTGATCTATCCCTCAGATCTTGATTACGAGTATGTATGCTTCCCTAAGTCCTTCATCGAGAAACATTTACCAAGATAGGTTTTCACCTCATTTAGACTTGGTATATGATTTCCCATGATTAATATGTCATCGACATATAGAACAAGGAAAGTAACATGACTCCCACTAGCTTTGTGATATACACACGGCTCATAAAGATTCTGAGTAAATCCAAAACTTTTGATTTCTCCATCGAATCTTTTATTCCATTGCCTTGATGCTTGCTTTAGTCCATAAATGGACCTTTTAAGCTTGCATACACGGTTAGGAAATAATGGATTCACAAACCCCTCAGGCTTTGCCATATAGATGTCTTCATCTAGACGACCATTCAGAAAGGCGGTTTTGACATCCATTTACCAAATCTCATAGTCATAATGTGCAGCTATAGCTATGAGAATCCTAATATCTCTTATGTCCGCTACAGGAGAGAATGTCTCCTCGTAATCAATGCCATAGGTTTGAGTAAAACCTTTAGCCACTAGACGAGCCTTGTAGGTGTGTACATTGCCATCCATGCCAGTTTTCTTTTTGAAGATCCACTTACTTCCAACGACATTAGCATTGGGAGGAAGTTCAACTTCAATCCAGACATCATTATCTTTCATGGATTGCATTTCTCCATTCATAGCAATCATCATTTTACCTTTTCGGGATCGACCATGGCGATTTTATAGTAAGTGTGTTCATTAAGATCCCCAACCATATTTTCCTCCACCTCACGTTAAGACATAGACGGTCGGTGCACGATAGTCCTTTCGACCCACGAATGGGAACAACTTCGGAGGAGCGCCTAAGCTTTGTGCTCTTCTTGAAGTTGGCTAGTATTTTCGAAGGTGTTGTATCTTCTTGATCATATTCCGCATCATATACTCTCCATCGAGTTCTTGAGATATGAGATTCCTTTCAAGGAAGTCTCCATACCTAGCCACTATGACTTTGTTCTCGCAGAGTAGTAACCCATAGTTTCCTTAGGGTATCCTACAAAGATACACTTAACAACGGCTTGAGCTTATCCGTGAGTCACGTTTAACAACGCCTCACATCCCGCACCTTTAAGTAAGGTTGGGAGCTTTTCCCTGTCCATATTTCTTATGGAGTTTTAACAACCTTCTTCGTTGGAACCATATTCAAAATGCGAATAGCGTTTCAAGGCATAATCCCAAAAGTAAAAGGAAGAGTCGAAGTTCAAACATTGATCGTACCATGTCAAGTAAAGTACGATTTCTCCTTTCGATACATCATTTTGTTGTGCAGTATAAGGAGATGCGAAATGCTGTGGATAATTCCACACTCGCCTAAGTAATCTTTGAACTCTTGACTTATATACTCACCACCTCTATCGGATCGAAGAGCTTTAATCTTCTTACCGAGTTGTAATTCTACTTCACTTTTGAAAACCTTAAATGTTTCAAAGACTTCATGTTTATGTTTAAGTAAATAAACATAACCATAACGATCGAAATCATCCGTAAAGGTTAAGAAGTAGGTAGCACCACGCTTTGACACATGTCTATAGACCACACACATCGCTGTGTATTAATCCAAGTAGATCGAAGCCCTTTCCACTTGTGGTGAAAAAGGTTTACTCGTCATCTTCCCAGCTATGCAAGACTCGCATTTGTCAAATGATTCATCATCGACCGTTTGTAAAAGCCCATCGTGTTGCAGCTTTTCCATGCGTTTCTTGCCTATATGGGCAAGGCGACAATGCCAAAGATAAGAAGAGTCATAGTTCGACTTGCTCTTCTTATTTCTAATGCTATACAACGAAATATTTTCATTGGATACACAACCATCCATATCAATTTCAAACACACCAAGCATAGGAATTGCATTAAAGTAAAAACATTATTTAAAGAAACTGAAATTCCATAATCTGGTAAAAGTGTGCACAAAACCAATATCTTTTAACAAAGAATCGAAATAACACCCTAACAATAGAGGGTGCATAATGACAATTACTTAGTTCCAAAATTAAACCCAAGGCAACACTAAATCAAAAGTCCCTATGGCTTCGACAACCGCACGCTTTCCATTTCCAACGACAAGTATCTCTCTCCACATGTCAACTTCTCGCCTCTAAGTCCTCGCGATGTATTACAGATGTGAGTACCACATCCCGTATCATATATCCGTGAATTTTTCTTATGAGGAAAAGAAAATAATTCAAACATAAAATACTTGATGAGCTAGGCACCATCTTATTTTTATTCAAGGCACTCATTCGATAAACTGGATAATTCCGCCCAAAGTGGCCCGGTGAGTTGCAGATGGTGGCAAGTTAAATCCTTCTTAGGATTCTCCTTTTCTTTGCGGTGGTTCTTCTAAGGAGTCGTGGATGACAACTTGTTTCCTTTCCTTTCCTTTCCCTTTCTTATTTGCTTGCGGCTTTGGCTTATTCACCCTATTACCCAGTATTGCTAGTACATCGTGTAGGAGCCTTCTTTGGCAATCTCTTCTCAAGTCTACAAGCATTGCATGTAACTCATTCATCGCCTTCCCTGCAATGCATGTTAAAATTTGGACAAAATCACCAAATCGCTCCTCGATTAAGTGGAGTGATTGATGAGGCCGACATACATCATTCGAGTAACCACGGTACCGAGCTTCTCCAATTGGTCCAAGTGATGTTTCATCTCAAGGACGTGGTCAAGACAGATTTGCCAACCTCATGCTTGCAACTGTGAACCTTTCAATTAGTTCATACAGTTCACCTTGGTGGCTTCTCAAACATACGCTTGAGTTCATCTAGCATGCTCATAGGCGGATAGTGCTCAAATTGTTTTTGCAATTGAGAGACATCCCCGAAAGCATTAGACACGCCACATCATTGTGCTTCTCATATGCAACACGATACTCCTCTTGTTCAAGAGCAGTAGCCGTATCGAGAGGATCATTAGGCAGAGGTGTAGTCAAAATATCAAGTCTTTTGGCAACACGAAGGATGATCTTAAGTGCACGATGCCAATCATTGAAATTAGGGCCATTCGACTTGTCTCTTCCAATCATATCTTTGAAAGCGTAACTCATTAAGCTCATAGTGTTATTAGGTTGATGAGCCATCTACGTAAAAGTTCAAAAACCATAATTAGTATTTTGATAATTTTCCTTTTCAATAAACAATTAAATACCCAAGGTTCATATTCATATAACCAATTAATATTTATTGAAAACTAGGATCCAAATTGTCATAATCTCATCACGTCAGTTGATCTGCTAGTAATGAACTTTATACAAAATGGTAGAGCTTTTGCTCAATTGCCAATATCAATTGCAATTCCTAGATTTATGGGATTTACATATAGCCAATTTCAATTGCCATGTAAACATGTTTTATCCCATCTTATGCCTTGAGTTGCCGCTCACCGCCTAACTCAATTAAGTTGTCCAACTTAAAAATCGCAAAATCGTCCATGCCCGTTCTCACGACATTTGGACATTTTACCCTTTGATTACGATCTAAGTCACGCTCACGCAAATAAAAGGTAATCTTAGGTGTTTCCCTTTCGGTGGATGACATATAACTCAAATTAAAGGGTAATAATTTTGATGTCAAATCAAATATGTACAAGGATGTCATGCATTCATCTTCGTAGCATAGTTTTTATTAAAACATTTATATCCTTGTTTTAATGATTTAAGCTTTTCATCATCAAACTTTAATCGAGGTATTGGGTAACCAATTAAAGAATCATCTTAAATACCACTATATCCTACTACTGCATGAGTCATAAGACCCAAGTTATTCAGATAATTACCAAAAAAATGGCGCGTAGAGATTAGAGTAATTCACCCTTAATATTTTATGCACACATATAGGAATACTTGGTAGCTCCATTAAGACGCACAAACGAGCGGAGAATCGGTCACAAGCATATTAAAACCCTCATCTTTAGGGTCACAATTTAATGCGCACCTCCTTGTACCCATCACACGCTTTGTCATTAATGGGTGAGCCGTTCTAACTATTTTGTGCAAAAATCAATCAATTAAACAATTATGATTACTAGCTTAAAAATACATGTTTCACCATTGTTTAGGTCAGTTTATTTTCTTATCAAAATACCCTTATTTCACATAACAACAAGCAAGTATTTAAAATAAACACATAAACAATGAATGCATAACATAATAATAAGTCATGCATATCAAATAGCCACATGCAAACCTTTTTTGATAAACCTTATTAATAATAAATTCTAGATCTGTCAATATGTATATGTTTAATTAAGACTCTCACCCGTTTTCAGCAATGTACAAAGTGAGCCACATGCATCGATTCATCGATTGCGTGAGTCGAAATCAAACACATACCACATAGCACATAATTGATTAAATAATAATAAATAATAATAATTGAGGTCTTTCCCAATTTAAGATCTATCATAATATTTAGTGTATATCATTTAACAAAGTAAAACATACAATAAAATCAGATCCATGACAAAACATGCATGTAATTATCATGAATGTAAATCACACTTAACAATTAATGCAATTAAACAGAGTTACGCAATACACATAAAATTGCATACGACCTAGGGTTTCTAATCCAATTAAAACAGAAGTTTACAAAACCCTAATTAGGGCATCAAAAAACGCCCCCCCCAAAAAATTAGGGTTTAGGTTTTGCAAACCCTAGATCTACGCATACAAATAATAACACAATCATGTTTATTTTATTTATGTGTTTCAATAATTAATTACTTGTTATACAAGGCTCGTGATGCCACTGTTGAGTTTAAGATACATGAATACAATAAAACATGTAGACACCACAGAGTACACAGCGGAAGACTTAAGATCATAACAAATAAATAATTAACTGAATTAAAAGCGTAACATACCTCTTGTGAATATCGATCTCTTGAACAAAATGTAAGAAGTGGTTTAAAGAGTTGTCTCACCGCTTTACAACTCAAACCAATTAGGTGTAAGAATAGTGTCTTACTACCACGCTTTGTACACACGAATTAACCAACGAATCAAGCGATTGCTAGATCTAACACAAGTCCTTGTTTTATGAAAAAACAAAACCAAAACACCCCTTGGAGGATGGTTTCGGCCGAAGTAAGGAAGAAAGAGGAGAGGCAAGATCTAGGGTTAATTCAATGCACAAAGTTATGAAAAACCCTAAACCCTAGCCTTTGTATATATAGTGAATGGAAAACTTGAAAGAAAAGTTAGGGTTTAGGGCTTGGGAAGCACCCTATGGCCGGCCACCCTAAGAGAGGAAAAGGAGATTCGAAATCTTTTTCATTTTCAAGATATTCACCATATATTCTCCCATTTAACATTTAACGGTCGTTAGTCATTTCTGTTAAATACTTAACGATCGTTAGACGGACTTTATGTGCAATAATTAATCGTAAACATTAACATTAATTATTTAACTTTAATTCTCATTCGCTAATGTGTGCAATCCCGTGGTCACGAGTTCGAATCCGGACATTTACGTATTTATAAATATATACATTTCCAACATAACTGTTGTCGCTCATTTTTAGTTAGTTACACATTTGTCTTAGTTAGTTAGTTGGTATACCATTTAGTTGTAAACTATCTCACAATCGCATGGATAGCGATTAAACATATACCAGATGGTCTGATTTAGTCATAATCAAGTGATGGGTATTATACAACAAGGTATTTAAATTAGAGATTAATTTCTCACTTTCAACCAGTTTATAACTCCGTGCATATAAGGGTGAAATTTGAATTGGGGGGCTTTTTAATTACGATGAAAACTAATTTCACATTTAGGGCATCCATTATGGATGAACCTATTAAAAGTTTATAAAATTGACACCTCTTATAATATCAATAATTTATATCACTTTTCATATTATAAACCTATTCCTACTATGAATAAAGCTTTTGAGGTTTATAAATTGTTCCAACATTTAAATGTCATTTATTATTTAGTTAAAAAGAAAAACAAATATTTCTTAGACCTCTATAAGATTCTAGACATTTTCATGCCACCTAGGCATGAAATGATTCATCACTATAATATAAAAATTGTTGGACATCTTCATAAGTTTTTAGACCTATTCATAAGCTTCCATGGTGGATGCTCTTAAGTTCGTAATTACGAAGTTAATAGTAGTTTTTTTTCTCAGTTTTCGACTTAACTGTAAAATATATTGATCGATTAAAATGTAATTTTTATTTAACACGTAACTATATAAGTATATAACTAGTGTTATAGTACTTGCTTATTTTTAAATGCAAAAAATGTAGTCACTTCAGTTTTGAGTTAATCATACAACTCAATTGAATATCACATTAATCAATTTTGTCACGTCAACAAAATATGGGTTAACCCAATTTTTTTTCACGCTTTGACTTTAAACCAACCCAAAGAGCTAATATACTGACAACCAAAAAACGTGAGTTGATGGTCCCTATGTAAAAAAGGAAGTATTGGTTCAATAAGATACGAGTGATAGAACCATTGTGACGCGGTCACGCCGTCGTGCGTCAGGTATGGCTATAACCAATATAGTCGTTTTAACATGCCATAAACCAGGAGGTGCCAGGAGCTGGACTTTACTAAGAGGTTCTTTTTCTCAGTTTACTTTACGCACCCGTTTCATTTCCTTTTCCCAATATTTGTTCAGCCGGTAAGAACTGCGTTAACTTTCTTATTTTCTAGCCCATCATGTCCCACTAACTCCGAACTCTTTAAGCTGTAAAAAGTTCATAAAATTTGAATGAAGTCCTCATACGAAAGTGATAAGCGAATGAGCAATCTAACGTTATTCTTTCTCAACTGACTTAAATGTGTTCTTTTAAATCATATAAAAGGTCTTTCTTAAAAGATAACCTTCTTACGTCTTACCCAAATTTAACTACCAACGAAAATCAACTTAACATTAGTTATTTGGACTTATGTTGAGGGGGTGTTTGTCTAAACTTACCTTTTTACTTATGTTTCGTAAATTATTTTTTGACTAAAATACACCGTTGGTCCCTATAGTTGGCACGACGCATCACGATGGGACAAAACTCGCCCTTTTCATCGTCGGGGGTCCCTATTTCAAGGTTTTCACTCGCTACAAGTCCTTTGACCATTTTGCCGTTAGTCAAGGACATCTCATGGCGTTAGATTTGTCTTTAGTCCAAGGGCACTTTTGCCATTTCCATATTTCAATTAAAAATTTCTTAATTATTGCCACATGTAATGTAACCTCTTCCCCCTAATAAACACATAGTCTCAGATTATCATTCGTCCCGAACTTTCGTTACAAGAATTATCAGAATTCACAAACCCTAATTGCATGTCACAAAACCCCTGTTTATTGATCGGTGCCAAACCGTCAAGTTTTCTCACGCGAGCTGATCACTTGTGAATGACCAGCCGTAAGGAACTTAAAACAGCTCAAACACCAATTGCAATTTAGATCAGGAGAATACAGTGTTTCCCCGGGTCGTTAAGTCCCAACGAGCTGTGCGAGAATAGTCAAACGTAAAGTGATCGAGAGATTTGAACGGAAAAGGAGATTTGTGATAATTATAACTACAGGAAAAGGACATAAACTACAAGGGCTTAAATGCAAATTAAAGAAAGTTAAAAAGATAAAATCTATTAAATAAACGCTATCACTATATTTAAAATGATGTTTTTGTTTTATGTTTTACAAAACTGAAATTAAAATCTACGCGACGCATAAATTAAAAAGTGAAACTTACACAATATTAACCCTAAAAATATGAAAATACATTTTACAAACCTAATGATAAAAGAAACTTTTAGAAAAGAAAATTATTTTTATAACTATTTAATTAGTTATTATTAATTAAAAACTATTTTAACTATTAAATAATTACCTAAAATACAAGAAATTAGGAAATAAAGCTAGAAAAATAAAAGTATGAAATGGAAAAGTCTAAAATATCAAAATAGAATTTTCAAAACAATTTTTGTATTTTTCTGAATATTTTTCTATTTTCTAGGAATTTTAAACTATTTAAAACTAATTAAATTATTTAAAAATACAAATTAAACTATGAAAAATCTGGAAAATTACTTTTTTTACTTTTTATATTTATCTAAACCTAAGAAAATTGAAAAATTATTTTTTTGAACCTTTTTCTAATTTTTTTGTATTTAAAGCTAATTAAAAATGCTTAAAAACTAAATAAAATACATAAAAATAGCAAATCAACTTAGAAAAATCTGAAAATTTCGGAAAAACTCTAAAATAATATAAGGAATCTGAGAAAATGAAAAACAGGAGCTTATATGTAGAAAATGGAATCGATGTGGAAGTGCTTATTGAAATAAGCACTTGATTAAGCAAATGGGATCCAAAGGCTACCAAACCGATAATGAAGCTCTAATAGGCTAAAACAACCAAAATGCAATGAGAATCAACAAGTTCTAACCACGGATTGCGAGCTTGATCGATTTGATGAAATGAATTAAGGAGCTAAAGACAGGTGAGAGGTAGCAACTTTGAGCTAAAGTATAAGCTTCTAGATAAGTCGGAAATGAAAAGCAAAAGAAGGGACTAAGACTAGACCAGTTGGCTATGCATGAGCCAAATATTAGACCTAGACAAGCTCACATGATCTCTCAGGCAATCCAAGCAAAAGTCAGACAAGCCCTGCATGCGTGCTTAATGCCCTCAGACAGGCATTTATCACCATTTTGACAAGCTATAATGAGGCTTCTAAAAATTTGATAAAAATTTGGAAAAATGCTAATAAGAAACAAGACCAGCTGAGGTTTTTAAACATACAATTTTCACTTGCATTGATCCAGAAATGAGTGCATGAAAAATACCTCTAGTTGAGCTCAAAACTGAGTTTTACCATAATTGACTTTTGACAAAACTTAAAAGTTGACTTATATGAGTTTAAACCGAAACTATCGATTAACTATGATATATTAAGCTATAGTGAAACTAGATTAAGCTAGATAACCTACTCATGAATCAACGTGATGAAATTAGTACTCAAAATCCTAACAGTTATGTATCAAGATGCATTAAATGGGACTTTGACTTTCAAGGTGTTACAGTGCACAATCTAAGACAGATAAGATTTAATAAGAGCTACACAAGCATAAACCAAAAGACTTTAACCAAAGAACAAGCCTTTAACATACCAAACCACTAGATCCAAACACCACTTTAAGCCTTGTTATGTAATCAAATCGATGCTAAACCCTACTTAGCTAACACTTTTGATCAAACTAGGTTTAAATGATCATAATACAACTACATAAACACATTTAAACAGCTTAATGACTACAAATATAAGTATAAACAAAATGAGCAATCGACTTGAAAATTGAAAATGAGATAACCACCACATGAGTCCAATCGCTATGCAGCTAAATCCAAACCCAATACTACTGTTCTATTCCAAAACCAACCCAATATCACTCTGCTTCAACCAAATCTCCAATTCCAAACCTGTTTGACCCATTTTTACTTCACTATTGACTTTTGTTGACCACAAGTGAAAGTACTTGAAACTGCTTCCAAAGCTTATCAAAAGCTTTAACAAGCTTGAATAAACATGTTTGAACTTTCAAAGAGGCTAATAGAAGCTTGTAACTAAGAAAATGAAACTGAAAATTGCAACAGTAACTTGAAATTTTGAAATATAATTGAAACCTTGAATTAAGCTTGAAAAACATATTATAATGATGAAATACCTTAATTTGAGTACAAAGGAACAGAAGATTACATCTTAAAACATTAATTAAGCTAATTTAAGAAAATACGACATACAAAGAAAACTAAAACTAAACTACTTCCTGTTTCCTCTTTCTTCTTCCTCTTTTATACTTCAAAAAGCTTCCACGTGTCCTCTAGAGTGTTTCCCACCACTCCTCTCAGCCAATGGATGAGTTTTAAGCATTTTGGCCATCTTATCTGTTTTGGCGGGAAAATCAGAATTTGACCTCTGTTGACTTTAGGTGCAACTGGGGGGAGTAGGTGATATGATGAGGGGTTGAGGTGATAAGGTGCAGGATAAGGGTGGTGGAAAAGGTGAGTTCGTGGTTTTCGAGCAAGTGGTGGTGGTAGCAGGAGTGGAGGAAATGTATTGGTTTGACCGGGCTTGTTTGACTAGGGGTTCAAAAAGGTGTGAAAGGGGTCAAACAGTGAATGGCAGGGTCAATTTGAGTTATGACTGCTTAGGTTTACAAGGACTAGTTTTGTAATTTTCTCAAAGATGAGGGACCAATCTGTAATTTTCCAAAGTTGTAACAAGGGACCAATATTGACAAGTTCCAATAGTACAAGGACCGCTTTGTCATTTTCAAATTCCGTGGACCAAACTTGACATTTTGAAACTTGAGGACCTTTTTCGCCATTTGACAAAAGATTTATTCAAGGACCATTTTGACAATTTAAAATATTTCGTGGACCTTGAATAACATTTTTCTTTATTTTGATTTACAGTGGACCTGCTTTTTGACAACTTTTGAAACTTGGGGACTAAAGCGCCAATTATGCAAATTTGATATGCGTTTTCACCGATTTTGATATTTTTGCATTTAAAACACATAAAACACTTATTTGTGATATTTTATCATTTTGATGCATTTCGAGTGTTTTCGGATGTTTTTGCGAGTTTAAATGGTACAAAATGATGAGTATTTAGACACTCATCAATCCCCACACTAAGATATTGCTAGTCCCTAGCAATGTTTTGAGAAAAATTAATGGATTTCAATCTCTTTACCAAAAGCCATTACTCGGAGTAGCCAAATGTTTCAGATTCAAGTAAGAACCTTGGTACACCGATAACCAAATGATTTTGAGCAAATCATCGACTTTCAACGGATTTGATTTGTCTTTACCGTGGCCGCTTTGCTTCGGACTAGCCAACTCTTAGATAAATTATCAATATTATCTTTGGTGAGCTGATTACCAATTATGGATTTTCCATCGCCTTTACCACAAGCCATAAACTTGCGGGCTAGCCAACTCTTCACTTTTAAGGATATGGTGAGTGAATACCATACAATTTTGGGCAAATTGCATGTCGTCAACGGATTTGAGATATCTTTACCAAGAGCCGTTTGCTCTCGGATTAGCCAATCCTTATGTGGGTTAGACATGGTGGACTGATTACCATTTGTTGTGTTTAGTACATAGTACTTCCACTAAAAAAAATTTAAATTTGGCCATTTTGGGGAAAAAGGGACTAAAGGGTACATTTATGATCAAAATTGCTTTAATTTCCCCCACACTTAGAAATGAATATTGTCCTCAATATTCAAAGTACCTACTGTTATGCCGAAACTTAGAACGAAAAGATAACATTTACTAGCTAAGTGTAGAAACACAACAATTATCTCTTTTTTTTTTTTTTTTTTTAATATTTACAATTTTCATTCATTTTTAGATCTATATACAACATGTGGGTATCTCCCCACACTAGGGTGGTACACACGGTGAAAACCCATGTTAAACTATCGTTTTTGATTACCGAGTCGCTAGCTTGACTCGACCCCAATTAATTTGTTCATGGGGAAGTAAGTGGAAGAGACAATCTCCATCGGACTTTCATTCAAGATGTTTGGACAAACATTTGAAGCACGTGAAAGTTCCACACCGATGAGATACGCATGCATGCACCGGCTCACAAATGGTACATGGAAATGCGGATCAAAAATAGTGTCCTCATTCACGAAGGAGAAAAGGAACGAGAAACCACACCATTTGTGAAAATGGAATAAAGATGTGCATCACAATGCAATCCCATTCTTCATTAGCGAGGAGCAAATCACCATTTGTTAGATTTTTAAGCTTAGACTTGAAGCTTGTATGGTGATTGGCAACAAAATTTCCGGGAGGAGAGTGGAAATTGCTCTTTAATCAACAGATTTTCAAGAAAGAGGATGTCTCCTCCGAATCCAGTAAGTATTGTCAATCCCGTTGGAATTGACTCATCACTAAGAAAAGCATCGACCTCATTCCAAAGTTATCATCTTCCTCATCCGGAGTGAGAGAAGGAATGGAAGAGTCGGAAATGAGACAAGAAATGAGTGGATGATCATTATATAGGAGATTTTCGGTTTTACAAGATCGGCTTCGAATCAAAGAGATCATCGTCACTTTCGATGAAAGTGGATCGATGTGAGTAAGTTCATCGGTGAACTCCTCAAGAAGATGATCAACATCGATCGTGGGAGTGATCCTCAACATACTCGATGTTTCCATGAGAAGTACAATCGTCGCTAACATCGGAGAAAGTTTCAAAATGATCTTTTGAACACTCGAGAGGGAAATAGAATCACACACATGATCGAAGTTCCTCGTGACTCTCGGATCGGGACAAGGTTCTCAACACTAGACTTTATGAATTCGTCCGATTCCTTTTCGTGAACAGTGTCAAGATGCTCATCCCCATGTTCGAGAGTGAGTGGGAGCTTGGTGTGATAGCAGTTGTTTGAGATGAAATCTCAACTCACTGATATCATCGATGAACTTGATGAATCAAGTGTATCTTCATCATCACCGCCATCAGAATAAGACGAAACTAAGAGCTAGATCGGTCGCTTTTCTTTTGCAATTGATTCCCAATGATTTTTCAAAGGCAATTTGGGATTTTATTTTAGCGACCGCTCTTGACTAGCAAATCTTCCATGGATTTCTCATGTGAATTTGAATGACGGGACATTGTGGGAGTGGAGATTTGTCAAAACCGGAAGGTTGACATTGATAATCATCATGAGGACCCCACAATATACACAAGAAAAATTGGAAATATTATGAAGCAGCTTTTATTGAACTCCTCACCTCTTTTCACTAACTCTGAAGCTCTAGATAAGTGTCTTGTTGGTCTGCCGAGGAGTTTGAGTTATTTCGCACCGGAGGTTGGTCGTGGTATGGATAGTCGTAATTGTTACAAGGAAATGGATTCCCTGCTTGACAATCGAAGTGAAATGGGGACCTCCACAGTTCTCACAACAAAATGATTGTTGTGGGTGGTCATGTGAATAATATGGAATTTGGTCATTTCAAAGTCACGAGTGTTACCGTAAAACTGTCAGACAAACGTGTTTCGGATTGACACTCAAATCCTTAGTGAGGACCTCCACAATATTCACAGCAGAATGTTGGTTATATGAAGATGAGTCGGGTGTGGTGGGTAATTGGAAAAGTTTGAGGGTTGTTAAATGAGTTCGATTAGGATCATAATCAAATGAATTCCTCGAACCACAAAATAAACAACTCCCGCTACGAATATCATTACCACACCTGTACACATGTACACCAACGATGTGGTGAACCATAAAGAGGCTCACCACAACCGACACAAGGAATAAACGATTCTATTTGAGAATTATGAGAAGGAATCGATTATTCAAAGAATCAACAAAACCAACATGGTGATCCGAATGACTATCAAGTCTCAAGAATATTTAGAAAAATCCGGAGGTGGGACAAGTGGTGTGCTCGAGAGCTAGCAATTTCCACCACTTCCGTTATGGTCTCCGGCTCGGTTCTTGAGAAACGTGAAGATTAGGCAAGTCATTCTTGCGAGTCACCGGTCAGATTTCGCATGTTTGCTTTTAACCGTAAACCGTGAAAGTTTAGAATCAATTCTAGACGGCTTAGGAGCAATTGAGGGTTTAGATCTTTGGATAACCGTAGGTTGGACGATGTTAGCACTTCCTTTATTGAGGAAGTACCGTCCTTTGTCACCCCGGTTTCTCTTTCTATTTCCTACGTAATTAATGGATCTTCACGAACAACACAATTCTTGACATTTGTGATAAAGTCCAAGCTTTTCACTTTGTCCCGAATCGTCGGAGTCGAGAGATTCCATGAGAATAGAAGTTTAGAATCAAATGGATGAGGGTAAAGGGATAAAGAATCAAAAGGGTAGGAGGGTAAAGAGGAATATTTTTGGTATTTTTGAAAAACATGATGTAAAAACTAAGAATGAAAATCTTTTGGGTTTTTGATTTTAAAAGATGGTATGAACAAGGAGTGATGTTAAATCACTAATCGCTAAACGTAAGACTATTAGCATCGCCCCCGCAATGGGCCAAAATTTGATCCGCGCCAAACAGTCAAGCTAAATCACTCAAGCCCGCCACTCGCGAATGGCGGGCATCAGAATCGACTTTAAACCGCTCAAGCACGAATGCAATGAAGATCGGGAGAGTACAAGTGTTTCCCGGTCGTTAAGTCCCAACGAAGTGTCGAGAATAGTCAAACGTAAAGTGATCGAGAGATTTGAACGGAAAAGGAGATTTGTGATAATTATAACTACAGGAAAAGGACATAAACTACAAGGGCTTAAATGCAAATTAAAGAAAGTTAAAAAGATAAAATCTATTAAATAAACGCTATCACTATATTTAAAATGATGTTTTTGTTTTTATGTTTTACAAAATCGAAATTAAAATCTACGTGACGTATAAATTAAAAAGTGAAACTTACACAATATTAACCCTAAAAATATGAAAATACATTTTACAAACCTAATGATAAAAGAAACTTTTAGAAAAAGAAAATTATTTTTATAACTATTTAATTAATTATTATTAATTAAAACTATTTTTAACTATTAAATAATTACCTAAAATACAAGAAATTAGGAAATAAAGCTAGAAAAATAAAATTATGAAATGGAAAAGTCTAAAATATCAAAATAGAATTTTCAAAACTATTTTTGTATTTTTCTGAATATTTTTCTATTTTCTAGGAATTTTAAACTATTTAAAACTAATTAAATTATTTAAAAATACAAATTAAACTATGAAAAATCTGAAAATTACTTTTTTACTTTTATATTTATCTAAACCTAAGAAAATTGAAAAATTATTTTTTGAACCTTTTTCTAATTTTTTGTATTTAAAGCTAATTAAAAATGTTTAAAAACTAAATAAAATACAGAAAAATAGCAAATCAACTTAGAAAAATCTGAAAATTTCAGGAAAACTCTAAAATAATATAAGGAATCTGAGAAAAATGAAAAAACAGGAGCTTATGTGTAGAAAAATGGAACTGATGTGGAAGTGCTTATTGAAATAAGCACTTGATTAAGCAAATGGGATCCAAAGGCTACCAAACTGATAATGAAGCTCTAATAGGCTAAAACAACCAAAATGCAATGAGAATCAACAAGTTCTAACCACTGGATTGCGAGCTTGATCAGATTTGATGAAATGAATTAAGGAGCTAAAGACAGTGAGAGGTAGGCAACTTTGAGCTAAAGTATAAGCTTCTAGATAAGCTGGAAATGAAAAGCAAAAGAAGGGACTAAGACTAGACCTGGTTGGCTATGCATGAGCCAAATATTAGACCTAGACAAGCTCACATGATCTCTGTGCAATCCAAGCAAAAGCTGCACAAGCCCTGTGCAGGCTTAATGCCCTGCACAGGGCATTTATCACCATTTTGACAAGCTATAATGAGGCTTCTAAAAATTTGATAAAAATTTGGAAAAATGCTAATAAGAAACAAGACCAGCTGAGGTTTTTAAACATACAATTTTCACTTGCATTGATCCAGAAATGAGTGCATGAAAAATACCTCTAGTTGAGCTCAAAACTGAGTTTTACCATAATTTGACTTTTGACAAAACTTAAAAGTTGACTTATATGAGTTTAAAACTGAAACTACTGATTAACTATGATATATTAAGCTATAGTGAAACTAGATTAAGCTAGATAACCTACTCATGAATCACTGTGATGAAATTAGTACTCAAAATCCTAACAGTTAAGGTATCAAGACAGATTAAATGGGACTTTGACTTTGAAGGTGTTACAGGCACAATCTAAGACAGATAAGATTTAATAAGAGCTACACAAGCATAAACCAAAAGACTTTAACCAAAGAACAAGCCTTTAACACAGTCAAACCACTAGATCCAAACACCACTTTAAGCCTTGTTATGTAATCAAATCTGATGCTAAACTCCTACTTAGCTAACACTTTTGATCAAACTAGGTTTAAATGATCATAATACAACTACATAAACACATTTAAACAGTTAATGACTACAAATATAAGTATAAACAAAATGAGCAATCTGACTTGAAAATTGAAAAATGAGATAACCACTCACATGAGTCTAACTGCTATGCAGGCTAAATCCAAACCCAATACTACTGTTCTATTCCAAAACCAACCCAATATCACTCTGCTTCAACCAAATCTCCAATTCCAAACCTGTTTGACCCATTTTTACTTCACTATTGACTTTTGTTGACCACAAGTGAAAGTACTTGAAACTGCTTCCAAAGCTTATCAAAAGCTTTAACAAGCTTGAATAAACATGTTTGAACTTTCAAAGAGGCTAATAGAAGCTTGTAACTAAGAAAATGAAACTGAAAATTGCAACAGTAACTTGAAATTTTGAAATATAATTGAAACCTTGAATTAAGCTTGAAAAACAGATTATAATGATGAAATACCTTAATTTGAGTACAAAGGAACAGAAGATTACATCTTAAAACATTAATTAAGCTAATTTAAGAAAATACGACATACAAAGAAAACTAAACTAAACCATCGCACTGCTTCCTCTTTCTTCTTCCTCTTTATACTTCAAAAGCTTCCACGTGTCCTCTAGAGTGTTTCCACCACCTCCTCACCCAATGGATGAGTTTTAAGCATTTTGGCCATCTTATCTGTTTTGGCGGGAAAATCAGAATTTGACCTCTGTTGACTTTAGGCTGCAACTAGGGGGTGGAGTAGGTGATATGATGAGGGGGTTGAGGTGATAAGGGTGCAGGGATAAGGGTGGTGGAAAAGGTGAGTTGCAGGGTTTTCAGGCAAGTGGTGGTGGTAAGCAGGAGGTGGAGGGAAATGTATTGGTCTGACTGGCTTGTTTGACTAGGGGGTTCAAAAAGGTGTGAAAGGGGGTCAAAACAGGTGAATGGCAGGGGTCAATTTGAGTTATGACTTGGCTTAGGTTTACAAGGACTAGTTTTGTAATTTTCTGAAAGATGAGGGACCAATCTTGTAATTTTCCAAAGTTGTAACAAGGGACCAATATTGACAAGTTCCAATAGTACAAGGACCAGTTTTGTCATTTTCAAATTTCCGAGGACCAAACTTGACATTTTTGAAACTTGAGGACCTTTTCTCGCCATTTGACAAAAGATTTATTCAAGGACCATTTTGACAATTTAAAATATTTCGTGGACCTTGAATAACATTTTTCTTTATTTTGATTTACTGTGGACTGCTTTTGACAACTTTTGAAACTTGGGGACTAAACCGCCAATTATGCAAATTTGATATGCGTTTTCACCGATTTTGATATTTTGCATTTAAAACACATAAAACACTTATTTGTGATATTTTTATCATTTTGATGCATTTATGAGTGTTTTCGGATGTTTTTGCGTTTAAATGAGTACAAAATGATGAGTATTTAGACACTCATCATTTATCAATCATAAAACCGAAACATGGACTTTACCCTATGGAAAGTAAGAAGACAGTCAAGTTATCCATTGATGATACCGTCCTATACAACTCGCTAAGAAGAAATACAGTCTTTTTTTTTTTTTTTTTTTTTTTTTTTTATTACAGTCATTGGAATTTGTAATTGTGGTATTTATTGTTTCCCAATTAAGTTTTTAGAATGCTTTAAACATATATTGACATGTTTTCAGGTGGTAGATCTAATATGTTTAGTATGAGGGTTCATCACAATGGTGTCTTTAAATACTGGCCTGGTAGAATATACATTGGAGGTATGGAAAGTTTAGTTGATTTGGTTGATGTTGATAATGTGTCAGTTGAAGAGTTGGATGTTCTTATGTATGAATTGGGTTATGAGCTTGGTTCAAAAAATTACTATTACTTTGTTAAGCCGGGTAGTAATTTAGATGATGGTTTGTATAGCTTAAGTGAGAGTGCTAATTTAGAAATATTGAAAGATCTTGTTGATGACCATAAGATGATAGAGGTTTATGTTGAAAATGGTAAGACAACATTGGACGTTGATCAAATGTCACCAAAGTCAATTAGATGATTATTGTTGATGTGGATGCAACAAAGAAAAAGCGACTCTTGCTATTGTTCCATATTGCTCAAAGAAATTGTTCTTAGAAAACATTGTTAATAAGTCGTGGTAGAGGATATATGTGAGGTTACACATCAACCTTTGAAGTCAATACTTTGGTACATTCTAGTCGATGCCGTAAACACAACCCTTGTTTCCGGTGTAGAGGTCTCATCACATCAAGATGTTGTAGGTGATGTCAACCAAGATATAGATAAACATGTTGAGCATATCCAAATAGATAGTCTGAAGAGGTATCTCAAATGATCAAGAGTTAGGTCATCATGAGGAGGAAACATGTAATCTTGTGGATCATATCCAAAAGGTAAATCTGCAAAAGTTAGTGAAATCGATGAAGTCGTAAGTGATGACAATGTGAGTGGGATGACACTTATATGAGCGACGATGATGATATTGAGTAAAATGGTGATGGAAACACATTTGTCGATGAGGCTAATACTTTTGAGGAGCTTGATTTTAATGTTAACTGCTCAAAGTGACCGAGACTACTGATTTACCATCTATAGGTACCACCACCACTACCACATGATTTTTAAGAAAATGAGTTGGATCATTAGATGATAATGATTTTGCAAGTGGTTCGAGAATGAGGATGACTATGTTATTAGGAGGAACAAATTGAGGCATACAAGAAACAAAAGTTAAGTGAGGCGGCAAAAACAGAGGACTAAATCTTTTTTATGTGGTCAAAGTTTTGTAACGCAAAAGAAGTAAAAGATAGGATCTACCGCTTTCAATAAAGACTAGGAGGAAATTGCAACTAATTAAGAATGACAAACAGAGAATTAGGGTTAGTGTCTTGGACAAATACCTATTTGTGGAATAACTAGAAGGTTCTGAGTGGGAAAAGCCCCAAAGAGGAAAAATGGTCCGATAACTAGAGGCCTTGGTAGGGATGTATATTTGCGGCGAAAGCGCAAGGAGCAAGCAATGAGTGTCCATGGTTGTTGTATGTAGCCAAAATACAAATCGAGATAAAGATGTATGGATTGTTCGAACTTTCGTGGATGAACACAAATGTTTGCAATCAAGAGACATTAAAGCTTGTGACTACAAGTTTCTTTGAGCAAATAGTTGACCAAGTTCAAGTCAATCCAGATATTCCAATCGAAACATTCAAGATCACCGAGAAAGCAGTTTGAAGTTCGGTGTCTATGCAAAAGCATTATGGCAAAAAACAAGGCATAAAATGAGATTAGGGGTGATCATAGCAAGAATACACCCTTTTAAGAGACTATGTTGAAGAGTTGCGAAAACTAACCCGTGATACAACAGTTAGGATAAGTGTACAAACCGCAATGATGCAACAAGTCCAACTAGAGTTTTCAAGAGAATGTATGTATGCTTAGGCGCTTTGAAGGAAGGATACAAAGCTTGTCAAAGAGAGTTGTTGGGGTTAGATGGTGCTTTTATGAGGGTCCTTTTCTGGCCGACTTCTTACAAGAGTCGGTATAGACAAGAACAATGGAATATACCGTAGCCTATGCGGTTGCGGGTTGAAAGCAAAGACTCATGGATTTGGTTTCTTGAATGTCTAAGAGATGATCTTGACTTGCAACCAAACTCAAACTACACTTTTATCGGTGACAGCAAAAGGTGATTTTACCATTTAGTTGATTAGATTCACTTGTATTTTCATTAAATGCAAGTTTTATTAGTAAGGAATTGATGTTTATTTGTGCAGGTATCATTCCAAATAGCGTAGTATTCCCTAGTCTTGAACACGATATTGTTTGAAGCACATCCATGATAATATGAAATTGCAATGGAATGCTAAAGCATACAAGGAACATTTGTGGAGATGTGCAAGAAGAACAACCGTCCAACATTTGAGGCGACCATGCCGGCATTCAAGAGTTTTAGCGAACCCGCCCATGCTTGGTTAAGTAAGATACCACCAACCCATTGGTCAAGGTCGCATTTTTCGTGTACCTAACCAAATCTATGTCTACTTGTACATATTTTGTTCTACGACATTTTCGTGCACCGACCAAACATGTTGTAGGAGGCTCATTCGATGTGCTACTTAATAACATGTGAGGTGTTCAATGGGAAACTAGTGGGAGGTAGGCACCAACCCATCATTATCGCTTGGAATACATTAGAGTCTTGTATGAAAAGAATAGTGAACGTTGTGAATGTGATTCAAAAGTATGCCTGACCATTAACACCAAAGGCAACACTCATGTTAGATGCAATCAAGAAAGAGGCTTATAAGTACACCGCTTACGGGTTGAAGGAGAAAAGTATGAGGTCGGTGGATGGGGAGACAAGTGCATTGTCAATGTTGAAGCTAGGGCTTATACATGTAGAAGATGGGAGCTTCTGGTATGCCATGTAAACATGTTGTTGCTACCCACCGGTGTATGAGGTTGAATGGAATGCAAATAGGATATGTTGAATCATGGGTGCATCCATGTTACTTGCTTAAGACTTGGGAAGAAACTTACAAACACCACATCCAACCAATAAATGGTTATGAGCATTGGTATAAGTCAGTGTGCCTACAACCATTCTTCCACCTAAACATCATAAACCATTAGTAGGCCACGAAAGAAAAGAACTGTGGCTTTTAATCGAAAATGATAATAGTGACAAAACCAAGAACTTGTCACGATCTAGTAAGAGTGTGGTTTGTGGTATTTGTGACAATCTTGGACACAACAAGAAAACATGTCTTGGGCAAGGAGGTGTTACAGAAGTCAAGGCACTACACACAGATCTCAAAAACAGTTCATCCCAACCAAAAGTTACAAAGAAAGAAGGCAAAGGTTACGGTGACAACTATGAAGGTAATGATCAACCAAGTGTGGTCCGGTCTCAACTGAAGTCAAGTTGATGTCGCTACGGTGGGTCTCCAAAACAATTTTGGACTAAGACCAAGATTATAGCAAAGAAAGCTTTCTTCACCACAAAAAATGTTGGTTAAGCATATGAAAGCCAATGTTATCCATCGAATATGTATTCCCTAAACAATATTTGCCGTGTTTAAACAATGTATGTTTCGAACTTTGTAGACTACAAAATTTTATGCATTTGGAAATATATCCATTTGCGTTATGTATGAAATCATGTCATGTTAGTGTATGGGTTAAATTGTGTTTTTATTGTATTGTTTTATACGATCTTCATACATCCGTGTTTTGAGTTCGATATCGTTATTTTATTATCACAAACACTAATGAAGGATCAAAGATGGATGAACAACACAATATCAAGTTTATGTTGATACTACGAAATGGTGTCGGTTCACCCATCCTTGAGACTTCATACGTCTATGAATCTTGGATCATTGAATGTGGATATAGGTTTTGAGTTGGATACGGTTATTCTATCATCACAAGCAGAATGAAGGATCAAAGATGGATGAACAACACCATCTCAAGTTTATGTTGATACTCAAAAGTGGTGTCTGCTCATCCATCTCGCATCATTCATCCATCTTTGATACTTGGATCCGTGTTTTGAGTCGATATCGTTAACAAACAGGAATGAAGGATGAAAGATGGATGAACAACACCATATCAAGTTTATGTTGATACTCAAAAGTGGTGTCTGCTCATCCATCCTCATCATTCATCCATCTTTGATACTTGTAGTGTGTTATGAGTTTGATCATTTTACTAAGGTGTGCTTTGAATTGGATAATAATTGTGGCAACCGATGTAGGTTTGATCATTTATAAGGGGTAGGAGCAAGTATTAAAGGCATAACACTCATAAGGACTAAAGCATAAAAGTAAAACTACTTATATTGTAGAAGGACCAAAGTACATCAAAACTTGACTTTTAAAAAGTCAACCAAAGCCACAAGTCTACTTACAGAGACCATACATACCACCGACTCAAAAGGCAAAAAACCACCGACATTGCTAACCCACTAGATAAACCATATACAGACGACAATGATGAGTATCCAGGAGAAAACACAGAAGTTCCTCAGTCGGCAGAGTTTCTCCTTCTCAAGAAGGAGTTCAGCTAGGGTATCGGCTTGAGTAGCCTCTAGCTCATTTGCCCTGGCGACTGCGTCTATAGTCTCTATGGTCTCGCTGATGAGGGCTTGTTGGCTTTCTTGCAACGCCGCCTCATTACGGTGGATATGCCTTTGCAAGTAGAGGAACACCTCCCTTGCTCTAGTGGTATGTGGTAGATCCAACCACCCATTTATGGGACACCGGATCCCAAAAATCGTAAATCAAACGTTTCAACACACTTAAAAGTCGACTCCAACATGAAACTATTAACTAAACATGTTAAATTAAAAAATACATGTATTATCATGTAGAAGACTAGCCAACCCGAACAGGACATGCATAGTAACGCCGCCAGTTGACATTATTCCAAAGAAGTTTTAACTATGTACCAACCTACCACAAGCACAACGAACCATTATTACAGTAGATCGGAAAAATTGGGATAAGAATTTTTTTTGGTAGAGGAGACTTTAGGGATGAGTGGTGAATATGAGTTGCTTTTATTAGGCCCTAGCATCAGAAAGCACCCATGTAAAAGTGTATCGAGCACGCTTAATTGAAAAGTGGAAATGACAATTATGCCATTGGACTAAAGACAAATCTAACGCCACGAGATGTCCTCGACTAACGGCAAAATGGTCAAAGGACTTCAGAATGAGTGAAAACCTGAAATAGGGACCCCGACGATGAAAAGGGCGAGTTTTGTCCCATCGCGATGTGTCGTGCCAACTATAGGGACCAACCATGTATTTTAGTCTTATTTTTTCTAGCTTATTTTTAACTTCTTAGCTTTATAAGCTTATTACGACCAAATAAGTTTATATACGCCCATAAGTTTTAAAATAAGCAAGAAAAAAATTTAACTTTTAAAACATTAGCCAAAATCACAATCACGTAAACTCATTAGCAAGGATGGAGCCAGGATTTTAAGTTAAGGGGGGCTGGAATTAATATAAACATTATAGCAACAAGAACATCCTTCGAAAAATGGATCTACAGTTGTTTTAACCCTGATTGGTTTAAGTTATTCAAAATTTTAATAAGACTAAGGGGAGCTTGTTGCAAATATTATTAAGAAACTAGCTTATGAGTTATGTAATTATTGAATAAAGTGAGTTGATTATAGGTGACCTAACACCCACTAGTCTCCTTACTAGCTCCGCTTTTTATAAACACTTTAGCGAAGCTTTTATGAACACTTGTACACGTCAACTTACTATAAAGTGAAGTCTCTACCCAGTTTGAGTATGTGTGACGATAAGTTTAAAACAAGTGGATTTATCACCTAAAAGGTGAGAAATTGTAGTTTTAGGGAAATGATTTGCACAATTTCAATTTTTATTGAGACACTATAATGTAGAAACAGTTAAAGCAGATTATACTTAAAATACAATCGTTTGATACACGCATTAAAATGTACCAATAAAAAGTGAGTGTGCAAATCTCGTGAGTAGTGGGAAAAAAAAAAAAAACTCGACTAAACTAGTTACCTTGGTGAACAAGTTTGTACGACCCGACCCATTTTAACCATTCGTCCCAACTGAATCCCCATCCAAACACAATCATCACTAGTAATTCAAACAAAAAATAATCCGAGTAAAAACAGCGATGGACACCCGCCGTTCAATCTTCGAACTTCCGTCAGGTTTCCTCGATTCATGCCGCTTACTTGAATCTCCTTCAACTTACGCCGTTATCCCTGACCTCATCTCATCAAACAGAAATAATACTTATAAAGAAGAAGATGATGATGATGATATAACGAATGTTGAGAGGCTGACGTGTAATACTTGTAAATCATCTTTTGATTCTCTTCAGGATCAACGCTCTCATTTTAAGTCTGATTTTCATCGCTTTAATGTATGCATACTTATTCTCTTCTTTTTCATCTTTCTTATTTATTTATTTATTTATATGTATGTGAATGTTTACGTGTTATATCATATGTGATATGTGAAAGGTTCTGTTAGTTTGATTATATGTGTTAAGTGTTGGTTAACTCGATATGATTTTGATGTATTCATATTTTATATGCGCTTTTTAATAAGCATGTCCCAACCTGCTTATTGAAAACCTGAAATAAGCAGAAAAAGTAAGGTGGTGTTTAGTTGTAGAAATTTTTTCTTGTTTTTCCATTTCTAGATTCCTTGAGAAGGGAATGGTTTTTCTTCTCTAGAGAAGAGTCAGAGAATTTTGAAAACCCGTTTAGATGGAGTTATATTTTTCCCACCGGTGGGCGGCGACGGCGAGGATGGAAGGTGGAGATGTTACCGGTGGTGATTAGGGTTAGAATGAGATACTTGAATGGTAGATTGGGAAATCCCGCCTTTTTTATTGTTAGAGAGAAAAAAGTGGAGAAGGGTAGATTGAGGTTTTCATTTTTCTAGTTAAAATTTGGAAAGTGAGAATTTCACTTTTTTTGAAAATTGTTGAAAAAAGTGAGTAAACATGTTTTCACTTTTTCCATTTTTCTATGAAAAATTTCTTTGGAAAAATGGGGTGTTTCTCACCAACTAAAGACACCCTAAGCAATCCCAAAGGCAATCTTATTGTTCTGTTTAAAGACAATTAGGTATTGGTTATAACATATTGAAGTATGTTGGGGATTGAATAAGTTGAATTAGACTTTAGCTGTTTTTGTTTGGTTTTGTATACGTATGCTGCTCAAAAATGTTTTGTAGGTAATATATGAGTTGAAAGTACTGATATGTATGCAAATTTCTAGCCTTGCATCTCTTTTGATAACGGTGCTGATCACTATATCATAGAATTGTTCATTGCAAAAAGTGCCCCTGTAGATGATAGCATGTAGTCTACGACATGTGTGGTACGACCGTACAACAGTGAGTGTTACAATGATATAAGATATTAACTAGGGCGTTTATTAACTTTCATGCAGTTTAGATTCTGTTTGATTTATAAATTTATCAGGCTCTATTTTCACTATCTTTGCTTCATTACTGCGGAAATAATCTTTACAGTTTGTTCTGCTGTAACCTCTTGATTTATATTAACAGGTAAAGCTCACGGTAGCTGGAAAGGATACCATGAAAGAGGATGATTTTGATGAAACATCTGATTCGTTTGTTAAAGATTATGATATATCGAGTATATCAGGCTCAGAAGATGAAGATGAAAGAGATTCTAGTCTTCGCAATGATATGAATAAGGGATTGTTGGGAAGTAGTAAAACAAAGATTTTTGTACATTTAGCAAATGGAGATATAGTTTCGTTCTGGAAGTGCTTGTTTCTAGACGACACTGTGAAGATTATATTTGATCAAAATAAATCTAGTTCCATGTTGGATGATGTGTTGCCATGCGTAACAGAGAGTGAAATGACTGAGAGACTGCGTAACGTGATCCATGAACCTAGGGATAAAACCCATTTTAGAGTGATGTTGCTTGCCAGTGGTGGCCATTTCGCTGGTTGTGTCTTTGATGGAAACTCTGTTGTGGCCCATAAAACATTCCACAGGTCGGTGCCTACCTTATGTTCGGTTTTCGTTGTTTTCTAAAAGGAGCATTACAATTTACAGATAATTGTTTTTTTCTGAACACACCATTGATTTGATGTCCGTCACACCCCAAAGACCAAAGAGTAGTTGCCTTATTCATCACTCCATGATACTATACCCATAGTTTGGTAGCATATATCAACCTATTTCGTATTTAGAAGTACCCAAGTTGACCACCACGACCCAAGAGTAGTTGCCTTATTCATCACTCCATGATACTATACCCATAGTTTAGTAGCATATATCAACCTATTTCGTATTTAGAAGTATCCAAGTTGACCATCACAAAATAATCTCCGTTGTCCATATAAGAGGTAAAAAAGTGTTATTTCATTTTGGCAATTAAGAAGGAAGTTCTTAGATTCCAAGGAATGTAATATTATGTAAATTAACAGAAAGAATGGTGTTGATGTTATGCTTTTCTGTGGACAGTCCTTTTGAATTTTTCACATTCACTTAAGTTAGCTGTTAATCTCCTGCTACCTATCAAACGATGGATGGTCATGTGTTTTGAGTGAAATAATAATCGCCACCTTTTTTCATGTAGATATGTCATAAGGGCCAAGGCTGGCAAAAAGCAGTCGTCGAAAGATGCTAGTGGCAAAATTGCACATTCTGCAGGAGCTTCAATACGCCGGTACAATGAGTTGGCCTTAAAGAAGGTATATAACATAAATGATGCCGGGCAATACTCTGTTACGTTGCTGTTTTATATTTTGTTTTAAACTTTTAGCGCCTGACTAATTATCCTTGAACAATTAGGAAATTCGAGAATTACTCGCTACCTGGAAGCCTTATTTTGATGCTTCCTCATCTATCTTCATTCATGCTCCATCAGACAGCCGTCTACTGCTATTTGACGGTGATACTCCATGCTTTAGTTGTCAGAAAAGTGCTATCAGACGCATCCCATTGACTGTTCGGAGACCGACATTTAAGGAAGCTCGGCGATTATATAACATACTGACACAAGTTTCCAGTGAACCAAAAGAAGAAACAGCGCCTATAGATAAAGAAGATTTAAAAACTATGCATACACAAGAGGGCTTGCCTGGTTCTGACAAAAAGAATTTGGATAATAATTTGGATAGCAAGGAAGTTGCTGAAGCTAGTATTGTTAATGGGATGGAGGATATGTCTATTTCAAATGGTAATGAGGGTAAAGTAACCGTTATATCGACACCTCTACATGAAGCAGCAAAGGCTGGGAATGTGGAAAAGGTTTTGGAACTACTAGAACAAGGTTTGGATCCTTGTGTCATAGATGAAAGGGGAAGGACCCCTTATATGCTTGCAACTGAAAAGGAAGTTAGAAACACATTTAGACGTTTTATGGCTTTGAACCTTGATAAGTGGGATTGGCAAGCGGCTAAAGTTCCCAGTCCATTGACTAAAGAAATGGAAGAATCTCAGAATGCTAAGCAGGTAAGTCTAAAATTGCTCCTTCTTCTGACTTTCTGTGGTATGGTTTATAGTCTCTACAAATGTGCGTGTTGCATCTTCTTTTTTTTTTTTTTTTTTTTTTTTTTTTATAGCTTTTTGCCTCGTGTGCTACTTTGCTTTGCTTTGTGTTGCCTCTTTTGTTGTTCTGCTTGTGGTGTGCCTGGTCTTTTGGTTTTATTTCTGTTGCGCTTTGCTATGGGCTTTTTTACGGTCTGCTTGTCTGCTTGTGCGTGGTTCTTTTTCCTGTATGCCATGTTTGCTTGTTTGCTTGCTACCTGTTTACTTCGTTGGAGCCTATTGTTTTTGTCGTATGATATATCCATCTCTTCGCACTAGCACACATGCACTTGCCGGAGGTATCGCTGGAAGCAGTCTCTCTACACACGGGTTTACCCGGGTGTAGGGGTAGGATCTGTCTACAGTTTACCTCCCCCATACCCTGCCTAAGCGGGATTGGGTTTGTTGTTGTTGTTGTTGTTGTTGTATGTGTGCACGTGTGGATGTGTGTATAACTTGTACGATATCTGATCATGTATGGTGGCTGTGTGATAAGTTAAACGATGTTGGCTTTTCAGTTGTGGTTAAATTAGAACGCCGTTTGATTTCTTTTCAGGCAGAGAAAGATGCTAAAAGGAAAGCAAAAGCGAAAGAGCTGAAGAAGCTGAAGAAAGCTAGAGAAAAGAAGGCTGAGGTGTTTATTCCTTTTTCCATATCAAATTGCACCGAGATAGCATATAATTAAAATTCTTGATTATATTTTAAACTGTTTTGCATACTTGAAATGTTAACAAAGTCATCATATATTGAGTTAGGGTATATTGATCTATACTAACATATGTTGCATTATTTCTTTCACATCTTTACTAACATATGTTGTCCAACTTTGCAACTGCTATACTGATTTGGATTTGTATAGCCGTTATATTTTCTTACTCTTGTCCTTTCTGTTGGAAATTGCAGGCCGAGGCTCAGTTACAGAAAGCTGCAGCAGCTAAAGCGCAATCCAGCAGACCACCGATGACTAAAGAGGTACCATTCTGCTATTTGCTCTTTGTTAGTAAGAGCTCAGTTTTGTTTTTCACTCGGTGTCTTCATTTGCTTGAAAGTTAAAATACATAACTTGCTTCTCATATTCCTGGAGTACGAATCCACTTAACTAATTACGTAGATAAACAGATATAGTATATGTTTCCGGATTACTATAGTTTAGTATCAAATCGAGATTTGTTATACTAATTTCATGAATATAGGTTACTTAAATGTGGCCACAAGTGAATGGGGCAAAATTGCCATCTCTAAATTTGAAAAAATTGAGCAATTTTGTAATTGCAGGAGAAACTTAAACAAGCACAAGCTGAAGAGAGGGAGAAGAGAGCAGCTGCCGCTGAGAGGAGAATAGCAGCCCTCCAGTCGTCAACTTCACAGCCAAATACTGCAGCCTCATCAGACACCTTATGTTCGTTTTGTAAGTTGTCGTTGGAAGGTAAAGTTCCGTTTCATAGGTATAACTATAAGTACTGCAGCACATCATGCATGGATCTTCACAGAGAGATCCTCGAGAATGAATGATGAATTAGAGAGCCTTTTCGTGGTTTTCACCTTCCCTGTTTAACTATGTAATTTATTCTACTCATCAAATTTTGATAGAAAGTTGTTATTTTTCGGTTCCCAGTGCCTTGATACCTCGAGATTAATGGCCATTTAACAAGTATGATTGTTGTCTATTTTAGTTCATCACCAGGTATCTTGAACCTATTATTAAATGTGGGGTCCATTTACCCTGATGCGAGTGGTATATAACCGATATATAGATAAAAGTCAAAACAAAAAGAATTGAAGCCGGTTGATTATGTGACAAACATGCTAACATAGTAAAGAAAATTTAGTGGGAGCTTCGAGATAGGGAGATGATTTGCCACTATGTTTTGATTTGCACACTTATGTATACAACTGGTTAAAGCAGTGTATATACACAATATAACAGTTTAATGTATATGATTATCTCAATTAAAAAATGAAATGTGCAAATCATTTTCCTTTGAGATATGCAATAGAAAATGGAAAATCATTTAATTAACCATTTTCATTATTTAAATTTAGGGAGAATTGTATATATACTCACTAACTAGGTTTAAAATTGTGTTTTGCGATCCGATGCGTTAAAGGTCCCAGAGCCGACGCGCGTGATGCGTGTTCGAACGCGAAGACATTTTGGACGCGATGCGTTTTGTGTTAAAAAATACAAAAATTAATTATATGTAGTATATACAAAGTACCAAGTATATGCAATAAATTTACAAATAAGTCACTAAGATATAAAAATTATCCATATAATCTATTTGTAAAACAAATTAGTGAGTAAGTCGTGACACATAAGACTTAAGAAAAAACATTATAACATACAACTAAATGTCGTTACAAAGGAGACCCTCCTATTTTAGTTTCTTTCGAACAGAACGAACATGTAAATTTATTTTTAATTTTTGGATCTTTAATTCGATAATTTCAACATGGGTCCTTTTTATTGTTCATAGTCAATGCAGTTGAACGTGGACGAATTTGAGTACATTCTATACATATAAATGATATATATGATGTTATAATGCATTAAAAGTACACTTATAAGTTACTCGGTGGCTAACAATCTTAATTCATTCATAACTAAATTAATAGCAAAAGTCAAAACCGAAAATGTCAAATTTGAATCACACATATGATTTCCAGCTCATTTATTTAACATATGTGATTATATATGATCAAAGAACAATATGAACTCTTGCACAACATGAAGCTGGAATAAGAAGATTGTTATCGGGATTTCAAATCATGTTAATGATGAATGATCATGGACCGAAGGGCAACTTAGTTGTTGTTATTGTATTTGTTTTGGACGTCTTTAAACAACTTCTATATTTCAAAGTCCACTAAAATATTTTAGCTTCTTCTAAATGGTTTAATTTTTCCAAAATGACCTAAATTCAATATTGCGACAATAGCGACCGTTCTGCAAGATTACACAAATCGCAAGAATTGCGATCTAATGCGAACGATTTTGGAAGGGCATTGCATTAGGCACTATGACGCGAAATCCTAAATGCATGCAATGATCGCGCAATTAATGATGCGCGATTTTTAAACCAATTTCACTAAAACTTAAAAACTTACATATTTTCTCAAAATATAAGTTTTAATGCGTGACGTCTGATCGCAAGTTAAGCGTGTTTTTGGTATATATGCAAATACGAAAGTTTTAATGCGTATATACGCAATTGCCCAAATTTAAAATTGACAAAAAAAATGATTATTATGAAAGTCACCAACAAACCGCAATTTGTTTTAGAACTTTGCGATATATATCCTCCCGAAACAAAATGCGATATATATCCAAAGTGCGATAAAACCATTGTATTATGTGCATAAAAACTTGTACAAAGAATATATATACGCAATTATTCATTTTAGAAGGATATATACGCATTTTGCTAATTTGGTTCGAATTCGTTTACACTCATCTCAACAGAACTCCCAACGGAGGACCGTTTTCTTGGCCCCTTCTACCGCGAACCCCATATTCAAACTCTTTGACGGATTCTCTTTTGGACCATTCAAACACAAAAACCCTTTTATTTGAACCTTCATCCTCCTTTTTCCATGTACTGGGGGTGAACGGAAGGATATTCATGAGAAACTCGAGATCGACTCGAAAAATATTCGATTCGACTCGATTTTAAACGAGTCGAGCTCGAGCTCGAGCTACTCGTATAAGATGTCTAGTCGAGTTCGAGTTTTAAGTTTTTCATTCGAAAAGTTTTCATGAATTTTAACGAAATTTTTATAAAATTACGTATATACCCTTTATTTACACATATATTACTTATTGTCCTTTGTATAAATAGAAAAAGTTAAAACCCTAAAGCAATTATTAGCCGTTCCAATTGTTGGTGCCGTTTCACTTCTTTTCATCTTCCCCAAATTGACCAACAACCTCTAAATCAACTAGTCAAAAGTGATTTTTACAACAATCTTTGCTTCATCAGTCAATTATTCAAGGTAACTATTACTCCGTACTTGTTTTTATTTGACTATTTCATGTCAAAGAATCAAATCAATATAGTATAAAAAATTATTTGTTGGCTACTACTCAACTACACATGCCATAATTAACAGAATATCTTCACGAAAATTTAGCCACTCTTTTTGTTTTGTTTTTTAATGTTTTTTTCATGATGCATATGATGTAATTTGTGATATGTGATAGCTTAATTATACTTTTCAATGATCCCATGTTAGATAATTAACAGAATATCTGATGAAAAGAAATTTATGGGTTTTCTGATTTGGGTTTTCTTATAGCTTAATTTTAGTGTTTTTTTGTTGATGCACATCATGGGTTTTCTGATTAAAAGAAATTTATAAGAACCTGGGCCTTTTTTTAGACTTAAGTTATGTGTATTTTTCTGTGATAATTATAGTTTCCAGTCTACATTATCGTTTTAGTTTCTGTGATAAATATTACTATATGTTATGTTTTTTTTGTTAGGTATGGAATCATCTGCAAATGAGGGGTCCTCATCTCAAGGTTTCGGGCAAAATAGTTCTGCTAGTCCATACGTCGCAACAGGGCCACCAAAAGACAACCCGATTTTAGAAGATAATGAAATAAATCAAACAACTAATAATAGCGGAAATGTGGAAGAGGATGAGGAGGAAAGTTCTCATTTCGGACCTAAGAAAAGGAAATATACTTCTAAAGTTTGGTTAGAGTTTAAGAAGATTAGTTGTTGTGTTGTCTATCTGTACTGGTTCAAAATTGTGTCTACAAGTTCAGTGGTTACTGGTTAAGGTTTTAGTCATGCAAAGGTTTATTGCAATATTATTTATGTTGCTGCTGGTGCAATGTTAGTTTTATGCCCCTTTGGTATCATGTTTCTAATATGCAAGTTAAATGTAGTCAGTAGTCTCTTTGTATAGTCTAGTAGGTTAGTATGGTAGTTTTGTGTTTTAAATAGTGATTTTTTCATAAAATTGATTTTATTTAATACATACGAGCCGAGTCGAGTCGAGTTTCGAGCTTGAGTTTTAGTGATCGAGCCGAGCTCGAGCTTGAATTTTGAGGCTCAGTCGAGCTCGAGTCGAGTTTCGAGCTCGAGTATTATATGTCGGCCGAGAACATCACAATACCGACGGCTCGATTACACCCCTCACGATGTACCCCACCGCCCACCCTATCCTCCAACAGTCCAACGCCCCAATGGGCTCCATCTCCAAGGTATCGTAAAGATACAAAAACCTTCAATGTAAACTTCAAAAGGACCTACGAAGTAAGAATGGAAATAGTTTGTGAATTCGCAACTTAAATGCGATTTTTTTTTCTTTCCCCTCTCAAAATTTGAGGCCTTGGTTGCGTAAATTTTTTTGGTTACTTTTAAAATTCTAATGATACATTGATACTAATGGTTAGATGATTTGGAACTTACTGTTGGAAAATTTAGTGCTGACTTGGGATGGGAGTTCACACTTCAGAATGGGTTTGAGAGACGGAACAGACACCCATAAGGTGCGTGAACACCCGACTCTTGTAGTGGTTTGTATTGGTAGTCTTAGTAGAAAGATCGCTTTGTGAAAGATCGCCTGTGAAAGATCGCTGTAGTTTCCATCGATAAGCGATGTTCCACCGAAGCTTGTGGTTTCCACCAGAAATCGCTAGAGGTATGAAAGATCGCTAGTGTTAAAGATCGCTAAATAAGCGATATCCGCTTAACGACCACGCTTAATTGGTCATGTAACCACTAACTACTATAATGGGGATAGTTATGAGGTGATTAATGGGCCGATTAATCCTCATAATTTCATTTGAACGGTGAGAGTTATCTCCTATAAATAGAAGATCCGATTATGCATGAAAACACACGAAAAAGATTAACACTTATAAGCGCAAGGGTTATTGATTTGTGCCTAATTCAATAACATACATTTTGGCTTATCCCAAGTAGATATTCGATATAACAGGGCATTAGGGTCGAATAGTTTACTTTGGAAAGTGATCACACAATTTCAAGTGATATCCCAGAACCACCTAGTGGATTTGTTTCATTTGACTTGTTGTTTGTCACGACATCGATTATCTTACCCTTCTTTGGGCTCACTACTCCAACAATCAAAGTAAACTATTTTGTGATAATCAATGGTCACCGCAATGAACACATGGCTTCAAACTTTGTCAAGCTTGATAAGTTTGAAGGGTGGACTTTAGGAGGTGGCGAAGAAGATGCATTTCTTGCTTTCCAAAGATGAGTGTGGTGTATGTGCTAACTACACCTATTCTCGATGATGGGATGATGCTACCGTGGAGTAGATTAGGAGAAGGAGCAAATAGGAGAATGATGACTACATATGCAGAGGTCTTATTCTCAATGGTATGTCTCGATTCTCTCATTTGATATTTATCGAACTTTGAATCTTCCAAAGAACTGTGGATTCCTTGGATGCCAAATATATGGTCGAGGATGCATCAAGTAAAGTTTCTTGTTAGTAATTTCACAAATTACAAAATGACCGATTCAAGACCGGTCATGGAACAATACAATGAACTTCTTGGAATACTTGGAAGGTTTACACAACACAATATGCACATGGATGAGGCTATTCAAGTCTCTTGTGTTATTGATAAACTTCCTCCTTCGAAAGATTTCAAGCATACCTTGAAACATAAGAAAGAGGAATTAACTCGGTTGAGTTAGGCGGTCATCCGCGCATTGAGGAATCTCTCAGGTGCGGGATAATGACAAGCCAAAGGGTAGCAATCTTCTTGGACCATCTGCTTGTCAATATGGTGAGAGCATAACAACTCCACCGGTATAATGAAAACAAAGGCAAACGCAAATATCATGACAACACAAGGCGCATCCTAACAAGAAGGCAACTCCTACTTGTTGGAAATGTGGCAAACCGCCACATAAAAGGGGACCAAGTGGTGTTAAAGTTGGTGGTAAAGCCAATGGATCGAGCACTAATGGTTCAGGAGTGGTGGTTCTTCCAACTCACCGAAGGTAAGAATATGATTAATAAGTCTTTTCAAATTTATTATGTTACATATGTATCGAATCTCATTATGCGAGGATGATGATGTTGCGTGGTGGGTTGACTCGGTGCAACAGTTCATGTGTGCAAAGATAGAAGTCGGTTCAAAACTTATGAGTCACCGAATGATGGTTCTATTCTTCACATGGGAAATGAGTCAATGACCTTGGTGCATGGTCATGGTTGTGTAGATCTTAGGTTTAGTTCGGAAAGATTGTAACTTTGTTTAATGTTATTCATGTTCACGATATTAGGAAGAACTTGGTTTCAAGTAGTGTTTTGAATAATCATGGATATAAACAAGTTATTGAATCTGATAAATTTGTGCTTTCTAAGCATGGTGTTTTTATTGGTTTTGGTTATTTATGTAATCAAATGTTCTGGCTTAATATTTCTTCTAATAGTGTTAATTCAGCATTTGTGACCACCACTGACCTAACTGACTCTACCCTATGGCATGCAAGACTTGACCATGTACACTATAAAAAAATGCAAGATATGTCTAAGGATGGGTTGATCTCAGCATTTGACATGGACACCGAAAAGTGTAAAACTTGCATGTTGACCAAGATAACCAAGAAACCCTTTCGTGGTGTTAGTCGTGAGACTAAGGTCTTGAGCTAATTCACAAAGGACTGTGTGATTTGCATGCTACTCCTTCTTCGGGGAATAAGAAGTACTTTGTGACATTTATTGATGATGCTTCTAGATTTTGTTATGTATATCCGTTACATACCAAGGATGAAGCATTAGATAAATTCAAAGTGTTTAAAGCGAAGTTGAATTACAACTGGGTCTTTGATCAAAAGATTAAGGATCGATAGGAGGTGAGTACATGGATACTCGATTTCTTTGATCTGTTGGAATAATCCATGAAACGATCGCCCTTATACTCCTCAAAGAAATGGTATTTCTAAAAGGAAAAATAGGTGCTCAAGGAGATGGTTAATTCCATGTTGTCCTATTCAGGATCGAGTCAGGGTTCCGGGTGAAGCTATGTTATGACTTGTTATTTGCTAAATAGAGTTCCCAACAAAAGGAACAAGGTTACCCTTATGAACTCGGACTAAAGGAAACCAAACTCAATTATCTCAAGGTTTGGGGTTGTAGGTCGTTGCAAGACTTCGATCCAAAGCAAAAGACTTTGGGTGAAAGAGGCATTGATCGCATCTTTGTTGGATATGCCGAGCATTCCAAGGCTTTTAGGTTCTATGTTATTGAACCTAATGAACATGTTTCGTTGAACTCAATAATTGAATCAAGGGATGCGATTTTGACGAGAATAGATTCTCATCGGTCCCTAGACCAAGTCGAGGATTCCTAATGGAACTCATGACACTGGTGTAACAGATGTCCATGATGGTGAACCATCGCTGGTCCCCGATGAGGTTGTGGTTCAACAACTCGAACTCGTGCTCGTGAAGAGCAAAAGGTCGACTCCAAAGTCATTTGGACTCGAGTTTCAACTATACTTAGTTGAAGGAACTAGGGATGAGGTCTCTGACCAATACTTCTATTGCTTCATTGTTGAGGATGATCCCAAGACATTTGAAGATGATCCCAAGACATTTGAAGAAGCAATGAAGTCCCAGGATATTGCTTTCTGGAAAGAAGCAATCAATGATGAGATGGATTCCATCATGGGCAACAACACTTGGGTGTTGGTTGATCTACCACCAGGTTGCAAACGGATTTTCAAAAGGAAAATGAAGGTAGATGGAACTATTGAAAAGTTCAAGGCTAGACTAGTCATTCAGGGCTTTAAACAAAAGTCGAATAGACTATTTTGATACTTATGCCCCGTGGCTCGTACGTTACCATAAGATTGTTGATTGCTATGGCATCAATTCACAACCGATTGTTCATCGATGGATGTGAAAACTGATTTTCTTGAATGGTGAATTGGAAGAGGAGGTTTATTTGAACCAACCTCGTGGCTTCATCATGCCCGCAATGAAAACAAGGTGTAAACCGATTAAGTCTCTTTATGGACTGAAGTAGGCACCTAAGCAATGTCATCAAAAATTTGATGAAGTGGTTTTGTCTAGTGGTTATGTTCTTAACCAAGTCGACAAATGCGTATATAGCAAATTTGATGAATCGGTAAAGGAGTCATCATTTGTCTATATGTTGATGACATGTTAATCTTTGGCACTAACCAAAATCAGTTGACCGACAAAGGAATTTTGTCATCAAGGTTCTCCATGAAAGACATGGGGAGGCCGATGTTATCCTTGGTATAAGGATTAAACATGAAAGTAATAGATTTTCTATCTCTCGGCCTCATTATATTGAGAATGTGCCGAGGAAATTCAATTACTTTGATTGTACTCCCGTGAGTACACCTATGGATACTTGTGAGAAGTCGATGCCTAATAATGGCAAAGTCGATCTCAACTTGAGTATTCTAGGTAATTGGTCGCTTGATGTATGCCATGACTTGTACAAGACCGATTTTGGTATTGCGGTGGGAAAATTGAGGTATACTAGTAATCCTAGTGCTCATCACCGCAAGTCGTTCATTGTGGTAATCAAGTATTTCAAGAGAACTATGGATTATAGTCTCTCATATATCGGTTATCCTTCGGTGTTGGAAGGTTACACCGATGCAAGTTGGATCAAGAACATCGAAGACAATTTCTACAAGTGGTCGGGTATTCCTACTGGTGGAGGTGCAATTTCTTGGGCATCCAAGAAGCAAACTTGCATCACCGTTCAACAATGGAATCAATTTGTGGCTCTAGCACTTTGGTAAAGAAGTCGAATGGTTGAAAACTTGCTTCTTGAGATTCCATTGTGGCCTAAACCTATAGCACCTATTTTTATCTCGGTGTGATAGTGCGACTACATTGGCTAAGGCTTATAGCCGATGTACAATGGTAAGTCTATACACTTAGGTGTCGGACATAGCATGATTCGTGAGCTTATCATGAATGGGGTGGTATCTATAGAGTTTGTTAGATCTCAACAAAATTTAGCCGATCACTGACGAAGGGTTTGGCTAGAGACTTGGTTATAAAGTCTCGCTAAAGGGATGGGTTTAAACCAACTTAGTCATCGAATGCTAGGACACCCAACTCCTCCTAAGGAAACTTGGAGCCGAGTTTAATGTGGAAAGTCGAACATTCGATGCCGGATCGGAGCACATGTTTATTTACATCCCAAGGTTGTGCTCGTAACTTCTTGAAAGGAGGATGAAGTCTTTACTTAATGGTTATATTTCTTTGACAAAGTGCTTGGCGGAGCATGAATAAAGAGGAACCACCTATGTGAATGTTGAAGTTTTGCCGCCTGTGAAGTTTTTGGATTTTTAGCTTTTATAACATTTATGAATTTGGATATGGACACATGGCTTGTATTGTGTCGGGAGTCGATAAGTGTTTGAAAATTGTGTGTATTTTATCTTGGTATTCAAATGAGTTGAAGGGTTCAATTCTTAGAACACCCCGATTCTCGAATATTTGGACGTAATTTACTAAGAGGAAATTCAATCCTCGTGACATTTTCATTTATGCACATGTTTTGTTTAATGTTTGGTTTTCATACAAAGGAAGTGAACTAAATTTGGGAGGATTGTTGGAAAATTTAGTGCACTTGTGGGATTAGTTCACACCTTGTAATGGGTTAGGAGGCACGGAGGTACACATATAAGGTCCATGAACACCCCGACTCTTGTAGTGGTTTGTATTGGTAGTGCTAGTAGAAAGTCGCTTGCTTGGAAAGTAATCGCTTGTAGTTTCCAGCGATGGCGATGTTTCCACTAAAGCTTGTGGTTTCCACTGAAAGTACTACTAGAGGTATGAAAGTATTGCTAGTGTTAAAGTACTGCTAAATGCCAGTTACAACTGCTTAATGACCACGTTTAATTGGTCATGTAACCACTAACGACTATAATGGGGATAGTTATGAGGTGATTAATGGGCCGATTGTTGGGAATTATAGATTTGATGTTTACAAAACCACGAGCAAGAATGAAGAAAAAAGAAACAATGAGGACCTAATATGTAATAGTTAGCTTTTCTAGTAAGCTAGGGTTTGTAACCTCCCTCTATTATATAAAGAGGGATGGCGGCTAGGGTTACTTACTCATCCTTTCATTTTATTTCATAGTAGACTTCTCCTAATGAGAGTCTAATTAACGCATAGAGCGTTTAGTAGTAGTATTAGTTTCTTTATGTTTTAATAAAGAAAACCTTATTAGTGATGTTGATTGTGTTATTTCTATTCCAATGTGCATCTAATCAATCAATGTTACTCATACCCTAGTTGAGTCCGGATCTTGGTTTTGACAATTGGTTTCAGAGCGGGTGGCTCTCGATCTAGGGTTTATAAGGTTTTCTGTAATTAGGGTTTTTGCCCTAATTCTTTTGTAACAGCAAGTGTTAAATGGCGGCAGACATAAGAGGAAGCAGATCTGATGAAATAATTGGTGGGACAGCGGATGCGAAGTACTGGTACTAATTTTTTATTCCTCATACGAAGTTCTTTCTGTTTGGTCGAATATTATTGTGATTTGCTAAGGTCATTGAAATTAATTGTTGCTTGAATTCATTGACTTCACGTGCCCTGTGGTACTGGCCCCGCACATCTCTCAGCCGTCATATAAGGTATTTGTGTTGGTGCTGATATTGTTAAGTCACTTTGTGAGATGTGATCCAGTGTGGTGCGTCGTATGGTTGTTATGGTGGTTTTAACATTTTATTGGTCAAACGAGACCCACGTTAGCTATCTGTTTGGTTTTGATTGGTATATTGGTCATGTGATAATGGTCCGATTCAATTGGTTGCTCACTTGGATGGTCTCAATCATGTATTATATTCATTTGTTCGTGCTAATGGTTTGAAGAAAGGCGCTGTGATTGGTCCATGGTATTATCAGTGGTCCTCACATAAGAAGGTGACTTTTGGGGACCTATTAGTTTGTTCCTACTGATATATGGAGATCACGTGGGTATACTCACATCGTGGCATTTGGATTACTGTTGGACCTACAAGTATTGCTAATGTACATTCGATCTATATTTGGTCAAACTCGAGTGTTACTTCTGGTGTTTATTCGTTCCTGCTGAAGATGTTACTTGGCTAACGAGATGTGGGGCTCGGTTGGGAGTCATTTAATTGGTTAAAGTGGACAGTGATTGTGACTCTACTCGATATTTGTACTGCTTATTGTCCCTCACGATTGTGTTCTTGGTTCTCTTGGCTTTATTATTTCGCTTCTACCGATCGGTTTCTCTTTCAAGGTATTGGTTTCACGATCGTTTCCTCACGATTGTTTCACGATAAGTTTTACTAGTTGTTTTGGAGTTCCTCTTGGTTGATCAAAAAGCGTGTCTTATCATATCTCAAAGTGGGTGTTACACTTTTGAGATAACTTGTTTGTACGTTAATGATGTGACAAAGACTTGATGATTCTAGTGAAGGGGTGAGATCTATAGATTAAATGTACTTAATGCGCACATTTACTAACACTTTAAGGAGTTACGTTGTAGTGCTCAGTGTTAGTGAAGGGGTGTGATCTACAGATTACAGGTGCTTAATGCTCATATTTGCTAGTATCTCATCTGAGTTTGGAGTCACATGGATAGTGCAAGATATAAGACGCATACGTTGATGTTTCTACTGGTTCTCTGCTCCTCTTGGTAGACTATTGGATTCTCACCGATTTGATTTCTCTCTTATATGCTTTATTTATTTTGTTTAGTTGTAAAAAATAATAAAATAAAAATGAGATGGTTAGTATAATTTTAAGGGAAGCTTATGGTTTATATACTTACTATCTACATGCATCACTTGAGGAAGCGCCTCTGAGTTGCACAAGACCCTATTAGATGATTACAAAAAGGGAAGAAGATTCATGATGTGCGACTTATTATTTGTGATGACATGTTTTAGCATTGTTTCTTATACAAAGTTGTTTTGTAATATCAAATAGGGAAGATTGTTGGAATTATAGATTTGATGTTTACAAAACCACGAGCAAGAATGAAGAAAAAAGAAACAACGAGGACCTAATATGTAATAGTTAGCTTTTCTAGTAAGCTAGGGTTTGTAACCTCCCTCTATTATATAAAGACGGATGGCGGCTAGGGTTACTTACTCATCCTTTCATTTTATTTCATAGTAGACTTCTCCTAATGAGAGTCTAATTAACGCATAGAGCGTTTAGTAGTAGTAGTAGTATTAGTTTCTTTATGTTTTAATAAAGAAAACCTTATTAGTGATGTTGATTGTGTTATTTCTATTCCAATGTGCATCTAATCAATCAATGTTACTCATACCCTAGTTGAGTCTGGATCTTGGTTTTGACACCGATTAATCCTCATAATTCCATTTGAACGGCTGAGAGTTATCTCCTATAAATAGGAGATCTGATTATGCATGAAAAACACACATAAAAAGATTAACACTTATAAGCGCAAGGGTTATTGATTTGTGCCTAATTCAATAACGTACATTTGGTCTTATCCCAAGTAGATATTCGTGTAACCCAGACATTAGGGTCGAATAGTTTACTTTGGAAAGTGATCACACGATTCCAAGTGATATCCGGTAACCACCTAGTGGTATTTGTTTCTGCTGACTTGTTGTTTGTTTCTGCTGACATTGATTATCTTACCCTGCTGCTGGGCTCACTACTCCAACAATTACGAATTTCAGTCTTTCAGATAAGTCGTCCAACTTGATTTTTTGTTCTTTTTTATGGTTACGTAAATAGGACCAAATCAGCTATCCATAGAAACTAAAGATGGTCAAGAAAAGACTATTTTGGTTCTTGTTTTATCCGACGAGTCATTGGAGAAAAAATCATGTTGGTGTCCTGATCAAATAGTACTTCTGACACAGTCGAGTGCTTTCACTATTTGTTGAAAAAAAAACGCTATTGTTATATAAAAGGAACAATGTCTTCATATGTACACCGGGGACTGAGGGCGTATAATTTTTAAAATTTTTTTTTGTGTGGAAATACAAAGCTTTTATAAAGATGCCTAAGCAAAAACAGCAAAGGTAAGAATACACCCGAAAACGGACTCTAAGAAAGAGGCCTAAGAAAAGAAGCCAAAACTAGTAAACTACACAGCAAACAAAGCAAAGCACCTAAACACCCACAAGAAAAACGCCCAAAAACACATAGAGATACAACACAACAAATAAACATAGCACGAGGCCGACTCAAAAGAAGCAACAGGAAACGAGACCCATCTAGACCAATCAAATTCAATTCTCGGGCATCTATTGAATATCCAAAGAAGAGAGAGAGAGATTGAATGCTCGGAAACACATCAAAATCCCGAATCTTTGGTCTTTAGTTGGTCAAAATTTGGGTACTATCAAATTGTGTTAAGAATTTGATTGTTCGCATCTCTCCTACTAATATCAAACAAAATAAAAAAGAGTGATTTTATAGATTTGAGAAACTGATAATTCTGAAATTAAACAAAGATGTTATAAAAGGATATTTTATTTTGAAACTTAACAAAGACACATCTGAAATGTCTTCTACATCGAGAGGAAATCACAATGGAACCCTTTCAGACTCGCCAAGACGTAGGACCACAACCAATAGATGGTGAGAATAAAAAACATACATACTTTGACCACATATGTTTATTCCTTAACAAATCAATCAAAAATCACAATCATTCAGATATCATCTTTAATCATCTATATTAAAATCTCAGGAGTTTGAATTGTTTATGCAGTTGTTTAAAATTAAAGGGTTACTATACTCTCGTCATTGAGCATGCGGGTTGTTGTTGGGTTCAGTAAATACCCAAACCCTTAATTCTAGGATTTGAATAGAAAATACCCTAAGTGTTTAAACCATTAAACACTAATGAGTCACCGAGTGCATAGTCTCGGTGAGCCATCTTCGAGATACTCAAGAAGAGGTGAAGAAGTCTCTCCACCAAGAAGACGAAACTTAAGGGAGAAGACCGAGTCAAGAAGGAGATGGTGGATTCGGTGAGTGATGACAATAACTCATGAATCCCTAAACCTCACCAACTACTTACAATCAAGACCAAGGTCGAGAAGAATGATGAATGGGCGGGACAAAACGGTTATGCTTGAAGCGTTAAAGACGGAGTGCTTATCCTCAAGAAGTCAACTTTCCACGAAAGGATCGGTGTCAAGATCGACATGTAGAAAGTTGTCTTGTCCTTACCAAATATAGTTTTAGAAATGAGACAAAATACATCAAGATTTTGTCTTACAGAATTTGTCGGTTGTCACTTAGGATAGAGTTAAAACTCATACTTGTATAAATAGCATAGTGATGGAGTGAAAGATTAAAGCTTGTGAATTGTAAAACACACACACACAAGCCATCTTTCACTCCTCCAAATACAACTCGGTCCCGAGATAGCTCAATGGTTCCATAGTAGTTGTGATCGACTTAGCCCGAGCTTAGTGAGGAGTACCAACCCTTTGTCATTTCAATCCCAAGTACTATTCCGCAAGTACTTGGGTAATGTATTCTTTTGATTGATTTCTAATAAAGAATATTATGTTGAAAATTTATCGATGTGTTTTGCTTACATCTTACTTGATCATTGATTCACTATTATCGCTTTTAATACTTAAATTGTTTTATACGATAGTGAATAGGAACAAAAAGTGGTATCGAGCAGTTGATTATAAAACTTTTTAAGCCGCTCAAAACGCTTTTAAATCGTGATAGTATTTGGTGATAACTCATCATGTCCCATCAAGGTTATGGTTCAAGATAATCTTGTAATGGAATAGTTTTTCTAGAATAGCTTATGTCAATGGTCTCAAATACAATCTCATCGGTGTCACCAACTACGTGATGCAAAGTACATTGTGCAATTCAATGACAAACAAGGCACCATTTTCAATGCCAACAAAGAAGTTGTTTTGATAGCTCTAGAAGAGATGATGTTTATGTCTTAGACATGTCAACACTCTCTCAAATGGAACTTGTCTCTTTACCAAAGCCATCGAAATTGTCAATGGTCATGTGACACAAGAGACTCTCACACTTAAATTTCAAAACATCAACAACTTGGCAAAACAAAACAAGGTCCTTGGCTTACCATCATCGGTTTTGCAAAAGATAAACAATGCTCGACTGTGAAAAAGGCAAACACCAAAGAGCATCTTTCAAAACAAAACAAAACTTTTCCATCAAAAGTCGCCTTCACCTCTTGCACATGGATCTCTTTGGACCGACCACCCTAGATCAATCCAAGATGAGAAGTATACACTTGTCATTGTTGATGAATTCTCAAGATACACTTTGGTATACTTTCTTTCCAAAAGAGTCAGCGGTGATACAATAATGTCATTCATCAGAACATTGAAAATCGAATGACATTATGTTAAACAAATCTGAATCGACAATGGTATTGAGTTCAAAAATGAAGAGCTTGAGAATTTACGTGATGAAAAGGAATCACCCAAAATTTTCATCTCCTTACACCCCGAACCAAATGGGTAGTCGAAGGAAAAACAGAACTCTCATTGAGGTTGCTAGAACTATGTTAAATGGCTCAAGACTCTCAAACATTTTTGAATTTCAAGCGATCAAAACGACTGTTACACCCAAAACAGGGTCAATCATTGTCAAAAGACATAACAAAACCCCATATGAGATATTCAAAGGTAGACTTCGATATCGATTTACTTTCATGTGTTTGGATGTCTGTGTTTATTCATAACCACAAGGATCATCTAGGCAAGTTTGATGCTAAAGTCGATGATGGATAATTTCTAGGTTACTCACCGATCTCCAAAGCCTTCGTGGTATTTAACACAAGGAGACAACAAGTTGATGAAACCTTTCATGTCACCTTTGATGAGAGTTCGAAGCATCGGTTTCACCAACACCTCGGTGGAGGAAATAGGAATTGATAACTCATCAAGATATCCTCCCGATGAGTATAACACCAAATCAATTCCTCATACCAAGTCGATGTCGACATCTCATACTATGTCTTACCTCACAACCTTCCCCAATCAACCATCGTGAATTCCTTGATAATCAATCGACTCCCCGCCGATAGGTAACTCTTGAACCAAATGTTCAGAACACGTGATTCAAGAAACCCAACTCAACAAGACATCTCAACAGATGATCTTATTGATTCGTGGCTCTCGCATACGAACCCACACCGAGTCTCCGATGACCTCTTCTTAACTCGATCCTAGACCACAAAGTAAGTGAACAAAATCTCGTGACATTGAGCTTGTAAACATCATTGGTGAACCCATCGGGGCATGCTTACAAGAAGCATGGGTGCTAAACTAATCTTCGCAGCTTCAAAGAAATGAAGGTCTATATGTTGATTACCTATCGAAATAGAACCCAAAAGTGTCATCAAGCCCTAAAACATCCATCCCGGTTCAAAGCCATGCAAGAAGAACTTCAGCAGTTTGATAAAAACAAGGTCATGACCTTGATCAAATGTCTCGGGATGTCATTGTCATAGGAATGAAGTGGGGTTTCGAAACAAAACCGATGAAAATGGCACTCATTAAAAACAAAGCCGGACTTGTAGCCAAAGGTTATAGTCAACAAGAAGGCATTGACTATGATGAGACATTTTCTCTGTTGCAAGAATGGAAGCCATCGGGATATTCCTTGCATATGCTACCTATATGAACTTCAAAGTTTACCAAATGGATGTAAAAGTGCATTCACGAATGGTGAACTCAAGGAAGATATGTATGTTCAAGAACCTCCCGGCTTTGAGAGTAGTGAATTTCGACTATGTCTACAAGCTTGACAAAGCTCTTTATGGACTAAAACAAGCTCCCGGGCATGGTATGAAACTCTCTCGGCCTTCCCGATTCAAAACAAGTTTGTCGAGAAAGATAGACAACACATTGTTTATCTATAGGACAAAACAAGATGTGATCTTGGTCCAAGTATATGTTGATGACATCATCTTTGGCTCAAGAAACTACACTATTTGCAAACAGTTTGAAAAGCGATGACAAAGAAGTTTGAAATGAGCATGATGGGTGAACTCACATACTTCCTTGGACTACAAATTAGGCAACCGATAAAGGAATATCCATCACCAAGAGAAATACACCAAAATCTCTTGAAGAAATATGAGATATCCGATCGCGCCTCGGTGAAGACACCAATGGTCCCTCCTAACAACCTTGGACCCGATCTCTTTGGCAAATCAGTCAATCAAACCAATTCGGAGGGATTGTTGGCTCACCGATGTATCTAACGCTTCCAAACCAAACATACAATTCTCGATCTGTCTAATAGCAAGATATCACCAATCCCAAAGAATCCCATGTCATCGCAACCAAAAGAATCCTCAACACCGAAGGAACCCCAAGCCTTGGACTCTACTATCCAAAGTGCTCGGTTTTGATCTCAAAGGATATTCGACTGACGATATCTTGGTCGTAATATGGACGAAAAAGTACCTCGTGGTCTGTCAATTTCTTGGAAGAAAACCGGTCATTGAGTGCCAAAAGCAACTATCGGTGGCTATGTCTTGATTGAAGCCAGTATGTTGTCTGCCGCAGATGTTTGTACAATGTCTTATGGATGAAAAGTCAACTTAGTGACTATGACATCCATTACAAAATGGTACCCATCTTTCGTGACAACACCAATGCTATTGCAATCTCCAACAACCCTGTCCTTCACCAAAGAACCAAACACATTGATATCGATATCATTTCATCGGGGACCACATAATGAAAGGAGACATAGAGCTTCATTTCGTCCCTACCGAATATCAACTTCGATATCTTCACCAAACCCTTAGATGAACCTACCTTCAGAGACCGAAAAGTTGAATTGGGAATGCTAGACATTGAGAGTCGACAACCTAAAACCAATCTCAGAAGTTTTCCACGAAAGGTTCATCTTCCCCGAACAAAACCCCAAAACAACCCTCTCACTGAATGAGTAAGACTCATTCAGGGACCCTGACTATAGATATTGAGCATTGAATGAGTAACTAAATGCACCAAGTATCAGTTAATTAAATGTCCTAGGTTGGTAAACACACAAATTTAATATAGGAATATATGTCTGTTTATCTTACTGTCAAGGGTCCCTCAAACTTACCTCATCCCACTTGGCATTAAATGCCTTCCCTCACATGAAATATCTTGTGGATATTTTATTACTGCAGAATGCACTTTTACTGTGCACTGCAACTGTTTCCTTGAAAACCAGGATTTTACTGCGGGTAGTAGAGTGGTGGCATTAAATGATGTTGTTCCCTATTCACTATCTTAAAATAGTCAAGTATTTAAAAAAGAAGTTAATAGTGAATCTATGACTGATAAGATGTAAGTAAAACACACTGAATAATTTTCAACATAATATTCTTTATTAGATATAAATCAAACAAGAATACATTACCCAAGCACTTGCGGAATAGTACTTGGGATTGAAATGGCAAAGGGTGTAACTCCTCATGAAGCTCAGGCTGAGTCTGAGCACAACTACAAGTACTCACTAAGAATGACATTATTGTATTAGCTTCCTGACTCTTTTTGGAAAGAAAGTATACCCAAGTGTATCTTGAAAACTCATCAACAATGACAAGTGTATACTTCTCATGTTGGATTGATCTTGGACTGACAGGTCCAAAGAGATCCATGTGCAGGAGGTGAAGACGACTTTTGAATGAGAAATTTTGTTTTGTTTTGAAAGATGCTCTTTGGTGTTTGCCTTTTCACAGTCGAGCATGGTTTATCTTTTCAAAACCAGTGATGGTAAGCCAAGGACCTTATTTTTTTTTGCCAAGTTGTTGATGTTTTGAAATTTAAGTGTGATAGTCTCTTGTGCCACAACCGGTTGATAGTTTCATGGCTTTGGCAAAGAGACAAGTTCCATTGAGAGAGTGTTGACATGTCTAAGACATAAACATCATCTCTTCTAGAGCTATCAAAACCACTTCTTTGTTGGCATTGAAAATGGTGCCTTGTTTCTCATTGAATTGCACAATGTACTTTGCATCACAGAGTTGGATCGACATCGATAAGATTGTATTTGAGACCATTGACATAAGCTATTCTAGAGAAAACTATTCCATTGCAAGATAATCGAGCCATAACCTTGATGGGACATGATGAGTTATCACCAAACACTACCTTGGGTCCTAATTCCTTTACATACTTGTGCATATATTCTTTAACACGGTCATGCTTCTTGAGCATCCACTATCTAGATGCCAAATAGGCTCCTAGCGATATCTCGCACAAATAGTAAACTGGATTAGTTTCTTCTTTGACCCACATACTAGTGGGCTTGGGCCTAAAGGTCTGCTTTGAATTTGGAAATTGACTCATGGTCGGTGGTTGTGTGCATTGTGCTACCATAGGTTTTGCATTTGGAGACCGAGGATGACTCGGTGATTACGGGTTGCTTGGAACTTCTCCTTGCTAGGATGACATTGTCATCTTTGGGATGTCTCAAGAGTCGGATTTCGCATATATCACATCATGTGTTCATGAGACAATCATCGGGATGATGATCATTAAAGCCCATGTGGGCAAGAAGGAAAGGGTTTTGCTCTAAACTTTTGAGCGATTTGGAGGTTGAAGCATACCGATGACCAACTTTGGTATAGTTTGCTTTCTTGAGTGAACTTACATATTGTAAGTGATCGAAGTTCATGATCATCCTTTTGCGCATCATACAAAAAGGATTCTATAATAGTTGTTAGTGGTATGGTGGTATAGTGGCATAGATCACACTTACGCTTGGGTTTGGTGGTGGCTTTTGACTTTGAGGAACTAGAGGAGGTCGACTTTGTTTCCTTGACCGATTCAGGGGACTTTTCGATGGATTCCATCTTATCGCTAGCTTCCTCACAAGTTTAGTCGATTCTTGAATTTGGTCGACTTTAGTGGGGACGAGAGGATGTGGAAGTCTCGGTGGGGGTAGACTCTTGTTGGATTGGTTTTGTTGGTCTTTTCAGATGGTTCTACCAAGTCCGGACCTTCTTTTGGTGGCGAGGATTGAATTGTAATGGAGTAAGCTCGAGCTAGGAGCGGCACCTCAAGAGGTTTCGGGGGTGGGCAGTGCATTAGATTCTCGCTTGAGACTCGAGATGTGTTCATTGGCAACCGGGCACATCGAGAATTCAAGCATGCTTTTGAGAGCTTGACTCTCGGGCTCTAGTATTCTTCCAATTGAAATTTGGAAGCTTACTCTCGGGATTAACTCTTTCAATCCAATCATTGGGCTTGGGAATAGTCAACACATTGGTAATCATGCCACCGGACACAAATGGTTTGGGAGGCGGTCCTTGTCGAGAGTCGGGAGATGATCTTCACCTATGACTCTATTTTTGCTCTTGGGGCTCCCACATCATCAAAGACTCTTGGATTCTTAGCGATCCAACTAGCAATGGTATCCTTTTCTTTTTAAGTTCATCTTGAAGAGCCGATTTCTTTTAACTAATTCGGTGTTTTGAATTTGCAAAGTGATAGCCTCAAGCTTATTTTGTTTTAAAAGCGGTTCATCCCTACACTTGTTTAGTTCAAAACTTAGCTTGTTATATTTTGAAAAAAGATTTGTCGTTGCTCTTCTACAAACTTAAGTTCAACATTGATATAGTTCATATAGGGATCGCCAATCGAGTCGTCATCCATAGAAAGTAAAATATTTACCTTCTTCATTGTGATGTTGACCCACTCTCCATTCTGGCATGATTTTTCCCAACGCCTAGCTTGTCCTCTTCGAGAGGGCCATCTGCACTGTGACATGCACCATTTCATCATCGAGATGAGTGGCTCTTCATCCCGGTCGAAGGTTTTAGCAACAAGGCCTTTGTTTTACCCTTCATGATTGAACACATTTTGTTGTTTCGAGGTGGCCTCAAGCAATGCAAGCTTAGCTTTGACTTTCCTATACTTAGCTTCAAAATCAACGGTTTTGTTTTGATGATTTGTTTTGAAAATTTTGATGAGGCGATAGATTTTAGGTTGAAATTTGCTAAAGCACGAGGGGTGATTTGACCACGATGGTTTATAAAGGGTTCATAAATTGTTTTGAAAAATAGTCTTTGCAAAATGACCTCTTTTGTGACACTTAAAGCATTCGGTGTCCTCATTTGCTTCGCATTTGAAAAACCTTTGTTTCTTTTTATAAACCTCGAAGTTAGCAAGGAGTGCCCTTTCACGAAATTCAACGTTCGGTCATTTAGGTACTCCTCACTTGATCTCTCATCGCTCATCATCCGAATTTTCACGAAATCTTGAACCACATTGTTAGAATAAAAGGCGGTTGATATTGGTGTTGAAGTGGTGGTCGGGGACTTGAGACTTCTTTAAGTCGGGGTATAAATCATTGATGAGGTTTTCCTCATAGACAAATTTCCCATAAATTTCGAGGAAGTTCGAGATTACGGATATGATTAGCATTCCTAAGTCCTTGAGAGAAATTCAACCACTTCTTAGGAAGACTATTGACAAAACCAACATTGATTTCATGTTTGGACAACTTGACACCATCATTTGTGATTCATTTAGCAAGGTTTTGTCTGGGTGTAAGTTTGAGACATAGTTTCTTAGTCCTTAGCCACAAGGTGTTATACTTAAGTTTCGTGTCCATTATCCTGTTTTCCTTGGTATCGGATGGGCCTTCATGACTATGGACTAGGTCATCCCGGGTTTGTTTAGTCGTACTACGACTTATAAGCGACTCCATAATATCATCGTGAAGACATGATATGATGATACTTTTGAGTCTTTGGTCTGGTTGACCACTCTCCTCTCATCCTGAGTCACGAGCTTCGGTTTTGGCAAACCTTGATCTTTGGGATAAATGGACCTTCATTTATACACTTGATATAATAAGGTTCCATCCCAATCAAATAGCAAAGCATACGCTTTTCCATTTTTAAATTTACCAACTTCAAGTCTAAAGGCAACGGTGAATAAGCTCCACCGTTTTGTCGACTAGTTGGGGTACATCAATTTCGACCATAAGGATCCCGATTTAAAAGCGTTTTAGAGTGGCTTAAAAAGTTTTATAATCACCTTGCTCGATACCACTTGTTGTTCCCTATTCACTATCTTAAAAGCAGTTAAGTATTTAAAAACAAGTTAATAGTGAATCTATGGTGATAAGATGTAAGTAAAACACATTGAATAATTTTCAACATAATATTCTTTATTAGATATAAATCAAACAAGAATACATTACCCAAGCACTTGCGAATAGTACTTGGGATTGAAATGACAAAGGGTGTAACTCCTCATAAGCTCGGGCTTAGCACAACTACAAGTACCCATTTGAGCTATCTCGGGGATTAAGTTGTATTGGAGGAGTGAAAGATGGCTCATGCGTGTATGTGTTTTACAATTCACAAGCTTAATTCTTTCACTCCATATCTTATGTTATTTATACAAGTATGAGTTTTAACTCTTTCCTAAGTGACAACCGACAGTTCTGAGAAGACAAAATCTTGATGTATTTTGTCTCACATAAAGGCTATTTACAGTAAGGGACAAAGACACTTTCTACTTGTCGAGATTGATCTTTGTGCCTTTCGTGGAAAGTTGACTTGTTGAAGATAAGTACTCCGTTTTATCGCTTCAAGCATAACCGCTTTGTCCCGCCCATTCTTCGATCTTTAGTCTAGTTTGTGTTCGGTGTTAGAAGTTGGTGAGTTTTGGGATTCGGTGAGTTATTGTCATCACTCATTGAATCCACCATCTTCTTCTTGACTCGGTCTTCACCCTTTAAGTTTCGCCTTTCTGAGTGGAGAGACTTCTTCTTCGTCTCTTACTGAGTATCCTAAAGATGGCTCAATGAGAGACTATGCACTCAGTGACCTGTTAGTGTTTAACGGCCTAAACACTTAGGGTATTTTCTATTTAAATCCTAGATTAAGGGGTTTAAGTATTTACTGAACCCAACAAATGAGGAGATTCAAAACGTTTTCATAAAATGACTTTACAAATCCTCATTTATACAAGATTTCCCCCTCTCACCACTCTATACATACCTGATGACGTACCCTCCGATCAGGTCGAAGGACCCCCCTTCGGCCTCAGTCGAAATTGCATTACGAAGACCCAAGTCTTTCTTTATAAGTCATTGGTGGCGTAAAACCATTCATCCTTGACATGGATACCAGTTGCGAATCCGCCAGCCGAAGGCCTATGCCCTTCGGTGTCTTCTCTTGAAGATGCCAAGACAAACAAGAACCTTGACTTGGTCTTCCCCATCGTTCCCACTATGTCCTTAGCTTCCCGCCAAGTCCGAGATAGTGGGGATGAAGCCTCAGCGGTTACCATAAATCGGGGATGCCCCATGATCTCCTAAACGTGTGCTAACGCTCTAAGCTATTTTCATCACCTATAAATAGGTTGGACAAGTCATTTCAATGGTATGTTCACTAAACACGGTATTCACATACATCATATTATCCATAACTCATATCACATACTTATTCACACAGGAGGTGGTTCAGAGGCCCAACCCTGCGCAATCACTTAACGAAGTGTCTATTATTTCTTATTGCGGATTGACTACAAGTTTGGCGCAAGCATATCACCTCATACCCTTCGATCATCATCGAAGGCACGTCGTCACGATTTATTGTACAATCGGTGGCGCCATCCGTGGGACCCGCTACTATTGGTCTCGTTATTCCAAACTTACACCCAACCAATCACTCTCACTAGTTTTACGGCATGACTCAAGGAAGAAGATACACCCCCGGGTTTCTCGACCTTGACACCAATCCCATTCAATGATCCTGTAATCTTCCCAATATAACCGCATCCACTTTACCACACGATCTCACCCCGAAATAACTCCCAACAATCATGCTTCAACCTCGGCTAACCCCGAACCGGTAATCAGTCCGGCGTTTGTCGAAGCTAACATCAAGCATTATAATCTTTACTAAGAGCTCAAGGAGGCAAGACCGAATGTGGAAATGCGTAGGAGTTAGAATACTCAAGCGATGAGTATGACGAAGAGTTAGAAATGGAGACTCGGTCCTTGGCTCCCGGGCTACTCGCTCGGTGCTAAGGGTAAGGTCTCCAGCGATCAAGGCCCAGCGGAAGGTCGGTTGGTTTCGAAGATGCTCGGGCGGCTCCGACAAGAAGGAAGGAACGATGGAAGGCTCCAATGGAAGGAGTCATCGAAGGGAGGCTCAGAGGTTAATCTGCCACCATTCTTGGCGGCTCATCTAGGAAGAAGCTGAGCGGGGTTCCACTGCAGCCTTCCTCACGCATCCGGCGTGAAGGCGATCCACCTCAATTAAATAGGGAGGAAATCTTCCTCCTCATGGTATGTACCCTCCTTTCGTGCTCAATCTTACCCTCGAGGGTTTATCCCCACACTAGCAGGCAAAAGCTAACAACCCAATTTTACTCAACCATACGGAAGCATGCCCTATGGACAACCTATGGTATACCCTTCAGATCTTGTGGGAAGTCACCCACCTTATATGCCTACTTGCTTACCCCTAATATGTTAACCAAAATATTGTTGGAATACCTCCAAATCATAACCCATACAATGCTGCCCTACATACATACCACCTTATAATCGCTCTATTCGAGCCCATAGGCTCCACAACGCCTTCGTAAGGTGGATAGAAGACTACCCTTTGCCCGATGGGTTGAAAATGCCCGCACATATTGGTACTTATGTTGGAAAAGGGATCCGGATAACTTTTACACTTGTTCGAAGGGGCTATTAGGATGGAGAAGCGGGTAATGCCTGCTGCTTGTCACATGTTTACATACACCCTACGAGACTCGTCAGATATGGTGGAACGGGCAAAACCAGTAGCATTGTGAATTTGGATGATCTTAAAGCCAAGTTCAGTCACATTTCGTACCAAAAAAGTTCACAAGAACGCACCTAACAAATGCACAACATCAAGCGAAGGAGAACGAGAGCACCAAGGCTTTCATTACTAGATACACCGATGACACCTTGCGGATAATGGGCTTGCACGAAGACCGGCGCATCTCGTGTTTCGTACATGGCCTACAGAACGAAGCTTGGTTGAATTCCTTTCCACCGATCTTCCCGTAACCTATAAAGGATTAGTGGAAAAGGCTTACACCGGATCAAGCAAAGAAGTGTCCACCAACGGGCTCCGGTCGAAAGCAAGGAAAATCACAACAAGGCCCAAGCATCCTTCGTGGGAAGGGTCAAGGAACAAACACAAGAGCGGGGACATGTTTACTCCATACCACAAGAACATCAACCATGGCCTCTGGCTAATCTGTCCAAATCCCAAGGAGATACTGCTACCGAAAAGGTCGCAAGGCCTTTGATCCTCCTCCTCGCTTGGCAAACAAAGGGAGGCCTAGAGACACTTCCAAGTTTTGCTATTTCCATGACGATTATGGTCACGACACCAATCACCGCCGAGAACTCAAAAGCGAGATAGAAGCGGCCGTGAAGTCGGCCAATTGGGACATTTGGTGAAGGGTATAAAGAGAGGCGAAGAAAAGCCTCCGACACAAAGTTAGGGAAAGATACCACACTGCCCAAGCACCCATCCTCATGGTTTATAAAGAAGACTCGGTTCAAAGAGGAAGGAAGCAGAGGAAGCCTTGTGTGGAGTAGAGATGTCACTTTCCTTCAATCACGTGGAAAGTTCTTTCAAATGACCCCGTAGTCATCAAAGTCTTGATCTCCAACGAGAGAAGTAAATGAGCCTACCTTGACTGTGGTAGCTCTGCGGGTTATCTACGAACGATGTTTCCTAAAGCTCAAACCTTTAATAAGGTCAAAGAGAGTAGATTCAAAGGTACCCTTAGTAGGGTTCTCTGGGAACACTCATGGCCCTTGGGAGAAGTCCTCTAGAGGTTACGATTGGAGAAGGGAGGCTAAAAGAACGAGAAACTACGGTTTTCACGATCGTGGGTCGGAATCTCCCTACAACCTATTGATAGGGAGAACAAAGCAATGCGAGAAGATGGGCATCGTTGTCTCAACCATACATGCCGCGATCAAATTTCAAACACCTTCGGCATTGGAACGGTTTCTCCGACTATAAGATGAAGGAGTCTACGACGTAAAGCAAGAGGGTCAAACAGGTTTTGGAGGAACTTTCGAAAGATGTTCTCGATGGCGCTTAATTCAAGAACGATCGTGGTAAATGATCTCTACCCGATCGACAAGAGTAATCGGAAAGCAACTTCCAACCTCCTTTAAAGCGTAATTGGAAAGGGTACTTCGTGCAACGCAGATGTCTTCGCATGGACCTATTCTCGACATGACGGGGTCCCGGAACTCTCACCATAGACGGAAAGCCCTTCTAAGATCGAACACAAGCTCAATGAGTTCAAACATATTGAACCCATCAAACAAAAGCGTCAAGTCTAGCTTACGAAAGAAATGCCGCCGCATGCAAAGAGGTGGACGAACTCGTGGCGGCAAGCATACTCGAGAGAGGTAAAGTATCAAACTTGGGTGGCCAATCCAAGATGGTCAAAAGCATGACGAATAATGGATAATGTGCGAATTTTATCGACATTAACAAAGCTCGTGTAAAGGACTTCTACCTCTTCCGTAGATTGATTGAAGGTGGAATCGTCGTGGTTTCGACTAAAGTGTTTCTTAGACGCTTATAAAGGTTACCATCGATACAAATGGCGAGAAGAAGACTAAGAGAAGACAACCTTTTTACGGAAAAGGCATTTATTGTTACAAAAGATGCCTTTGGTTTGAAAAATGCAGTGCCACCTACCAACGATTGGTGGACAAAGCCTTCCACAAGCAAATAGGCGTGAATATGGAGGCCACGAGATGATATGGTCATTAAGAGTAGATCGGAGGAAGATATGCTCTCGACATCAAGGAAACCTTCGATCGACTTCGCGCCATCAATATGAAGTTAAATCCCAAAAGTGTTCCTTTGGTGTGGAAGAAGGACAATTCTTGGGGCATCCGATCACCAAGCGGTATTAAGGCCAATCCTTGAAAGTCAAAGGCATCACAGATTTGCGACCTCCTAAGTCCCTAAAGGAAGTACAAAGTCTTAACGAAAGCTAGCAGACCTCGGCGGGTTCTTGTCGAAGGGTGCGAGCGGATCTTTGCCGTTCTTCAAAACACTCAAAGGATGCACGGACAAAAAGACGTTCCAATGGAGCATAGATGCGAGCGACCTTTCAAAAGCTCAAGGAATTCATGGCTATTCTACCTACACTTACGGCCCCAATCAAAGGTGAAGTGTTGTTCATGTATATTGCGACCTCTTTCGAAAGCATCGGTCAGCGTGTTATTGGCGAAAGGGAGAAGAAGCAAATCCCATATACTTCGTTAGTAGGGTACTACTGGAGTGAGCTAAATTACCCAAAGATTGGAGAAGCTAATTTTGGCTTTGTTCATGCTTTGCGAGACGCCTCAAGGTACTTTCAATCTCACCCCATAACCGCATTTACCGACAAGCCAATTAGCGAGATACTTTCAAAGCCGAGAAATCGGAAGGATAGCTAAATGGGCTATCGAGCTAGGAGAACATGATATTGAATACAAAGGCGGGAGCTTGGTCAAAGGGCAAATATTGGCGAGACTTTTTAGCGTAAACACCCTCCAAATGAAACATGACAAAAGGTTGTTGAAAAGGAGCCCGCTAAGGCAATCAAGGGTGGAAACTTTATATTGATGAGCCTCCAGCTCGATGGTTCGTGCAGTCTCATGCTCGTTGATCCCAAAGGACGGAATACACTTACGCACCGCTTCAATTCGATGCTACGAACAATGAAGCGAGTCTGAAGCCTTGTTAGGTGTCTCCGATTGGCCAAAGATATGGAAGTAGAAGACTTGGCTATTTTGTTGACTCACAACTAGTGGCCAACCGGATAAAAGGCTCCTACGAGGCAAGACAACTGTGATCAAGAAATATCCGGATAAGGCCAAAGAAATGCTTGAAGGGTTCACATCTTACAACATAGAGCATGTTCGAAGAAACCAAAACAAGAAGGCGGATGCACTTAGCAACCGGCATCAATGGCATTTGCTCATTTAACAAAGGAAGTTTTGGTCAAGTATTGGCGATGGGTCCATCGTTCGAAAGGAGGTGTCCGACGTAATACTAGAGGAAGACTCGAATCGATCACCCAATTAGAGAATATCTAATAAGCGACATACCGCCAAAGGATCCAAAGTTGGCTTGAAAGGTGCGCATCAAAGCACCACAAGACAGATCATGGGAAATTACTTATACAAAAGATCTTTTCTATCCCTTGGCTCCGTTGTGTAGGGCCAAGGCAGTCGCCAACATCATCCAAGAAGTGCATGAAGGATCCTGCGGACTTCACGCAGACTCCGCCTGTGGTCTCCAAAGTTATGAGGGTCGAGATATTCGGCCTTCGATGCATGAGAGACGATGTCGACATCATTCGTAAGTGTGAAGCATGTCAAGTTCACTCAAGAGTCCCAAGGCTACCAAAGCAAGATATGACTTCCGAACGTCCGCATGTCCCTTCACCAATGGGGATAGATATCGTAGGCCCCCGCCGATTGCTCTGGAGGAGTAAAGTTCTTGGTCGTAGCCATCGATTACTTCACTAAATGGGTGGAAGCAAAGCCTTTGGCATCCATCACGGGAAGACACATGGAAAAATTTGTGTGGGAACACATTATCATCGGTTCGAGTACCTCACATCATCATTTCGAGATAATGGGAAGCGGTTTGTCAAGGGTATTCCCAGATTTTGCGTGGGTCGAATATCGACAATCATTCACTCCGTTTACCATCCTCAAGGTAACGGTCAAGTAGAAGTTACCAATGTAAACATCATACAAGGAATAGAACGAAGGTCGATACAAATCATCACGGTTGGGTAGATGAACTACCTCAAGTACTATGGGCACATAGAAGCATACAAAGTCAAGTCATGGAGAAACGCCTTCGCCTGACATATGGCACGGAAGCCGCCATCCCTTCGTAAGTAAGTGTCGAAGCGAAAGGGTCATGAACTTTGAAGCGGCAGATAATGAAGAAAGACTCGTAGTAACTTGGACCTACTTGAAGAACGAAGGAAATAGCCTCCATTAGAGAGGCTATCCACAAGCAAAAGATTGAAAGGTACTATAACAAGCGAGTTAGGCCTTCGACTTTCAAACTGGGGAATATGTCCTCCGACTCAATAGCGCAAGTAAAGTCGAGTACTGTGGTAAACTGGGACCTACATGGGAAGGACCCTACATTATTAAGGAAGCGTATGGCAACGGAGCCTACAAGTCGGAAACCAAGGTGAGACGTTATTGATAGAACCCGGAATGGCACTACTCTTCGTAAGTTCTACGATGAAACTTACAATGTCTAAGGACACATTTTATTTGCTTTCAATCAATGTATTTGCATTCTTCTCACTTGGGGAAAGAAGCATTAATGGTAGGCGTCTAGTATTCATTTCTTAAAATGATGTAATCCTCCCTACCCACTTAATGATAATAACACATTTCCCTCAAATCTCTTGTTTCGTTCAATACAACAAAGATTTGCCCACCAAGTCGCTTTATAAGTTTGAATGTCGAAGGGATGTACAAAGACTAAACAACATGTCTTGCTCATATGCATAACATCCATCTCAACTTCACATTAACTTTCCTATATGGCCTTAAGGTATTTCAAACCTTTCGCTGCCCAAAGGATCAAGACGGAGTGGGTCGCGACCCGCCATCGTGATCAAATTATATGATTGCTAATATTCTTAGTGAAGTAACTACACACAATGAGGCTATGCATCTACCATACTTAGGTTGTAAAAATATTTTTACGCAAGTAAAAGTAAAAGAGAAGAATCACACATGGCAAAATTCGAGCCCTAGTGGCTTCGTTGTAGATTTATGACTAGTTTTACTAGTCTAAAACAGCCGTAGCCTTAAACATCCAACATTATAAACTATTGTCTTAGGTCGTAGCCTACTACCAACATGCAATAAGTAATTGTTTCATCAGCACTAAGCACGAACGGACCACGCATAATTGTTTTAAACAGGTACATACCACAGGGATCAAATTACAACCACATGGTTGCCTTCTTTAAACCTTGGGTGAGTGGGATCACCGAGCACGGAGATGGAACACTGAGTGATGGAGTCCTCTTGGAGGAGAAGGAGGTGGACTTTCCTTGGCTTCTTGGCTAGCGGATCCTCAATCGATCTTCCGGGTCCTTCGTCACATCGCAGGAAAGGGAACTCTAAAGCGCTAAGTGATTACCGCATCATCATATTCTTTTCATGAGTTGCCTGCACACGGAATTTTCTCCAAAGACCACCGGTTCCCCGCCCGCCACCTCCTCCAAAGTGGTATACTTGCCATGAAAATGGCAAGATTCACCACATTCTCAATGGCAATCCCACATCATCGCTATGGTAAAGTTCCATAGCAATGTAGGGATCACTTTGTTACTGTGTCCACCCTCGCCCTTCTTCAAAGATCTTCAGACGGAGGTTCGTGCCATCTACCTTTTCTGAGCTTGATCTCTTGGTCCAAGAACCTTGACCTCTCTTGTTCAAGACCTCCACACTTGGATGAAAGAACAGATGTCTGCTCCTTATAGCCAACAACCATAGAGCCTTGACGGTTAACTTTCTTTTCAGACTCACCTCGTTGCCAATTGACCTTTGAGCTTTTCATTCTCACTCTAAGATCTTGAACCAAGGATTCTTATCAAAATCCTCCAATGCTTCCTCACACTTCTTCTCCGTGTCTCGCATACTTTGATCTCTAACCTTCTCCCCTCAAGATAGTATCCATTTCTTCTCGAGCTTTGGTGACGTCATGAGCAATTCCCTTGTCCTAGCATTGAGTTGGTTGTCAAGCATGCCCTGGCGAACATAGCTTTTATCATGAAGATCACAGAGCCTCTCTATGGACATGTTATTCATCACCTCCTTCCACTTGGATGGGATCACATGGCTCATAAGTTGGTGACAAGCTAGGGGAGAAGGAAGCTCCTTCGTATCAGGAAGTCCTACAACAAAAGTAAGTTTCATTAATATATGATCCTTGGTATTTAATTTTATTTCACAGGTAAGAAGTTTACCATGGAAGTCATCACCGCTGGGCCCTTCGATGGTCGGAAATACCACGCCTTACCCGGGCACCTTTGTAGGGTAGTTCGAGAGGAGGAGTAGGTAGAATAAGCTTTCTTTTGAATCATATTTCATAGCCTTAGCACTAGCACCTTTCCCGCTCGAACCTCTCACCTATGCCGGAGGGTCCCACGATGGCAGCGGTCCTTCAAGACCGGTTCGTGCGAGTCGACAATGTTCTCCACCACCGATCTTCTACATCTATGGGTTCCTTTGACGGAGGAGAAGATACATGCTTTCGACGTGATGGGCTTCCACCTCGCCTTTGTTTATGGACACCGATGGGGAGCCCACGCCATAGCTTGTTTCTTGGGGATTCTTGGGAAGAAAGCTTACCTCTTTGGCACCTCCACCACAACAAAGTTCTTGAACGACATCTCCGCAAAAGAAGCGTATAAGATAAATACCAAGAAGATAAGTTTTGTTTCTTATGTTAATTTAAAAATACATACTTTCTCCATCACAAATTATCTCAGTACCAACGGAGACCCTTCCCATCTCTCAAAGAATGCTAGCCATGAACAGGATTGGCTAAGGGAAGGTCCATGCGATCGGTCGGTGGATGACGAGCCAAACGCCGATACAATGGGTTTCTTCTCACAAGATAAGGCAATGGATCGGTGAACCTTTCTCATCATATTGAAAGTCGGGTTTAACAATGCGAGTATCCGGGAGGGATAATGGTAGTCTCAATATAAAAGAACTTGCCTTTCCAATTCCTTATGTTCGTAAAGGTCTATCTATCAATATGGGCACATCCTTTCACCCTCTTGGCCAAGGTCAACCAATCTCCTCCCGAGTATAGATTCAAAACCCCTACATTACCAAGGATGGTTCAAACCCATAAGCTTTGCACATAACAATGTATGTTGTCACTGGCTAGGCCAAAGGGTTGAACCTAGAAATGTGTACCTCATAATATCGGAGGAATTCTAAAATCAAAGGATGCAATGGTATCCTAAGATTGAAGTGGTGAAAGCGTGATATACAAGCCTACATAATTTTCGGGGCATCAAATATCCCTTGATCTTTACTCGGTAGCATCATTTTGTGTTCTTTTGGAATGGGATAATCGGTGAGGAACGCTTAAGCTCCTCCCCGGTTAATGTCTTGACCTTGTTGTTTTTCACAAATTTTTGTTGGTTGACATGACACCTTCTAAAAACACAAAAATATTTGAAATACGTAAGAAGGAGCGCTTTACCTTGTTTGGTCGAAGGCTTGATCGAAAGGAATTTTAGTAGGTGAAAACTTTGGGCGAGAGTTACTTTGTTAGGGTTTCTTGTTTTTGCATTTTATATACCCTAAAAATGTTGCATCTCACCCTCACACGTGTCCGTGCTATCCCTTTTCACCGGATTTCAAACACCTTTTAAATTTTGAAAGGATGTTTACTAGTACCGAGGAAACAGGTTAGTTAGGATTAATTATGCATTTATTGCGGTCACTATTAACAAAACTTTTCACCTTCGCTCATTTTTGTGACGAAGGGAGGTTTAGTTTTTATTTCTAAGTCGTAAGCAATATTTCTCGTCGTCCACATATCACTTTCGACCGGGGCTTGATGACGCACCCTCCGATCAAGTCGAAGGACCCCCTTCGGCCTCGGTCGAATTGCATTACGAAGACCCAAGTCTTTCTTTATAAGTCATTGGTGGCGAAACCATTCATCCTTGACATGGATACCGGTTGGGAATCCGCCACCAAGGCCTATGCCCTTCGGTGTCTTCTCTTGAAGATGCCAAGACAAACAAGAACCTTGACTTGGTCTTCCCCACGTCCCACTATGTCCTTAGCTTCCCGCCAAGTCCGAGATAGTGGGGATGAAGCCTAGCGGTTACCATAAATCGGGGCGCCCCCATGATCTCCTAAACGTGTGCTAACGCCTCCAAGCTATTTTCATCACCTATAAATAGGTTGGACAAGTCATTTCAATGGTATGTTCACTAAACACGGATTTCACATACATCATATTATCCATAACTCATATCACATACTTATTCACACGGAGGTGGTTCGCAGGCCCAACCCCTGGCAATCACTTAACAAAGTGTCTATTATTTCTTATTGCAGATTGACTACAAGTTTGGCGCAAGCATATCACCCCTCATACCCTTCAATCATCATCGAAGGCCTGGTCGTACGATTTATTGTATAATCAATACCCCTCTAAAAACCTCATAAACACACACAAATAATTTTCTGAAACTAAACTCTGTCAAAATCCTTTCTCAAACCTAGAAAATTTGTGTGTTCTTCAAAATCATCAACCTGTTTTAATAAAAATCTTCTCTGTAACAAATTTACAAAAGGTTTTTCATCACAACACTTAAGTGACTCAAAACACCTTGATTGTTCTTGTAAAAAAAATACTTTTCAAAACCCTAAAACTTTTAATGGAAATGGCAAGAACACAACTTCTTCACTTTGCACCACAGTGGGTAGGGGATCTAAGTAATGTTGAATTTAAAACAAATAATGTTATATGCAATTTTGAATACCCCCCCAAATCTCCCAGCCTATAAGGACGCAATGAAATTTTTATTCAACCGCCTTTGAAAAAGGCCTTTACTCGGCCCCAACAATCATGTACCAAAACCTCCTCGGGAGTTTTGGACTACAAAGATGGCCTATGACCCGTCACCCTCAACTCGATGAGATCGACCTCGAGACCCCGTGGAGTATCTCATCAAATTCAAATTCATTTAATGGGGAAAGATCACCACCCTAGACTATAAAACTTTTTGTGCTTCAACAGGTTAGACTTTAATAATGGAGTCTATGTTGCCCATCCCGAACCCTCCACGATTAAGGATGGGTTAAAACAAATTTTTTTGCACCCAAAATTTTGGGACAGAACCCGGTCACCAAGAACTCATTTCTGCGGCTTGGAAGATCCTGTTCACATTTGTGATTTAGGTTCTTGGCGGGAACGATCATCCACCGAACAAGTTAATTCTATTCGGTTGATGGTGGCATACCGCTTGATGAATGGGGTCACTTTCGACATAGGGAGATCATTTACGGTGATCTCGTGAATCGAAGCTATCTTGAGCAAAACTAGGCGAAATCGTTTCGCACCCTAGGTTTGTCTCATGTGCTTTACAAGTATTCTTGGGTTGCAATTACCCTCGTGAATTTAAATACACCGCTTTACCGGTGTCCCGAGTCAATCAAATTTTCAAAAGGACCCATCCCAAGTCACTACTATTGAATTGACGGCCCATATGGTTGTGTAAACAACCAAAGGGACTCAATGTCTCCAAACCCTGCTCCTAAAAAGAGAAAGGGGAAGTCTCAGACTGGGACTAAGACCAAACCCAAGTCTCAGGGCCCTGAAGCACAGCCTAAAAGGAAAAAGAAGCCCCAGACTAATCTGCCACCCACTGGTGACCAAACAACATACACCCCGGTGGCAACGAAGGACACTGATACATCACAGTCAGTGTCCTTGGTCCCAAAGACTACTCCCCGAGATCCAGAGGGAAACATACAACCCGCTGGTAGGGGAGCGCCTTCCACATTGCCCAAGGAGGACATTCGAAAATCAAAGCTTTTGTCGAGGCCAACCGAATGATCCCAAAGACTGTGGGAAACAAATAACCCACCGATAAGGATATCACCGCCATCGCTTCTAGGGATAGCACTGGAAACACCCATCGATTGCTTGAAGGAGCAACGGGGACAAAGACTCGAGAGGATTAATACCACCGCCGATATGGAACCCATCACCACCTTCGGTTTATCGATGGTTCTTTGAGGTTCTTGAAATACTTTTCTCGATGAAGAACAAGCTGAAAGTAAAGATGAAATTCTATCGCTAGGAGAAGAAATGGACGCCGATGTTCAAACCGAACAAGAGCATCACCGATCTAAGAGCCTAAAGAGTCACCTTCCACCTAAAGAGAGTGACTCGACTCTTCCGCATCTTCCGTCACGAATAATTCATAAAGTTTGATAACACTCTTCCAATGACAGAGAGGCAACTAGTCATGTGGATTACTAAAGCTTCAAGGAATCTATATTCTAGGGTTACTGAAACATTATGGGATCAACACACTGAAGCTGCTGCCAGCTATGCTGATCTAAAGTCTGATGTGCTCATTTTCAATGCCAACACTGATGAACACAGGGATCTCATGTACCAACATCTACATAGATTGGATGAAAACCTGGTCAAATTTCTCAAGCATCTTTAGACTTGTGGTGTTACAATTGATGAAATTAGGGATGCGATCAAAGAAGACCCAGCACTCAACTCTAAAGTACTGGAGGCTACTGAGGCTTACTTGAAGAACACCTTAGACCTCACTGAACTAATCAGCATGCTAAAGTCTGCCAATGTTTAGGGTCTTCAGTCTTCAGTTCGGTCTCTTCAGGCAACACTGGGTTCGTTGGATGCTCAGGTGACCACTTTGGCTAAGGCATCATCTTCAATGGCTTGGAACCTTGGGCCAAGAATGACTGCCTTGGAACTCTCTCAGGCTACTGATGCATGTTTTACTGACTAGGTTTTAATAATGATAAAGTCTCGTTATACCTATAGTCTACCCTAATACACTAACGGGCAGTGTGCCCGGTCGCGTGTAGTATAGTATTAGGTAAACCCGAGGTCGTCCCAAGAGCTATGTGTGTTGGATTATTACCAAGTCTAGGTGTCACAGATTTTAAATATGATTTCGATAAGGAATTAATTATTAAACTACTAAAGCAGATAAAAGCAAATAAAGGCAAAGGATAAATCAATAGAGGAGAGTGGTGCTAACCTAGTTATTCCTCCTAGCTAGTTATGTCCACGTCTGCTTACTTCCAATTACTTCAGGTGGGGTCAAAGTCGAGAGGACAACAAGCTAGTTATGTCCGCGTCTACTTACTTCCAATTACTTCAGGTGGGGTCCAAGTCGAGAGGACAACATTTGGTCAATTCGCCCTAACCTATCAACAAAGATGCCACAACAGGAGAAGTCAGGTGTCCCTCATAAGTCTGTTGTTCCCGGTCCCCTAAGCCAAGTCATTAAGCACCGCTACATGCTAGATTTATAATAGTGAGTGCGGGAGATAGCAACTTAAACACTCACCCCTAATTCTTAAGTTCATCCAAACGGTAGGTGATCGGTTGGTCAAATCGCACAAGTAGAAAGGGTCGTCGGTTGGTCATATCTTACCCTTCCCATCTCGATCCGCTCACCTAGGGTCATTGGTCATATCTCCTAGGAAATTGGCCTCACCGCCATTCAAAACTACCAAACAAGGGTAGCTACTAATAAACTATGCATGCATACACTTAGAAATAATTATACTAAGTAATGTAAACGCAAACAAAACAATTAAGGAATCATAACTAGGCCAGCACCAAGAGGTGCTTAGCCGCTCATATTAACCATAAAAATCAATTCAATATTCAAAGTTACGAAATACATGAATCGAAAGTAATGAAAAGATAAAATGATAATGCTTATCATAGGGGAGTGATTTCTCCCTTGGAGACAGCTCTGTATGCTCCTCTAGACTTGCCTTTGGCTTTTTCCCACGTTCTCTGGTTATTGTGTGTGCAATGGGATGATTAGAAATGTTGGAATTCGTGGGGTATTTATAGGCCAGATCTGGGTTACGGCGTAACTAATATAAGAGTTACGTTGTAACCATCAATTCCTTTGTATTTTGCACTAGATCTGCTGGTTACGGCGTAACCTTATTAGTGGTTACGTCGTAGTCTTCAATATACTTGGTTATGCCGTAGTTGGTGGAATAGTTACTACAGTAGTTATCGCGTGGAACCTCATTTGACCTAATATAGTTACGTCAGAGCCTTTGGGGAGAGTTACGTCGTAATCTTCTAATGAGTTGGTTTTACGAGTCATGCTTTAGTTACGACGTAATGTGAGAGAAGAGTTACGCGTAACTTCTTCAAAGTCGATACTATGATAAATCTTTTGATATTTCTCCGTTCATCGCCTCTTTAGCTCCAATGCTCGTAATTTACCCGAAAGTGGAAAACAATGGAAAACAAGCGAGATCCATATAAATGATATAAATTACAAGCATTATCTGGGAAATTGACACTTAATATTCGGGACTATTATATTGGATTTCATAAACACATAACACAAATCATATAAGAGGCGTATAAAAGAGTTTAGAGAGAAAGTTTTAGAGAGAGAAAGAGAGTTGGGAACTATGTGAAACAAAGAAAAATGGTATTGAGCTCAACCCTCTACCTTGGGAGGTAGAGGGTATTTATAGTGTCTTACAAAATACGCCTCCTACGGGCTGTGGATCAGGCATACAGTGGGTAAAGACCCGTCCGTCCTCCACGGTGTTACATATTAGACTACTTATTAACATAACATAACTACGACTACGAGCTTTCTAACGAATACATATACTTGAGGTGACCGACTCTTTAACTCATGGATTTTCTAAATCCTAACAATCTCCCCCTAAGGGAGGTCACCTCAAATTACATTGAATACAAACAGATATTACATTTTGATTGTTCTTGGTTTCTTGATTATGTTCTTCGCCCTGTAGTCCGTAGTCTTAGATTCTTCATGTTCGCATGTTTGAAACTTCAAGTGGAGGTCTTTATCGATCCACGTGTTGATAATTGTTGAGCCGACTTTGAGATCATCACCACCATATATCTCGGCTCCTCCTTTGCATTGTTGCCATCATGTGATGTTGTGACATTTGGACCGACATGCTCACATTACGGATCATGATGTCTTCTCATCGAGTTGCGGAAGCTTTTATTGAATCATGATATTTTGCGCGTAGCGAAGCATGGAGTGAAAATATCGAGTTGTTGATGCTTTTATCATGATTTCTCTAGATGTGAATGTGTTGTGTGAGCATGCGGCTATGGATTGACACCTCAATTGTGATCGGTGCATTCGTCGGGTGTTCACGCATACAACGATTAGCAATAAAATTGCGAAAGTGTCTTTGATCACTTTCGTTGAATTGAGGTACACGGCCCACGGTTCCCGTTTATCGATTACAAATCTTGCTGTGATCGGTATAATTCCGAAGAATCTCCTTGACAGGGTTTCGCAGCTGCTCTAGCCGTTCTCAAACCGGAACGTCTCAAAGAAGACAACACGGAGTGAGTGAACCAGCAAATTGAGATTTACTGATTGATTAAAAATGATTTGAACAACAATCGTGTATTGCATATCAGAAAGAATTTTCGCAATACAACAAAGGTTTTATATGAAAAATTAATTTTCAATCATAAACACCTTTTGATATTTGAAAATGTGATACACAGTCGATGTGTCATAGAAAAATGATTTTTGCAAACAACGATTGGTTTTTCAAAGGTATCCGTCAATCCATTACCTGAACCAGGATTGATTCATAATTTTGAATCGCCCAATTGTTTCTATTCAATTGTCACATGGTTGATCTATTGGATAGATCTCACATGCCACCTATCAAGAGCTTGTTTGATGTTGGCTCTAGAAGGCTTTCCATCTTCATTGTGAATATGTTTGCATATCACTCAGATGTTACGGCAATACCACAAGGATAATCGTGGGACTCTTAAAATATATTCTCTCTTTCCACATTGTGTGAAACAGAGAGTCTTCATTGATGATGTCCTAATGAGATTTATTGATGATCTCGTGGCTCTAGACTCAATTGTGCACATTTGGTTCCTATGCGGAGACTAGGAGAGGTCTCCTTCTTCAATATCAACAATCTCTAAGAAAGTCGATAGATAATGTAGGTTCCCGTGAGAATGAAACAAGTCCTTTTAAGAGGAACTTGAGTAGCTTGGGAAGTTTAGTGCGGTGCGTCCTTTGGGTCCATGACGTCTTGTCTTCAATACCGGTGTTACCTTGGTAACCACCGGTAGCATATGAATTGAACCGGTTTACGCCCTAAGGTTGAATTATTGGAGGCTATTTCTTTTCACCCTTTTCTCATTTCATTTCTTTTCATTCTTCAACCCTTTGATGCTTACGAGACTTCATAACTAGAACCTTGTTGGGTTTATTCTAGTACTAGCTCTGTCTCAGTCCGCACTCTTCCCCTTTCTCATTTATCTCCTTTTTTCATCACACCTAAGGACTTCTACACTATCTAGTGGATTGTCCCTGGGTAGATCCCTCCAGCTCTGGCGGGATCGTGGGAACGAATACCTAACCTAACCATCCTTATAACTCCATACATAAAGTAAATTTGGTCAGTCTTTTGGTATTGTTCTTCTTCCATTGGAACCAATTGAAAACCATTTGAAAATCAATCCAAGTACTTGTGATACATGATCAAAACATTTTGTACCTGAATTGTTTTTGATATTTTTAGAAAAAGCTCCCCCTCAACATGTGCATCATATATATTTGAAATGGTTTTAGCACATGGAGGCAAGAGGACTTGAAAATCTCAGATTTAAGAATGAAAAATTCGATTCTTTGATCAACAATTTCTAAAGATATCAACATCACTTTCCGATCAAAATTAGTATTTTCATACTTAGTTAAAGATATTTTTGGGAAAGGATGTGGTTTTCAAAAAAATTGCTCCCCTCAACATGTGCATATAATTACGAAATTGTTTTGCACAAAGAGGAAAGAGTTCTTAGAAGCACTTTTCACGATCATATAGCCATATGGAAACCATTAGAAAATCAATCAAGGTACATTATGTTGAAACATATGAATATTTGTACCTTGAAGGTTTATTTTCCTTTTAAAATGCTCCTCCTCAATATGTGCTTGAGATTCGAAAAGAGTTTAGCACATATTAGATGGAGCTTGCACTTTGAGACAAATCATCACGTTTTAACCCTTTATGGTATAAGAAAGATGCTCCCCTTAACATATGCATGGAAAATTTGAAATCGTTTGACATATGTAGAAGGGGCGCTTGTTAAACACTTTTCACAACCATTTATTGAGTTATCGGTTTAAATCCAATTTAAATCACAAATTCTCCCCGATCACAATTTTCAAGTAATTTGAGATTTGTGATCTCTATTGATTTAAATTGTTTTTGAAAGCTTGTGAGGAGAGTTGTGACTTGCTTATGAAAACATTTAACCGATAAGGATCAAATCTGAGACTTTAAACTCCAATGATTCAACATGCTTGAGTATCATTTGAAAACATGACATTAGCCTTGGTCTAGATCCATTTGATAAAGAACATTGTTCATTTTGATTATTCAAACTTAGACCATGCATGAGTACGTGCCAATTGATTGAAAAATAACTTTTTGTGTTAATGAAATCATTCTCCCCCTCAATCAATGATATGAGTTGCTGATTGAGTGTTAGAGATTTTGTCAAAGAATAAGCCCAGATGATTTTCAAAAATATGGTCCAAGTTATTTTCAAAGCAATTTGTTTTCATTAGATGATAAATATTTTTCAGAAGAATATTTAGAAGGAAAAATATTTGTGAAGGAAACATTTGTCTTTTTGCCGACAAACATTTGATTTTTAGAATCAGAGCATGAGATTTTAAAAATTAGATAAAGCATGGCTCTGTTCTTTCTTTTTAAACACAGGTTACTGTCTGAAATAACAGTAAGCCACCATTTTTCTCCATCTTATTTTTTTTAAACAATTTATGTACATTCGAACTTCATCTAAAGACCCGTGTCACTCTTTGAATGACAACACAAAGACCGTAGATGAAATCGAATAAAAAGATCAAGACAAAAATGACAATATTTTTTGAAATTTTTGATTTTTAAATTTTTATGGATTTTTGAAAGTTTTATATTTTTCTATTTTCTTTTGTTGGTTTTATAATTTTGTATTTTGTTTTTGATGAAAATATGTACAAAGAATAGATGAATAGATGCCTTTACTCCTCTTCTTCCTCTTGAAGGCGTTTGAGTGTTTCAGGTTGAAGACTCTTGAGTCCAAGACGTGGAAGAATAAACTCAAAACGTTCTCGAGGGAGTGCTTTAGTGAAGATGTCGCTAGGCGATATTCGGTTCTCACAAAGTAGAGTTCTACCACACCTTTTCCACTTGTTCCCGAATGAAATGATGTCGAATGTCGATGTGCTTTGCTCTTGAATGTTGAGCGTTGTTGCGGGAGAGAGCAATGGCACTTTTGTTATCTGTCTGGAGGAATTTTGTTGAAGTCAAAGCCATAGTCGGATAGTTGGGATCTCATCCATAGGATTTGAGCACAACAAGATGACATGGCGATGTATTCGACCTCTGTAGAGGATATCGACGTACTCATTTGTTTCTTAGAAGACCGACTTACAAGTTTTTCTCCCAAGAATTGAGCACCACGATGTGCTTGACGTGTATCTTGACACCTGCATGGTGCGCATCGCATATCTTTGTTAGTGACATGTTGGTGTCCTTCGGATACCAAAGTCCCATGTTAATGGTACCTTGGAGATACCGAAAGACCCGTTTAACCGCTTCAAGGTGCTTTTGGTAGGCTTAGCACGGTATCTAGCACACATGCATACAATGAACAGAATATCGGTCTCTGGTGTGAGGTACATCAGGGATCCAATCATACTACGATATTTCGTTTGATCTACCATGATCCCTGAGTGGTCCTCATCCAGTTTGGTACGCTCCACCATGGGAGTGTCAACGGTGTCACAAGTGTCAAATCCAAATTTCTTTAAAATTTCATTAGCATATTTAGATTGATTGATAAAAATGCCTCCGGGACTTTGTGAAATTTGTAATCCCAAGAAAAATGACATTTGTCCCATCATAGACATTTGAAATTTGGAGCCCATTTCATTTGAAAAACGGTCACATTCAGTAGGGTCGGTCGAGGCAAAAATAATATCATCTACATAGATTTGAACATGGATTAAATGTTTGCCTGACTTTCTGGTGAACAATGTGGGATCCTTGCTCCTTTCTTTGAATCCAGTAGATAAGAGGAACTTTGTGAGTATCATACCACGCCCTTGGAGCTTGTTTGAGACCATAGAGAGCCTTCTTTAGCGATAGACATGAGTAGGACGTTCGGGATCCACAAAACCTTACGGTTGGTAGCGTACACGATTTCTTTCGAGATCTCCATTAAGAAAGGCGGTCTTTACATCCATTTGATAAACCACCATGTTCTTACTAGCAACATTAGCTAAGAAGATTACGATTGCCTCAATACGTGCAAGCTGGAGCAAATGATTCCTCAAAGTCAATACCCTCCTCTTGACGATATCCTTTTGCAACAAGTCTTGCCTTGTTCTTTAATACATCCCATGCTCATCAAGTTTCACTTTGAAGATCCATTTGAGAGCAATGATCATAGCACACTCTCGGAGGCTGGTACTAATTCCCAAACATCAAGTCGGTCAAACTCATGAATTTCTTCTGCATTGCATTGAACCAACTGTCCTCGACATTGCGGTTTTGACATCTTTTGGTTCGACTTTTGACAGTATGGAATTGAAGAAGCACCATAAGGCATCTGTTGCAAGTTTGTTTACGGGTGGATACCGGACGAGAGGATTCCTATGATATTATCCAACGGATGATCGTGTGTCCATTTTACGAAGTGCTCGTGTGGTTGTGGTTGAAGGCGAGGTAGCGAGTTGTTTTCCCGATGAAGATGGTTCGATGATGGATCGGGGCAAAAATATTTTCAAGCGGTGCATCTTACGGAGTGGCAAAGGGTTTTCTTCATCGTGACTGCGACAACATTTCCATTATATACGCTTGAAGATTGAAGAGTTGAGGATGATGAAGAATGATCTGCGATGAGGCGCTTCGTGAGATAACGACATAGAGATGGATGGATTGTTGTGTTGGACGGATTAGGGCTGCCTCTGTTGAAGTAGTAGAGTGGATGTTGTCACGAGATTCAAAGTATTCATCAAACATTGGATTAAACAATTTCTTCACATCTTCTTCGAAGGTGGTACATATGGAGCTGCAGATGAGGATTATGTACAAGAGAGGAACTAATGGGACTACTTAATGAAAGTTGAGAGGCGGGTCGGGCTGGATTGTCTGGAGCCATTTGCCCGGTCGACTCATCGAGCGTAACGTGAATTGTTTCCATGATATTTCGGGTTCTTTTGTTGTAGATTCGGTATCCTTTTACATTTGGTGCATATCCTACAAACACTCCAATGTCCGCTTTAGCTTTCGGTTTACCTAAATCTTGACCCTCATTAGTTGGATAACACAAAGCACCAAACACACGAAGGAAGGATAGATCGGGTTTTCGATTGTGGACAAGTTCATATGGAGTTTTTCCATGAGTTGTGTGAATTAGGGATCGATTTTGGGTGTAGCATGCGGTGGCAATGGCTTGACCCGGAGAAATGTTGGAACCTTTGAATAAATCGGCATTGTTCTTGCGGCTTCCACAAGAGTTCGATTTCGTCTTTCAACTACACCGTTACATTGAGGAGTTCGTGGAACACTTCTTTGATGGTGATTCCAACACTTTCATAAAACTCACTAAGTTCTTTATTAACAAACTCGGTTCCATTGTCATTCGGATGATTCTAACGGTCTTGTTAAGTCGAACTGCAATTTGTTTGATAAGTTTAATGATGACATCCGGGTTTCATCCTTTGTCCTCAAGAACTTAACCCAAGTGAATCGAGAGTAGTCATCAACCACGACTAACACATATTTCTTCCGTTAATTGTTTGCACTCTCATGGGTCCGCACAAATCCATATGAAGAGTATGAAGAACTTCCATAAGCGAGTTTGCGGGTTTGGGTTTGTGGGCATATTTCTTGCTTTTTCCCAATTGGCATGCTGAACAAAGATGATCCTTTTCATACTTTAATCTGGGTAAGCCTCTTACTAGGTCCTTTCTGGAAAGATCATTAATGGTGGCGAAGTTCAAGTGATTGAGACGACGATGCCATAACCATGACTTTGTTTTCGAAGCCTTTGACAACAAGCAGATTGGAGAAGACTTCATCATATCTTCGATAGAGATGGTGTATAGGTTTGTACCACGTGTTCCTCTTAAAAGTTCCACACCATCAAGTTCTCTAACGAAGCAAGTATGTTTTCTAAAAGCCACCTCTAGATCGGAATCACAGAATTGACCAACAGAAAACAAATTATGACCAAGACCTTCAACATAGTATACCCTGGAGATCACACTACTTCCAACAACATAATCTCCATAACCCAAAATAGCTCCAAAGTGATCATTTCCGAATCTAACAGTCCCGATGAATTTACTCACGAAGTTCACGAGCCGTGACGGTCTCGGTCATATGCTTGGAGCGACTGAGTCCAAGTACCACGAGAACGATTTGAGCGACTGCGGTTGAACACAGACAAGAATGGATAAGCGGATAATTGGGATCCCCATGCAAGAATGGGTTCCATTTGGTTAGTGTGATGATTGGAACACCCACATCGAGCGAGAATCAATGGAATCATTAGGGATAGATGCGGTGCTAGTGTGCGCATTAGACCTATTCAAAGTATGTTCACTTCTTAAAGGAATAGTTCTACCGGTAGGCATCCATTTCCTAATGGGCATTGACTTAGATAATTTAGGGCACAACTCATTAAGATTAAATTTGCGGCGGTGGGTATCCACCGATAACCTACATTACTAAATTTTCTTCCGTGGGTTTCAATGTTTTCTAACCTTCTTCCACCATTGCTTTCTAGCCTTCTTAACTTGATTGTTGGCATTAACGATTTTAAGCGGGTATTTAATGACATTAATCAAATCATTCACACCACATACATGATTAGTAATGAAACCAAGCAATCATCATTACATGTTTTGCCAAAAGTAGCGAATTCGCATTAATTACAACATGCTTAGAGCTAACACTAGAATCAACACGATTCGTTTTATTCAACATAGTTTCATTCTTCCTAAGGTGATCTTCTACTCTCTTCCTTTGAACATTCCTAGCTTGCAAGGTCCTATCATTCTTTGTGTTGCCTTGAGGCTTTGACACCTTCGCTTTGGTGTCACTTTTACTCTGTAGAGGAATGGGAACATTAGTTGGTTTTGCTACTTTTGCATTTCGGGTTTAGAAGTCTTTGGGATCGAACTACTTGAAGGCACATTAAAGTTCACTTTCTTAACACTTGGGCATAGAGCAAGGCATAATAACTTTATCATTCTTACAAAAGGATCTTGGGCATGTTGCTCTTAAACATTCTAAAAGCTCCTGAGATCGTTTGGTATATAAGCAAGCATACCTAACTTCCCTATCAAGTGGTTTATTTATGCTATCTTCTTCTACAATCTCACGAAGGCATTCTAGACTATCCTTAAGATGATAAAAGTAATCATGAAACACAAGTTCATTGTTTCTAAGATGAGGAGGAATGTATTTAATAGTCACAATATATTTAGAATCTGCAGATGCCTTTGATGCAACATTCTCATTAAAGACAAGTGGCATTTTTCCTTTTACGACTCTTGATTCTCAATTTCCTTTTGTAATGAAGTTATTTTTCATTGTTCTTGTCACGAGTGACTTTCATTGAATCGTATAACTCTTTGAAGTGTCGTTTGACCTTTTCATTTTCTTCTAGAAAACTCTCATTTTCTTGTTGTGTCGTTAATGATGTTTTGAAGATGAAAGTTTTGAGAAAATTGAGAATCTAAAGGAGGAGGCATTTGGGAGCCAGTCACATTGTTCTTTTCACCCTTTAATTGTGAAATTTGGGTTTTCAACTTTCTGATCGTGTTACAGTGAGCTCGAATCAGTTCGTCACGTTTGTTTATTTCAAAAACTGCATCAAACTCTGGAACATCCGAGGATATCTTGATGTTTGATGTTTTAACATTTTCTTTGAGATGTTGATATTTTAGTTGCAAATCAAAATGTTCAACTTCCAGCTTAGAAAAGTGTTTTACCAAATTATCGTGATCATCCTGGTCAATTTTCTCATTTAGTTTTGAGTTTTTGTTTTCAAGCTCAATGACACGATCATGGGAAACTTTCAAAGCAACAGATAATTCATGAAATTGAGAGGCAGTAATAGAATACTTAGTAACAGTATAAAACACATCTTGAGCCACACAACTCGATATCAAGTTCTCATTTAAGATATCGATTCTTCCTTTCAATTTCATTATATTTGAGTTCCGTTCATAATTATTGACCTCAACTATCATTGCATCAAATTCTTTTCCATTTCTTTAATCTACGAGTCTATCCCTTTTGAAGACTCTCAAATTGATTTTTAATTGTTTAAAGAAAGGCATGACCTCGGTTAAATAGCATTCTTTAGTTTGCTCAAAACCCTTTCCCTTGATTATCCACAGTAGGTGTGATTCTCTTCTTACATGTCTTCTCAAAATCAACGAATAGTTGATAAACAACATACAGGTGATTAAGGTCTTGCTCTTAGTGGGAAGGGTTCTAGGAACTAAATGCATTGGTGTATTCGGAGGATACACGATGGTGGAGGCATTTTCCTAAGGGAGTGTTTGTTTCAACAAGTACATTTGCTTTTGCATATCTATGTCCTTTTTCCAAAAACTTGTTCGGGGTTAATTGAGTTTGAGGCTTAAACATGTCAAGGAAATCCAATTTTCTTTAGTGTAATCATGGGGTTTGATCGTTATGTTTTGCTTTTTACACTCGAGGATCTTTTAGCTTCTTATCCATTTTCTCCTAGAGGCATCTTCTAATTTTCTATCCTCTTCCGTGCTTCCAATACATGATGGTGTTTGCCTAGGCTTGAGGATCTCATTACCATCATATACAATCGTATGGAAAGCTTTAGCCTTTTACAATACTCGGATTTGGCTCCTCTACTAGGGGAATACTATGCTTATCGCTTAAGACTCGTGCTTAGTGATCATGTGAGCGATCTGAATGGTATTCCCTTGTATGTACAACTTATTTTCAAGCTTGTTTTCAAAGTTTTAGGTTGGAAAAATCGGTTAAAAGTTTTGATTCCTTAGCATTAAATTCTGTTTAAGCACTTTAACATTTTCTTGAAGTTCTTGCTTTTGCTTAATAGTTTTGTTTAGTTTGTCTTTTAAGGAATCTAGCTCTTGTTTTAATATTTCTTCCCTAAAATTACTTTTCTAATAATTGTGCGCATTTGGTCATCCATTTCACGCTCACGGGTAGTTAACTCAAACTTAGCACGTTGTTCATAAATGGCAACTTGTTCTTTATAGGCATTTAGTTCGGAGATAACGAGAATCATCGAGGCACATGCGGTGTATTCATAAAAACATAGTCATCATTGATGCGAGAAGATGCATCACTTGGTACGATCTCACTTTCACTTTGTATCACATATTGATCATATGGGACAATATTACTATTACCCACATTATCTATATCTGATTCATTAGTTTCATGTGATTGTACTTTGTTATGTATCTCTTGCTCATCAACTTCATCGTATAGTTTTAATACCTCTGAAATGATTGAATCTTTGGATGGACCAGCCTGTTGTGGTGATGAGACCTTTGGAGAGACCATTGGTGAAATGCTAGCCATGAAGATTGTGCAGGCGATGGGTTCATCATCGACATCGAGTCAAATGCATCACGATCGGCAACTTGAAAGGCATTTTGATGATTGTGACCTATTTCTGAATTGGTTGCTCATCCACATCAACATCATATGTTTTGGCATTTCCTCGAAGAAACAACAACTCTTCTTCATCCAAAACCGCTCCATTGTCACGAGCTTGCACAATGACATCTTGTCCACGAAATACTCGCATTTTGAGGCGTTTTGGAGATGTGCAGTTCCTTGCAATATGTCCTTCACCACCACAGTTGTAGCACTTGATTGGCTTTCCTTGTCCTTGATTTGCATTCCTTCCACGATTCGATTAGCCACATACCCTCCACCTACTCCACCCTTTCCTTGTTCATTCTTGTCTTCCTTGCCTTTGGTTGCACCATGATCTTACCATCTCGACAATAGCATGATTGTGTAGATTGGATGCGATTCGATATCATTGTTAGTGTGTGGAGTGAGGTTGATTTTGCTTAACCATAAGAGCCAGTTGATTGATGAAATGTTCCATGATTGTGTTTGGGTGCGGAGGCTTATATGATGGATCTGTAATGAGCTTGTGGTTACCGTTACCCGTTGGTATGACTTGAGAAGCTTTGGTGGTAATTCCTACATTTGTGTAGAATGTTGTTGAGTCATTTGATGAGCTTGCATCTCCATGATTAGATTTGAACTTTTCAAGAATCATTCGTTCAAACATAGCATGCTTCTCATTACAAGTAGGAAGGCATACAATTGCTCATAGTTGGTGTGCCTTAATCCTTTGGTTAGCTTAAGCGAGGTGACAAATTTGTGCCATTCGGGATTCATGTTGTTCACAAACTTTGAATTGAGTTGAATATTTGGCATGGTCATTTTGATATTCCTCATATCATTCACAAGTTTGTGGAACCTCACATAGTATTCGATGACACTTTCTCCGGGTTCATCTTAAAGTTCTCAAAATCATCATACAATTGAGATTCCCTGTCTTCTTTGGTCAATTCAGAACCAGAGAGAAGCATCTTAACATTGTCCCAAACTGCCTTGGCTTCAGTGTTGTGATTGATTAACTTGTAGATGTCTTTTGGTAGACCCTGAAGTATAATGTTTGAAGCCCTGATATCAGCATCGTATCTCTTTTTCTCCTTTTCATTGAGCTCATCATACGTCTTTGGTCTGTCCAAACCTAAGATCACTGAACCATCCGCAGCAGTTTCAAGTATGTCTCTGGTAGTCTCAATCTGATAAGGTCCTTCATCAATTGATTTGAGAATGTTAACCCCATTTTCCTTTCCCAAACAGTACAACCTAATTCGTTGAGCCCATGAGTCATAATCAGTTCTGTCAAGCATAGGAGGACGAGTGTCGGATCCAGCAGCTTGAACGTCATCAGCAACAGAAGAGACGATAGTAGGTACGTTGTTAGACATGATTACAGATTCTACGGGATTTTACTATTCTTTGATTAAACCGGGAAATTGATTCTTTCACGGGATTTTACAAAATCAAAAGAACAACCGTAAAATGTAGCACGAAGAAGTGACAAGTCTCAATAGACAAGTAGTGAACTTGACAAGTCGCACCCTAACCAACTCGCTTTGAGGTCAACTCGCTTAATCAACTCGCTTAGTGGACAACACGCTTTGAGGTCAACTCGCTTAAAAGACAAGTCGCATAGAACACAAGTCGCATAAAGAGACAACTCGCTTAATAGCCAAGTCGCATAAAACCAACTCGCTTAGAGCACAACTCGCACAAGAGACAACTCGCTGAAACAGACAACTCGCTTTCAAAGCAACTAGCTTAGGCGACAACTCGCTTAAGTAACAACTCGCAGAAGAGGCAACTCGCTTCAAGCAACACCCCAACTCGCTTCGAAGAAACGTTATACGAGACTCAACTCGCTTAGTACAACTTTCAAAAACAACCACTTTACAATCCAAAAACAACCCAACCACGATGATTCAAGCCTTCCAATTCAAAACCTAAGCACATATGATGATTCAAAACACAAAAGTACAATCAAAATCCAAACTTTAACACTAGAAATGATCCAAATGATTCAAACTCTTCTAAACACTTTTAACCCCAAAAACCTTATGAAATCCACTAAAACCAAGAACATGAAAGATGAGTGATCAAACCATGGCTCTTGATACCAATTGTTAGATATTGGATTTCATAAACACATAACACAAATCATATAAGAGGCGTATGAAAGAGTTTAGAGAGAGAAAGTTTTAGAGAGAGAAAGAGAAGAGAGTTGGGAACTATGTGAAACAAAGAAAAATGGTATTGAAGCTCCAACCCTCTACCTTGGGAGGTAGAGGGTATTTATAGTGTCTTACAAAATACGCCTCCTACGGGCTGTGGATCAGGCATACAGTGGGTAAAGACCCGTCCGTCCTCCACGGTGTTACATATTAGACTACTTATTAACATAACATAACTACGACTACGAGCTTTCTAACGAATACATATACTTGAGGTGACCGACTCTTTAACTCATGGATTTTCTAAATCCTAACACAAGAGGCACTCCTCAAAAGAAACCAAAGCTTAAAGCTTTGGGAATCCATATCAGTTGACATCATATGTTTTTTCTTTTGTACTAGTAATAGGAACCATGCAATCTGATCAATAAATGATGTATGCTTTTGTTAAAATATTCAGTGTTCCTTATTATGTTCATTAGTACATTCAGTGTAAAAAGAAGCCATTTGCTCACTTACACTGATCAAACACTTAGGCTATTTATATATCCAAATAGGGGGAGACTGTTGTGTTCAGTAAATACCCAAACCCCTTAAGTCTAGGATTTGAATAGAAAATGTTGGGAATAATACTAACAGTTACCACTGATAAGCTTGTGGAAGACATTGCTGAAGTACGCATTAGCAGTGGAAACATGTTGGAATCACTCCTAAACAGTATTTCAAGTATTTATATTTCATATGTAATTGGTAGCTTTATTATGGCCTTTATGTTTGTTTAAGGTCAAGCTTATGTAGAAGGCCCATAAGCTTAGGCCCAAGCCCAATAAGGAATAGGGAAGGAGAGGGAGTGTTGCCCTAACTCCTTGCCTATATAAACAATGTAATAACCCTCACTTGAGGGTTGGTTGTTCAAGTTATTCTTTCACATACATCTTATTCATAACCGGTCATAGTATCTCGTGTGTGTGTGTGGTTTTACTTGTTCAATCGCCTCATCTCCTTTCTATATTACTTGTGTTTTTAAAACTAGTGACCTAACAGTGGTATCAATCGCCAAATAGTTGGGTGTACTCGTTTGTTTTGAAGTTTTTGGTTTTGGGTCTTACGCGTTAAGATAACGATTCTTTTGCTCTATTAAAACTTGTTTTTACACTTTTAATCTAAGATTCTTGTACTTTCAACGCTTTAAGGTGTTAAAATACTTGTTTTGGCAAAAGTTTCAAACTTTATGCGTGGATCATTGTTTTGAACTAGTTTTTATTCGTGGGTGTATTTCACGCATAACTGCTTTGAGAGCTTTGGATCATCAAGTTTCACACTTTTGTGTTATTTTGGTGTTATTGAAGCTATTTCATCACACAAATACTTGGTTTAGAAACATCTTTGGGCAAAATCAAAATTACGAGTAATCCTACGGCATCGAAACCCTAAAATTACGCGTAAGATTTTCCTTGGTTTGATCTTCATTTTCCGGTTTATTCCGTGTTTCTTACTTGGATAAGTCCGAAAATCGTCGACTTTGGATATCTTTTGCACCGTGATAGTGTAAAGATCATTTGAGCAAAAACCTAAAATTACGCATAAGCATAAGCTACGGCCAGAAATCCCACGATACGATTCACTTTACGCGTAAACTAAGTTCTACGCATAAGGTAATCCTACGCCTAAGTTTCTACGCCTAACTTTTGTCTACGCATAACTTTAGTGTTTTTCCTACTTATGCGTAAGCTAAAACCTACGCGTAACTCCTCATTGTTACGCCTAACTTTTGGTGTTTTTACGCTTAAGTGCTACTTGGTTCTTGTCTTTTCTACGCCTAAGGACACTTCATCAACAAAGGTTCATTTGACTACAAAGATCCATTTTTTACTACACAAGTTTATCATCATGTCTCAACCACCATACTCTAACTATTTTCCTCACACTTATAATCATCAACAACAACAACAATTAACTCCACAACATCAACAATGGAATCAACAACAAGCTATTTATCAACAACAATTTAATCAACAACATACTCCACAACTTGGTGCAATTCCACAACCACAAATGGTTCAACCACCACCAAGCCTTCAAGTTCAAACCTACACAAATGATTTCAATCAACATCCATCAAGGAACACTATGAAGGAACCCACTTGGTTTGCAAAGATGTGTGAAGCTTTAAGCGACCAACAATCAATTCATGAAGTCGGATCACTGATAGACCTCCAATGCTCACTCCAGAAACTACGATCAATGGGTGATAAGGTTCTTTAGGTTTTGTGATCCAAGAAGCCACATGGAAAGTTCTTAAAGAAGGTTATCTTAGAAGGTCCATTTGAGATGCCTCATCGTCATTGTACCCGGAGATCCAACCTTTGTTCCACCAAGAGATGAACAAACCAACATTGCTATCATTGCTGATTTAAATCCTACGTAACTTCTACACTATGAAGTCGATGAACTTGCAATGGAATACATCCTCTTAGGATTACCAAACCCAATTCTTCGTAGTGTTGATGCTCAAAAGATCGCACAAAAATGTGGGATCATATTCGTCTTCTTATGGAAGGATCTCATACTCAATCGGGAGGATTTGGAATCTAAAATTTACTTGGCTTACTAACACTTCATGATTGAACCCGAGAGACACTAGAGTCCTATCATCATCAATTTTAGACATCATCAATGATTTGGATAAACACAACATCATCATGCCAAGAATTGCGGTGAATACTAAGTTCCCGAGTAGTCTTGGTCCCGAATGGGAGAAGTATGTCATCTTTCTTCGTCAAGCGAAGAATATGCATCATTCTACTTATGGATTGTTGTACGATTACTTGAAGCCTCATGAAAAGGAAGTTGATCGGGAAAGGATTCTCCGTGCTCAAATTGCTAAACATCACATCCGGATAATCAACAACTTGCCTTGTATGCTCAATGTAATTATCCTCTCAACCAAAGAACTCAACCAACTCGCTTCAAACACACCTTCACAAAGAACAACCTCAACAAAATCAATTGGTTCCATACAAGAACAATGCTCAAGCATATGTCGTTGAAGTGGTGAGGAAATCGATCCATTCAAGCATTGCAACAAGGATTTGTGATGATTGCTAATGCTTTTGGCGTTACACCAACAAATCTAACAATCGATTCGCTCCTCATCTAACACACGGACTCAAGTTGTGAACAATAGACGGTTGAAGTTCGTAATCGTGATTATGGTCGCGGATGGGTGGTGGTCAAGGGTTTAATCTTGTGGTAGGAATAACAATGAGCTCAAGTGGTGGAACAGGAAATGCTCGTAATCGGTTAAATGGTCTTAGATGCTACAACCGCAATGAGAAGGGACACTGGCTAATGCATGCCCAAAGCCAAGGACTAGGGGCGTGCTTATTTCAAAGAGGCTTTACTTTTGGCTCTTAAGGATGAAGTCGGTGGATCTCTCACGATAAAGAACGAGCTTTATGGCGGTATGAGACTCGGATGATGATATGGAGGACTTGGTGCCAATGCAACCGTCATGTTGATGGCTAATATGCAAGAGTTACACATGAGTGAAACAGCCCAGAAGTATGACATCGATGGCTTGTCTCGTGTACCGAACAAACCATCATCATATCTCGAACTAATATCTCCGTCAATATCTCAATCCGCGCGGCTCGGAATGTTCAAATGAGTCATCTACATCTCATTTCGACGATTCAAATAAACCCGTAGTTACATTTGACGATCCGGATGACCTTATGGTTTCCTTGATAATCAAATTGACTCCGTGGTTATACTTGAGGATCTAAATAATGATCATGTTGTGACTCACGTTGAACAAGATGAACCTTTGCCTCATCCGCATCTTGTTCATTACTTAAAGACCAACAATCCCAAATTGTGAATGTGTTGCATTAAATCGGTCCTTAAAAAGTAAAATGCCATCGTTAACCAAGGATTTTGAATGCTTACAAATACAACTCAACTTTTCAAAACTCAAGAAAACCGTGAAAAGGTTTTGAAGCCGCTTTTGCAAAATCTCATCAAAGCGAAAAATATTTAGAGACAGATCGTGATCTAGCCGCCTCAAGAATGCTTTGTTGTGCGAATTAGAACAACTAAAACACGAACATAAAAATCAAATTAACGCTCTCACCTTGGAAAATCAAAAACTAAGGCCGAGTTGTTAAATTGTCAAAAAAGATTCTCCGCATACAAAAGCATTCAACGAATCGGGTAGATGACCTTCTTGAAGAAATTCTCGACTTGCAAAACAAACTTAAAGAGTTTAAATCATTGTTTACAAACATGGTGAATCAAGAATAGCTATTGAAAAGTTTACCTTAAAACCCAATCCAAAAGGATATGGAAAAATCTAGCGATTACAAACCAAAGCTTTCACTAAAACATTCAAACCAACTCCAAGTTTCCGGTCACGAGAATACAAAATTGATAATCTTGTCATGAGTGTTGTTGAATATCATCGTCAAGAGGAATTAGATGCGAAGACGAGAGTCGATCAAAATTAAAAACGTTGTTTACAACAAACCTTTAATTATAAAACGCAATACTTTCGCCACACCAATGTATTCTTCTAACACACCAAGGGTTATCATCAAAACACCGAGTCTTCTAATGTTAATCCCAAAATGCAATTTGCACAAACTTATGGTCCTTTACCTTCCATTAGTGAAGTAAACTCAAAACACGAAAATTGAAAAATTCTTCGATATTTTGACATTTTCATGGTCGACCTCAAAATTTTACAACATGAGATAGAATATCGCCCGAAATCAAAGTTGAACATTTTCAATCGCCTCTGGCGCGAGAACAAAGAGACATTTTTCGAAAAATCTTTTACCTAATGTTAAAACTTGAAAAGTTGTGCAATTGCTCGAAAAGGATTTTCATAAGGAACTTGGGGTAATGAAAATGTTTTCGAGAAATGTAAACATCTATTTCTAACACTAAACGCAAAAAGAAAATGTTGAGAAAAGATGTTGATCGACTCTTGGAAGATGTTATACGTCAGGCCGATATCCATAATGTTGTGTTACTTTATTCTTTGCCATTTGCATCCGATTACATCTCTGCCGATATTGTTGAAAATGTTGTAAGCTGTTGAGAACACCGATAATGTGCTTCGGATCGAGTCTTTAAAAGTCGAAAATAAACGATTACTCAATGAAATTTACAATGCAAACGTCGTCTTCATTGGTGTGAAAAGATATTCACAATCATCAACTTAGTTTTCAAAAGAAAATCGCTTAGTTGAGTGCAAAATCTTCCGATCCTAAAATTGAGCAACCGGATGATCAAAATGTGTCTTTGAAAAGTCAAATCTCAAAATATGAACAAGAATTTTCAAAAGTTAAACAGAATATGGTGTCATATTTGATTTACTCAATAAGACTCGTCATGAAGCATCTAACGAACTTGATCACTATCTTGCTCACACTAGTGAAGTCATGAATTTTCTTTGGTAATATTCGCTCGAAAATCAAGATTTGATTCACACTATCTCCAAGTTAAGGAAATGTTAGGAAAGTATGAACAACTTCCGCCTACAAGTGATTAAGAGATTAGCACCGGTCACACTTAGTAATCGCGAACCTAGAATCCCTACCGCCAAATCACAAGTTGCTAATGTGTTTCCCATCGAACAGAATAGTTGCGTCTTTTCCAAACGTCCGCACTTCACGACCTAGAGCACTCAATCAAGAATAGGAAGTTGCGACCTAAGAAAAGATCAACAAGGAATGCTAAAGTAGAAGAACACCCTAGGACTCGAATAAAACTCATGTTGCTTCCACTATAGATGTTACGTCGGCAAATGTAATAGAAATAGTGATGTAATGAATGCTAAACCGTTAAGTACTTTTGATATTCATCGATGCACCTTGTGTTATTTGTCGAAAGAGTATGAATTCGATTGTCATGACAAATGTGTTGCTAAAGCTATAATCTCTCGACACGGAATCCTAAGAATCGTAATACCTCTAGGCCCACTAATCATTCTAAGTCCGTGCTTGGTAAACCACCTTCTTTAGATTCTAAGGCAACCATTGCTATCACAGAGCTCGCTTCACCTCCTAAGAATGTAGTACCACCTAGTGCATTCACTAAGACTAAAGCAAAGTAGTTATAGATGGCGAAATGGATATACAACACACTAGGATTTAAATGGATGCCTAAACTTATTAATGTGTATATCTAATATACCGCTTCGAACCCTCTAACATTTGGGTTCCACATCTACTTCTATTCCATCTATGTCGCCTGTGTGTAATGCAGTGATCTGATCATTCTCTGGATTGTTGATAGCGGATGTTCCCGACACACGACAGCAATCTTAAACTGTTATCAAACTTTATTGCAAAGTTCATTGGCACCGTCAGTTCGGGAATGATCACTGCAGCCTATCATGGGCTCTGAGAGATTATGTCAATGGGAACATCGAAATCGGCAGGGTTTACTATGTGGAAGGCCTCAGTCACAACTGCTTTCGATGAGGTCAATTTTGTGATGGAGATTTGGAGGTTGCTTTCGTGGAGAAAACTTGTTTCATTCGTGATCTACAAGGAAATGACCTTATGTTTGGCTCGCGTAATTCTAGTCTCTACACTATCTCTATGCAAGACATGGTTGCTTCCTCTCCCATTTGCTTACTTTCAAAAGCAACATCTACAAAATCTCGCTATGGCACCGCGTCTCTCACATCTAAACTTTCAAACCATCACCAACCTTGCTAGACACAAACTAGTTGAAGGACTCCACGATTCCGGTATTCAAAAGATCACCTTTGCTCACCGTGAACAAGGGAAAAGCACTAGTGCTCATTTTCCTTCAAAGGTGGAACACGCCTCAAAGATGTGCTTCATCTTCTTCACATGGATTTGTGGCCCGATCGCGTGCAAACGATCAATGGCAAACGCTACATCTTAGTAATTGTTGATGACTACTCACGATGGACTTGGGTCTACTTTCTTCAAGCAAAGACCAAGCTCCACAAATGATCATCACCTTCTCACAAAAATACGAGTTCAGCTCGCAACACCGTCGGGATAATCGTAATGCACAAAGGAACCGAATTTGTTAACAAAACCCTTCGTGAATTCTATGAGAATGTGGGAATTCAACATCAAACATCTATTGCACGTACACCGAACAAAACGGAGTTGTTGAAAGACGAAACCGAGCGTTAGTGGAAGCTGCAAGAACAATGTTAATCAATGCTAAACTTCCAGACACTTATGGGCGTGTCGATCTACTACATGCTATACTCAAACCGTTCTATGATCACAAAACGCCACAACAAAACACCTTTCGAGCTTGTCCACAACTATAAACCGAACCTCAAACACTTTCATGTATTTGGATCCCTTTGCTATCCGAATAATGATCGTGATGATTTTGGAAAGCTCAAAGCCAAAGTCGATATTGGAATCTTTATTGGATATCGTGACAATTCTAAAGGTTTTCGAACTGGAATCGTCGAACTAAGGAGGTAATGGAAACGATTCATGCTCATTTTGATGAACTCACGGAAATGGCTTCCGAGTATAACGACTTAGAACCCGGTCACAACCGCTTAAACTTCCTCAACCCCATCATCACCGAACAAAGCCCTCGCCTAACTCACAACAAATGGAAAGGTTATTTTCTCCTCTGCTCGCGGACGATATTGAAGAACGTGCTCCGTGTGTATCCGTTGTTTCACCGCACAACCCGATAATATTCCTATACCGATACACTGCTACAACAACCATCTTGTTGAAGATGCACCTACACGAGCTGACTCCAACACAACAGCTTGAACACACCGCTTCCAACAATGATGAACCGGTGATGATATTCTCAATGAAGTACCCCACCGCAGATTTTGATCCAAATGCGTTCTTTAACCCGCTTGCTAATGAGATCGCTACACCGGATGTCGCGGAGAATCTTCAACAAACCATTTGAACCCTCGTAACCGCACAATGTATACCAACATCAACCATCAACACACCGATGGACAAAAGACCATCCTCTCGCTAACATTATTGGCAACTCGAATCAACCAACCGTTACGAGACAACGTCTTCACACAGATGGTGAACATTGCATTTATGCACCCACCGTCCGCCAATCGAGACTAAAACATTAAAGACGCAATGACAAAAGACAACTGGATTGAATCCATGCGGGAAGAACTCAACCAATTCAAACGCCTTGAAGTATGGGAATCGGTTGAAAGACCAACAGGGTCTACGTCATTGGTCTAAAATGGATTTGGAAAACAAATTGATGTCAAGGAACGTCATCCGAAACAAGTCACGTCTAGTTGCTAAGGGTTATCGTCGTGAAGAGGAATAGACTTTGAAGAATCTTTTGCTCGGTTGCTCGCCTTGAGGTCGTTCGGATATTTCTCGTGTTCGCAGCTCATATGAATATGACGGTCTATCGATGGATGTCAAAACGGCGCTTTCAATGGACAACTTAAAGAAACGGTCTATGTCACCAACCGGATGGATTCGTTGATCTGAGTTCCGAACCATGTCTACAAACCGAACAAAGCTCTTTATGGTCTCAAACAAGCCCCTGCATGGTACGATAAGCTATCATCTTTCCTCATTGCCAATAATTTCATCAAAGGCTCGGTTGACCCAACTCTTTTATACAATATCACGGGCACACATCTTAATTGTTCAAATGTACGTGGATGACATCATTTTGGGTCTACACATAAAAAGTTTTCAATCGCTTTTGCAAAACTAATGAAGAAAAATTTTGAAATGTCCATGATGGGTGAACTTACGTTCTTTCTAGGATCGCAAGTTTATCAATCACCCCGTGGTATTTTCTTGAGTCACCCAAATATGCCCTTGAATTGTTAAACAAATTTGGAATGACAACTGTGACACTTATGCCACACCAATGGCTCATACCAAGAAGCTAGATGTCGATTTACATGGGAAATTAGTTGACCCTACCAAATACCAAGTATTATTGGGTCCTCATGTATCTAACAACCAGCAGACACGATATTGTCTTTGCCGCTTATCTATGCTCCCGTTATCGATCGCGACCAATCGAAACCCACCTCTACGAGGCTAAAGAATCCTCCGATACATCAAGGAACCATAACTTGGGGATCCGTATCCAAGGATTCGGTTTTGAACTAATCGCTTTTCGACGACGACCACGCAGGATGCTTAGACTCAGGAAAAGTACCTCGTGAGCTCTACAATTTCGGTGATAAAGCGGTGTCTTGGCAATCAAAGAAGCGAGGATTGTACATCGTTGTCATCAACCAAGCAGAATATGTAGCCATGTCTCGTGTTGTGCTCAAGTCATTTGGATGAGAACACAACTCAAAGACTATGGTTACGTATTTGATGAATCCTCGATGTATGCGACAATCGGATTGCCATTGCAATCTCGTGCAACTCGATCAAAGACTCGAAATCAAAGCACATCGATCTACGCTTATCATTTCATCAAGGACCACGTGGAGTGGTACCGTTGAATTATACTTTGTGGTCTTGAATACCAATTGGCGGATCGCTCACCAAAGCCTTGCCTCCCGCTAGGTTTAATGAGTTGGTCCACCGGATTGGTATGAGGTGTTTGACTCAAGAGGAATTGGATGACCTCTTAAAGCATCTTAAAACACATCAAACACCAAAACCTCTTTGTAAATAAACTTTTCAAAACAAAATACAAAATATAAAATCTTATAAAACAACAAAAATATTCTTCTAATCTAAAATCTTTCAACATGGCAAATACATTTCTTCCTTCAACACTGTAATCCTTCAAAATTCAGTATTTTTTACGATCACGTGTTGAGGGGGAGAAAACTATCTCTTAACTGTTTCAAAACATCTGTGTACTTGCATGTTTTCACATCTTGGTTGTTTCATTTTACAATGTTGGTGAATATTCTGGTTTAAAGACACTCCTCAGACTAAATTTATAACCTTTCATCATTTCTTAAGTCGAGGGGGAGTGTCGTCAAGTTTCTTTCCTAAAAACTTTGTTTGGTAACCATAATGGAAATTAAATGGCTTGGTTTGTAAAAAGAAAAAGTGGAGGGACCAAACGTCAAAAGGTTAAACTAACTTTTAATAAAACACCTCCCACCTACTTTTCTTCTTCACATTTATTACACAAAACCTAAAACCATCCTCACGCTTTGAATTGATTCAAGAAAACCGTGTTTTTATCTTCATCTTGTAAGTGTTTTCGTGATTACAACATGTTTTTAAGATAAGGTTTTGAATTTCATGTAAATCCTACGGCTAAAACGTTTTTCTGGCGTGATTAGGTGTTCAACGCTTATGCGTATGAACACACAATCAATATGTGTGTGTTTGTGGTGAAATGGTTTGTGTCAAAACGTTCATAATACTTCAATGATACCATTTTAACCATCAAAACCCAACCAGAAATACGAATTGATGGTTTTTGAAAATTAGGGTTTATGAGTCGAATTGGGTATTTTCGAATGTGAAGTGTTTTGGTCAAAAAGATTGTTGTGTTATGCTTATGTGATGTTGAATTGATGATATCCATGCCTTATAACCACCCAGAAACCTTAATTGATTCAGAATTAGGAATTAGGGTTTAATGTTCTAAAAAATTGGGTATTTTTGATTCACTGCAAACTAAGTGTTAAGACTTGGTCAATATGCTCTCACAACATCTAAGATATACCAGAAAAACTTTTGTGCAAATTCTATGGCTAAAATTCATACGCGTAAATTTAGGGTTTTAGACTACGCGTAAGGATTTCTACGCATAACTGTTTGACATGTGTTCTTGCCATGATATGTTGTTAAAGTGAATTTATGTGTTAATATTGATGATATGATGGTTCTATTTCAGGCTTGTTACTCGTGAAACTCAGAATCAAGGTCATTTGCAACTTTACGCATAAGGATTACCCTACGCGTAGTCATGTTATGCGTAAGAATAATCCCACGCATAACGATTACGCGTAAGGTTCTACAATGGACCACTGGCGTATCCCGTGAAGGATATGCGTAACAATGACCTCTACGCATAAGGTCTACTCACGAGTAAGCCTTACGCGTAAGGTATATATACGCCACGCGTAAGCTCCACGCCTAAAGTCCCCTTTTCCCACGCTGTAACATTTCTTACGCGTAAGTTAGGATCCCACGCGTAAGCTTTGTCTCACGATATGTCAATCTTTGTTTACGCTTAACTTTGCTAAAACTACGCTTAACCCTGGATTGACCTTCATGATGAATTGTTACATGTACAAACTTGTAAATAAACTAATCATAACGTCACGAATCCAATAATGTCACTAATAAACTTAATCGTCTAATATGTTGTGAACAATAAGTGATAACATAAACTTTAAAACTTAAAGTTAACTAACTCACGAAACATTTCACGACGTCATTAGATTATTGGACATACAAGTGACTTAGGACTCGTAACAATCATTGACACTGTACATTCAATAACTAGACAATAAGACCTTCTGTTGACTAACATTATGTCTTTCGATATGTTGGTTCTTTTGGCTAATGTTATTTCAGATCACGACATGGTCGAACAAATGAATATGGATGCATCGAAGTTCTCTCCATTGCCGATATCTATCCTTATGGCTATCCAATGAAGATAGGAAAGAATAATCTCCGTGTTGATTTTGACACCCTCACTTGCTCGTAATCTTCGTGTTTAATTGCTATTGACATTACGAGGACTCATCCGTATCGTAATATGCTCACTCACTCTGCAACTGTTCACGAGATCTATATCCAGCAGTTCGGAACACTATGGAAAGGGTCAAAGGACGGATCACGTGACGGTGACTCGAATCACAAACAAGTCACCATTACACTGCAGACTTAAGGGTTGTTCTCCTAATTCTCAAGTCAATCCAACCAAACTATATGCCACACCTTCAAGAGCTCACTCTCAATTCTTAATCGATATCGGTTATAGCGAGGCCACGGGAGTAATCACCAAGCATTCTCACGTAGAGCTTAAGAGTATTCCTCAACCCCGAGAACTCGTACATGATCATCACCAAGTGCATTTACGGTCGTGGCGGTGGCTATGAGCATCCTAAGCTCATGGAACCGCAAATATTTTGGGCATTGGTCAACATGAAACACATCGCTATCGAAGCTCGATTTGGGATGACATGATGTCATTTCTCAACAAGCTTGGCTCAAAGATTCCCTACATCGATATACTAAACTATTGATCCGAGAGCACTTGGACTTCATCCCGATATTCCCAAGAGGCTCAATGACCCCGACAATCACGATATGTTGACGGAACCTATTCTATCTGTCGTAATCAAGGAATCGTCTACAAAGAAACAAGGTCTTGGTTGCCGATTTCCTTCTAAGCGAAGATGTCGAAAGCTCAAACGCATAAAAGGTATCCGGAAGCGGTTAGACAAGGCAAAGTTGGTCATCTCGACGAAAAATCTTACGGAAAACCCGTAAGGAGAACCGAGAAGAGGAAGTGCAGAAGCGCAACAAGTCTTTGTGAGTCAAAGGAAGCTTCCTAAAAGGAATCCTCCTTCTAAAAGGATTGTTCCGTAAAGGAAGCCGAACCTATTCCCACACTTGAACCACAAAGAAAACTTAGGGACGAGAGCTCAAGATCTTGATATGAGATGAAGAGTTTCATTACTCGCAATCGCAACCAAACACACCGCCTCAAGAGCAAAACCTCCAAGTCCTCCATTTGTCCAAGAAAAGGAAGACTCAAAGAATTGTACCCTATGATGAGAGCTCGAAGAAGAAGAAGAGCAACTGGATAAATCATACAGAAGAAGTTTACAATCGCCGACACCTTCAAAAGTCAAGAATTTGCTAAAGATCAAATGGGTGGCCGGGGGATCAAGTGGTCTTCGCTTACCTCTCCAGATCCCGATGCGGTTAATCGACCCGATAAGGGATCCGTACCACTACTCTTCCGCAACAACAACGACTTGTGGAGGATACTATCGAGATATGACTTTGAGGAACCGGAAACCAAGAAGTGCGAGAAAGAAAAGTCTAGAGATGACGATGATGATTATACTGAAGTTTCTTCCGGATAGTCCTACACTCAAGGAAACTTCGAACCACTAAAGGACCGGAATCTCCTCACATCTCATCATCATCGGTTCTTCGTCTCATTCATCACAACCACCATCTAAGAAGTCAACCAAATCATCATCCAAATCCGTGAAGAAACCACCTAAATCTTGGATTTCTCGGACTCATGAAAGAATTGTGAAAGTCGTCCAACAAGTCGAAAGAAGGACATACTTTCTGAGAAAACTGAATTGGTTTCTTGACCAAATCTGAGACTTAAATGATGAGAAAGACAAGATGCGAGAAAAAAGGGAGTTTGTTCGAAGTTCATGAAGAATCATCGTGAAGAGGAACCGAACGAAATGATCGAAGGTTACACTAACAAGTACCTTGGGATATCATTCCTAAAGTCCAAAAGGAACCTGGAGAAGACAAGAAGAGATCATACCCACAAGTTTCTTCTCGACCTTGTCCCGGTGTGACTAGAGAAGTATTTTCAAGACAACTCACCCCTAACATCGCCGCATTGGTTAAACATACAATGGCCAAAAGTCGATCTCTCCGAATCTAAGTTAATCGCTAAACTAGTGATGCAAATGTCAAAGCGATCCGGAACGTTTACTTTGGATGAAGCTAAATTTTTCAAGGTCTACTTGCTTTTCAACTCGGATCATCATGCAAGGAGTCGGTTGATCAACCCAAACGCCAAGAGATGGCGATGATAAGGATAAAGACTCGCACCAAAATGTCGAAGCGATGCGGTGAATCTTCTTGATGCCACCTCCTCAACAACGGACTTCTTCTCAACAAAGTCTCCTCCACCTCGGTCTTCTCTTGATAAACCTCGGGACGATTCCGAGTTACCACCCCGACTCAAAAACGGTGATTACTTTGAGTATACGGGTGGTGACGATGAAGAGGTCCTCGAGCCCCAACAACAACCCACCTCTCCCAAACAAGGACGAAACCAGCATCATCATCCAAGCCTTGAAAAAGAAGAAGAAGGCGCTTCATCTTGGCGTCGTATCATGGCTAGATGACGATAAAAGCGAAGAACTTGAATGGTTTGCTACACTTGTTAACAACACTCCCTATCCTGAAGAAGGTCAAGAATTGGTGAGCGGTAGTACCTTGGAGCATGCAAAGATTTTGCAAGAAAGGTTCCGTGTGAAGAAGATGCGAAACCGAGTTGAAGCGAATCAAGAATGACGATTCCTACTTTTGAAAAACATTTCGGAAAGTGCAATCGAGGTTGAATATCACCTTGACAACATTGCTCGAGCCATGTCTAACAACATGGATTGGCTCAACCCGAAGCAAACATCGACTTCACCAAACGGACAATCCTCCATATTACACCGATCGGTCTCGACCTCTACCTACCATTGGCCAACCCGATCGACCTAGGATTCCTTTCAAACATTTTTCAACAAAGACTTAGATTTTCTTCAACACGGTGGCGATGGTTCAAGGAAATACGCTACATCTCGACACTTCCATTCCTCGCCGCAATATACTCGATTGTATAGCCATCGAGGAACGTGCTACACATGTTCTCCGACAAAGTGGTAGCGATGACCAAGATGCAATGTATGGGATTCACCATTGGCGGAATGCCAAGAATCTACTACGAGTCGCTTGGTTGAAGTCTCAACATGCGGTGTTCAAGATTAAAAGCATCGCGCCATCCAACATGTTGGTCTATCGTCTAAATGGGACTACACTTTTCTCAAAAGATTGTGGTCAAAAGACAAGACGAAAGGGACTATGCATTCTCTCAAGTCGACTTTGAGAATTTGAACATTAACGATATTGAAGACATGTACCTTGCCAAAGTTCAAGGTCGCATGAGACAATTTCAAGCGAAGTACAACGTGAATTCATCAAGTCATCGCTCATCTTCATCGACGATAGTCATCAAAGAACGTGTTGAAGATCTTCACTTGCCGTTGAATCATATAAGAAACGTGTCAACCTCACTCCTCCAATGCTTGATCTTCCCGACATCGGTCGCCTAACTCAATATACGCTCATCAAGAAACCATTCGGAGTTGTTTACCGTAGTGAACTTCAAAGAAACCGCTTAATGGCGTGTAGTGAACTTCAAATTCGGGATCATACCTTGAAGTCGGTTAGTGATGGATTGGCATACGGGTTGAAGGATATACATCGAAAATTGGGTCTTCTAAGCTACCGGAATTCTCGTGAAAGGAGGGATGTGAGAAGGATCATCACCATGATTGATGAACGGTTGTTCGAGAAGGGATCGATTCGTAACGTTGGAAAGTTTTGTTGGTGGTCGACCCAGATCAACATCACCACTATCAACGCCTGCTCGTACTCCCGGAACATCACCGCAATTACCGGTACTCCTTGATTTGGTTCTTTCATATAATTTTGGATGATTGATTATATATGTTTATGGCTTGTGCACACATAACAGATGTACAACCCGTAATTGTCAAGAAAGGACCACGTGGTATGCCTCGATTGCCACAATCCTTATAAAAGAAAGCTTCTTATTTTGAGTAAAACCTATCAAACCTTTCATTTTCAAGGTTTTGCTCAAAAGACAAGTACTTCCCATATGATTTTAAAACATCAACCGTTTATATCACTAGTTGAGGAGAGTATTTGATGAAAACTTTGTTCACAAATTGTTCACAAGTGGTCACTCTTCCCGCAACACTCGAAACGGTCATATTTATTGTCAACCGCTCAAAAATAACATTTTTATGCCATTTTTAGGGAGAAAATTTGTGTGATAAGAAATATGTTGTGCAAAATGCAAATGAATCATGTACCTCGGACTTAACCAACGAATTGACGGTACTAAACTCTTTGTAACTCGAAAAGACTTGTCTCGACGGGTAATAATTTCAAGCTAGTTCGCTAGTAATGTAAAGCGTGTCTCGCAAAGGACTTGTCCAAGTAGAAAGTACCATTCGAAAAACTCTTGATAGACATGAACTCGACGGGTATGACAACCTTTCGAGGTTTGTCTACACCTTCAAGGTAGTTATTAGAGCTAGTTGTCACCTAAAAGTCGACAATGTAACTCTTTAACTATGCAACGTAACCGTGTCTCATGGGGATTGTCTATCTTGATGGATCAATTCAAAAGTGCGCTCTTTCCTCCTTGTGCATTTAACCATTAAAACTATTAAGCACATGTGGAGGGGAGTATTTATGCAAAAATTCATCTCTCATAGTGGTTCAAACATGTTTTCATTTACAAACCCTTTGAGAGATATTTTCACATCTGATGGTTTTAATGGCAACATAGGTTAGTCATGGAGTTATAAGGTGACTAAGGTTAGGAATAACTGTCCTATGATCCGCCAGAGCCGGAGGGATCTACCCAAGGACACCGCCATTAGTTAGTGTTAAAAGTCCTTAGGAATGATTATAAAAGGAGAATATGATAATCGGAGAAAGAAGGAGTTGAAGAATCAAAAAGAAATGTAAAGTAAAGGGTGAAAAGAAATAGCCCTCTAGATTATTCAACTTAGGGCGGACACGGGTTCAATTCATATACTCTCGATTGTCACTTAGTGACAACGGTATTGAAGATTAAAAGTCGTCATGGACCCAAAGGACGCATGCACTAAACCTCTTAGCTACTCAAGTTTCTATCAAGCGAGCTTGTTTCATTCTCATGAGGGAACCTAAGTAATCTATTGGCTTCTCTTAGTGATCGGCGGTATTGAAGAAGGAGACCTCTCCCTAGTCTCCGCTCGGAAAACCAAAACGCACTATTGAGTCTAGAGCCACGAGATTCATCAAAAGATCTCTTAGGAACACTTGACATTTAATCACTTGATGATCAACAAATAAGATTATCGATGGTTCATATCGAGTCCTTCACGCATCTTAGCAATCATCAAGAACATTTATGAGAGGTTCACATCATGATCCTCGGTGATTGAATGGAAACTCTGCCGTGGTCAACATCAAATAGCCCCGACGGAAGTCACTTCGGTAACTCCCGTGGATTACGCGAGTGTGTCCCAAACGGTCTACGATCGTGAGGTGATACTTGGTGTACCTCGACTCATCTCGAATGTAGATGTACCCGGTACATCGCGTTATCTCACTTGTGGGACTCGGTTCAGAACGGCCTTTGTAAGAATTAGAGTTGTGTTTTCACACTATGTGTTAACACTCTCAAGTTCAAACTTGTAAGTCTTGGAAACCGCTTATTACTAACCGCTTGAAATGTTTTCTTATGGAAGCTCGGGCGGGATGATCGTCTTGATTCTTCTCATGCTCACGCCAACATCATCACTAATGGAAGTTCTATTCAAAAGCAACACAATCGGAATGATTCTTCGTCAAACCAAAGAATCTACAATGTTAAAGACTTAAAGAACTTCATCATGATTGAATTCCAATGTCAAAGAGCGTGTGAGCATGTTGAAGAATGACGTGGAGACACTGGAGCAAGAAGCGAGACTGAGGCGATTGATGCAAACAACAACATACTATCACTTTCACCACAAAGAACAATGATCAAAGAACAAAGTTAAAGATGGCGTCAAGCATAGCATTCAAAGATAACTATCTCTACACCGGGAGATTGTTCGAATAAAGGCAATTCCTCTCACAAGAAAGAAGAATGTCGGGAAGACGTCACAATTATTATTACATCAACGCCTTCACGTTTACATTCATATATACTTGAGGGGAGATTGGTGGAATCACCCTAAACAATATTTCAAGTATTTATATTTCATATGTAATAGGTAGCTTTATTATGGCCTTTATGTTTGTTTAAGGTCAAGCTTATGTAGAAGGCCCATAAGCTTAGGCCCAAGCCCAATAAGGAATAGGGAAGGAGAAGGAGTGTTGCCCTAGCTCCTTGCCTATATAAACAATGTAATAACCCTCACTTGAGGGTTGGTTGTTCAAGTTATTCTTTCACATACATCTTATTCATAACCGGTCATAGTATCTCGTGTGTGTGTGTGGTTTTACTTGTTCAATCGCCTCATCTCCTTTCTATATTACTTGTGTTTGTAAAACTAGTGACCTAACAAAACACATTACCACTGCTAGTACATATTATTACCACTGCTATTAGGATAATTGTTATGTATTCATATATAGATAAGTATAGAAAAGATCTTATGTATATTATATATAGTTAACATTATACTTATCTTGTAAAGGACTCCTTGTGCTATAAAAGGAGGTCCTAAGTCATTGTTCTAGGTACGTAAGCTTCAAGGTGTAACCCTAGTGATAAGCAAGATCACTCGTATTATTCTTAATAATATTGGAGCTTTGTGTTATCTTCGTTCTCACTTACATTACATCATATAATCCATCTTCTAACTATTACTAAGTATATTCCGCGTACTTATTAATATAATTCAAAGTATCACTAACACAAGGTGTGTGTTTAGATCCATCAAGTGGTATCGAGGCGAAGGTTCCGATACTTTTATTTAGAAGATCCAAGGAATAAGCTTAACCAACTCACTCGAATCAATGGAGATGGAAAACCGGTCCAACTCGCTCCAAGAGCTTCCTAAGCTCAAACTTAATGAGTTTGAGATGTGGAGAATAATGATTGAGCAATACTTTCATACAAGACTATGCTCTATGGGAGATCATCTTAGCGGTGATTCCTTCAAGTCTACGAAAAAGACCGAGAAAGTTGGTGACACGAAGTTGTACAGTTTACGTACACGATACTAATGATGAAAGATCAAAGAAAAGAATGACCAAGGCCGAAGTTTTTACTAATGACTCTTCCTAAAGACCGGATCATTGCTTTCAAAGAAATTCAAGACAAGAAAAGAACTTTTGTAGAGATTTGCTTAATTTTGGTGGCAATGATGCTACAAAGAAGAATCAAAAGACATTGTTGAAGCAAAGTTATGAAAACTTCTACGCTTCAAGCAATGACTCATGACAACATCTTCACCAAACTCGGAAGATTGTCACAACCGATCGTGTTTGGATTTGAGGTAGAAAAGGAAGACCTCAATTTGAAGTTTCTAAGAAGTTTGCTTTCGAGTTTCATACTAATGTTACTGATCGGGAAAATAAACCGTAGATTGAAACTATGAAGCTAAATGATCTTTACAACAACTTCAAACTTATTGAACAAAGATTGAAGAAGGCGGAAACTTGGTACAAGCTCTAGCGACTTGGCATTGTTGTCAACCTCTATTGACGATGATGATTCTAAAGATGACAATGATGATTTTGCCCTTCTTTGGTTCTATAGTTTCCACCGGTAATGCTAGTGTTACCACCGCAGTTCAAAGAAGAAGGTTCTTTGGTATAGGAGATCCTACCTTTTATGCTTTTATCTCCACTCAAGTTAGTGGCTCTATATTAACTCATGAAGACATAGAGCAAATTGATGAAGATGACTTGGAGGAGATGGCTATAAAGTGGCAAATAGCTCTTCTTAGCACGAGGGCTAGGAAATTCTACAAGAAGGCCGGCAAGCCAATTCACATCAATGGTGGAGAAAGCTGTAGGTTCGATAAAAAGAAAGTAAAGTGTTTCAATTTTCATAAGTTGGGGCATTTTGCTAGAGAATGCAGAAGACCAAAGAAGCAGGACAATAGGTCTACTTGGTACAAGCAAAAAAAAGAACCAATTGTGGAGGAACCAATGGCAATGCTGGCAATTGATGGTGTGAGCTATGATTGGAGTTTCATGGCTGATGAGCAAGAGGAACAACCTTTAGATGTTGCTCTTGTGTCTACAGAACATGCTCTCATGGCTTTCTCTGACTCTAAGGTACAAAACTTTGAAAGTTGTTCTAAAACATGTAGGGCTTCTAGAGAATGTGAAAGGCTTAATGAATCTTATGAAAACCAAAGAACAGAGTTGTTTGCTGCTAATTATACTGTGTCAAATCTTAGAAGAGGCATATATGTATTGGAGAAACAACTAGAGCATTATAGAGAAAATGAGTCAAAATATAATGATGATATGATTGTTCTTAGAAGAGAGTTAGATCATAAGATAGCAATGAATGAGGCATTAAAAGAAGAGTTTGAAAAACTTAAAAATATAAATGAGAATGTCAATTTATCTGTTGACACCTGTTATTATCAGTCTAAGTCAATTAATAAAATTTGGAATGCTCAAATTACTAGTAAAGTTAAGTCTGGTATGGGATACAATGCAACTCCTCCACCACTAAGGGGTGTTCCATCACCTCCTGGCATAGATTTAGCTCATACAGGCCTAGAAGAATTTCAGGAACCTATTCGTGAATATGGTCCTCTAAAATTTATGAAAAGTGAGGAAGAGGTTAAGTATGAACCTGATGTTTTTGAAAGTGCAAGTGACTCATCTGTTGTTGATGAGAATGTTAAAAAGAATGTAGAGGCTTATATCCCACAAGTTGTAAATACTACTACAGAGGAACCTAGGAAACAAGTTAATAAGCCTAGATCAACTGTAAGGTATGCTGAGATGTATAGAAACAAGTCATCAACTCCTAGGGGTAACCAGAGGAGTTGGAATCATGTAAAATCTCAACAACTAGGTAGTGAGTTTGTCATGAACAATAAAGCATGTCATATATGTGGTAGTTTTAAACATTTACATGCTAATTGTGACTACCATGTTGGGAGAAGGGAAGTTTATGGGAATAAAATGGTGGAGTCAAACAGGTTTCAAAACAAAATGCACCATAATTCACACAGCAAGATTATCCCAAGTGCAGTTCAACAAAGAAGTGGACTTAAAACTTTTGCCACTGTTAAAACTGTTTACACTGCTCACCCTAAATCACCTGTTACAAGTGCAAAATCCAAAACAACTTTTGCAAAATCTGCACAAACGGGGAAAAGGTCTTTTTCTGATAAAAGAGTTCAATATAACCAACAGTGGGTACCTAAAACTAAATCAGCAGTTACCACTGCTCAGTCAAAAGTTCCCACTGCAAGGGTTGTAAACAATAAAAGAGGTAACATGGGAAATGTTGTGAAGGCCTCAGCACATTAGGAATGGAAACCTAAAGGAATTACCTCAACAACCAATCCCATTGGTGTATCAATGACCTTTGATAGATTTAACTATATTGATACACGAGGCAGATCCAAGTCAATCATGGCTTGGGTCTCCAAAGGAAACTAACTCCTTTATTATATGTGCAGGAACATCCAAGGACAAAAAGATCAGATCAATAAAGGCTAGATGGTATTTTCATTAATCAAGATAAATATGTGGTGAGATACTAAGGAAGTTCAAATTCAACGATACAAAGTCATCCAAAGACCCTATGAGACATGACTACACATCAACTCTTGAAGGAAAATAGTGGTGAAGCAGGTTGATGTGCATATGTACGAGATCTATGATTGGTTCTTTGATGTATCTTACATCATCTAGGCCAAACATTATGTTTGTAGTATGTGCTTATGCAAGGTTTCGAGTCACTCGAGTTTCACATTTGTTGTTGTGAAGAAGATTTTCGGATATCTTAAAGCATTTCCTAATCGGGATTATGGTATCCTAGAGAATCGCCTCTAGAATTGGTTACTTACTCGAGATAGTGACTATCTTTGGAGCTAGTTTGGATAGAAAATCTACAACAGTGGATGCCAATTTCTTGGAAACAAATTGGTGTCATGGCGGTGCAAGAAACAAACAATGGTGGCAAATTCATCAACCGAGGCAGAGTATGTGGGTCACGTAAGTTCTTGTGCTCAAGTTCTATAGCTTCAAACTCAACTTTTGGACTATGGGTACAGTTTTATGAAAACCATCATTTATATTGACAATAACAGTACCATTTGCATAATTAATAATCCAGTTCAACACACAAAGACTAAACATATTGAAACTATACACCATTTTATAAGAGATTGTTATGAGAAAAGGCTAATCCAAGTTGTCAAAATCCATACTGATGATAACTATGTTGATTTATTAACAAAAGGACTTGATGTGGGTAGATTTTAGTACTTGGTAACAGGTATTGGCATGCTTAATCCATAAAATTTTTGTGTCTAATGGTCTTTGGTGTTGAGGCGAGGTTTTTGGGTACTAAAATTATTGTATAAGTTTGTATATGCGTGTGCGTGTATTTTTGCTTGTTCAATAACTTTTATGCAGAAAGATGGGAGTTGATCATAAAAGGTGTGTGGCGAGACACACAACAAATGGTTTTGATTCACCATGTCTAATCCACATAAGAATCAACTAGTCCGAGCAAGCGACTCTTGGTAAAGACTTAACAAATTCGTTTATGGTTGATAGTTTACCAAAACTATATGGTTATCAACTCACCATATTCTTTATGATTAAGAGTTGGCTAGTCCATAGCAAGCGGCTCATGGTAAAGACATATCAAATCCGTTGATAGCTGGTAGTTTGCTAAAAACTATGATAAGAAGCGATCAATTTACATATGTTTTACTTACCAACGCTCTTGAAAAAATTTGTGAAAAATTACCTTTGCTAGTTCACGGTTTCCAGCGATGTTATTTTACCATCGTTGATCTAGCGTTACAACTGTTGTATCGGTAACAAAATTTTTACTAGCCGTTGAGAGTAACTACTTTCTATACTAATAGGGTAAAATTTTTGAAGATTATCTACTTTCCTATTTGCAATTTATCCTCTTAAGATAAATCTTTTCCTTAGATAATCTTACTTATAAAACTCTCAAACCCTAACGATATATATCTTTCTCTCTCAATTGGCGAGTTCGTTATTCAATTCATACTAACACAACATATTTTTCATCAAAAGATTCTATGGCACCTATCACTTTTGCAGATGAGCACAACCAAGTGGCCAGAAATTCATGAAGATTTGTTGTGCAGATGAGCACAACAAAAAGGCTACTTTCAAAAAGAGTGGTTTCTGTCCTCATTGGAGATTTTTAATACATACTCTATTACATTGCCTAAGTCCTAAGAAAACATCTTATGAACAATTCAGTTCAACAATGGCTTACCCTTTGGTTTGTCTAGCTGAGATAAGATTTTTAATTTGTCTAAATATATTTTACAAGTATGCAAGGCAATGTAACGAGTTCAACAAAATTTTGATGTATCCAAGGTTTATGCAGCGATGTTAAATGAATTTCAAGCGCAACCCCATACAAGAGTTTATAAAATCCGTTGCCTTAAGCCTAAAGTTTTTCAAAACATGGATAAGGATGGTAATAGGGTTGTTAAACCTCTTTTTCCTCAAATGCTTGCAAAGATTTCAAAGGTACAGGGGTGAAGATGCAACAATCGGTTGTATCCCAAAACACACCACAATCACGGTTCCAAACATCAACTATACTCCACGGTTTCTCACACCTGAGAGGAGGCAAAACAACCAACTCCTCCCATTACAACACAGCATGTCACGATCCTTTTGGTTTAGGAACAAGCGTTGGTGGTTCCGAACTTCCACCTAGTCCAACTAGGGTGAGTGCGAGTTAATGCCCTATGATTCACCTCTCCAGCAGGTTGAGCGGTTGGAAGTATTGAGGCGATGGGCAACTTATGGAATTGATGGAACTATGTACCACATTAACTAGCGGGTTGAATATCGGAGAAATACTTGGCACAAGTAAAGGAGCAACATGCCAAGGATGTTACACAATTGCAAGAAGAGATTCAGACCTTGAAGAAAGAGTTGCAGGGGTTGAAACAGAAGAGGAGAACTGCAAAGTTAGTGATTTCATCTCCATCCTCACCTCATGATGGTGACTCAGAGGGCTTCAGTGAAGATTTTGGGAATTCTACCAAACAGGGGAGGAAAACAGATGTTGAAACTAAGGGGAGGAAAATTGACTTTGGAGATGAAGGTGATTTTGATTTTGGAGCTACTGAGGAAGTTGATACTCAAGAAGAAGTTCCTCAACAACAACCAGAGCAAGCAACTTCCACTGCTACAACCACTGATACCATTCCCGCTCTGAGAAAGCAGTTCCCATCTTTGGACAAGTTATTACCACCGCTGGAGGAAGAAATTGAAAAGAAGAAGAAGGAAAAAGGTAAAGTAGTTGTGCGAGTGAAGAGCAACCAAAAGGAAGGTTTCAAAGAAAGAACAAGCTCAAATTGATCATGATGCGAAGTTGCTAGAAAACTCCGCGAAGATGAAGTTGCAAACAAGAAAAAGCTAGATGAACTAGAGATTGCATACTTCATGGAGGCTAAAAGGTGACGAGAATGGAAACCATGAACCAATGGATGTAAATCCACTTTCCCTTTATTCCACCTACAATTTTGAGAGAAAAGACTCGAGTTTTCTTATGTACCTCTGAACAAGAAATGGTTTCTTGATTGCTAATGATCCGATGAGTCAAGAAGAAGGCAATTGACCTAGTTGCATATAAATCCTTAAGCGAAGAACAAAGAAGCTGCCGGTGAAGGATTTAATTCAAATGAAGAATAGCCAAGCACTTCAAGATGCAATTGTTTCAGTCAGAAAGGGTCAAAAGAAACCAAGACAACCAACCAAGGCACAAGTTATTTCAAGATTATTGTTGCAGTGTTGGTGGCTGGAAAAAGAATAAGTTCAAAGGGATGACTGATGATCAGATTGAAGGTATCTACTACAGGGTTAAAAGGCAAGATAGTGACTTCATTCCTATGAACTCTGAAGAAGAAGAAAGAGGATATCCTAATCTAAAGAGAAAATCCAAAGATAGTGAATCTCATATTCTTAAGAAAACAAGATTTGCTAAAGAACAAGAAGTTCAATCTGAGAAACTCACAGAAGAACAGCTGACTGGCATGATTTTGATTGAAGAAGGATATTTTTATCCTGACCCACTACAAGTCAGACATCTTATTGTTGATTGGGAAGTGTATACTGCTAGCAATTTTGCTCCAACATGGAAGATTCCAAGGCTAGGTGGTGAAACTTCATCATTCATTCAGTTTGAAGAACTCATCAAAGCATGTGACAGAGTTGATCTTGATACATTGTGGAGATTAGTTAAAGAAAGGTTTGATGCTGACAAGATTAAAGATATGAAGGAAATGCAGTTATGGGTTGATCTAAGAAGGCTCTATGAACCAAATGCTAATGATACTTTCTGGAAGTTTGAAGCTTCATGTGTTGGTACTACATGGACTTACTATGATTCATGTGAAGTTCATCATGTTTCTACAAACACTGGAGTGGATGCATTTATGTTCTTGAGAAAGAATACCCACTCGGGTGGAACTCTCACTGTGATGTTGTCTTGAACAATAAGAGTTCATGAAGATACTGAGAAGGTCAGAGATTTGTTACATAGGCTTCAAGGTAAATGTTCAAGAGCTATTCAGGATTTAAGTAGAAAGTGAAGTGTTTTGGAAGAATTCCCCAAATCCTTGCAGATGATAAAGATTGAAGAAACTTATTGATTTGCAGAGAAATCATAAGTTTAGGGGAGGATTGTTGGGAATAATACTAACAGTTACCACTGATAAGCTTGTGGAAGACACTGCTGAAGAATGCATTAGCAGTGGAAACACATTACCATTGCTAGTACATATTATTACCACTGCTATTAGGATAATTGTTATGTATTCGTATATAGATAAGTATAGAAAAGATCTTGTGTATATTCTATATAGTTAACATTATACTTATCTTGTAAAGGACTTCTTGTGCTATAAAAGGAGGTCCTAGGTCATTGTTCTAGGTACGTAAGCTTCAAGGTGTAACCCTAGTGATAAGCAAGATCACTGTATTATTCTTAATAATATTGGAGCTTTGTGTTATCTTGTTCTCACTTACATTACATCATATAATCCATCTTCTAAGTATTACTAAGTATATTCCGCGTGCTTATTAATATAATTTAAAGTATCACTAACACAAGGTGTGTGTTTAGATCCATCGAAAATACCTAAGTGTTTAGACCATTAAACACTAACGGTCCTTGAGTGCATAGTCTCTCGGTGAGCCATCTTCGAGATACTCGATGAGGCGAAGAAGTCTCTCCACTCGATGGGCGGAACTTAAGGGGTGAAGACTAAGTCAAGAAGGAGATGGTGGATTCGGTGAGTGATGACAATAACTCACTGAATCCTAAACTCCTCACCAACTACTTACGGTGAAGACAAACTAGACTAAAGGCGAGGCGAGAAGATCGAAGAATGGGGCGGACAAAGCGGTTATGCTTAAAGCGTTAAAGGCGGAGTGCTTATCCTCGAAGTCAACTTTCCACGAAAGGATCGGTGTCGATCTTGACATGTAGAAAATTGTCTTGTCCTCACAAATATAGCCTTTGTAAAGAGACAAAATACATGATTTTGTCTTACGTAACTTGTCGATTTGTCACTTAGGATAGAGTTAAAACTCATACTTGTATAAATAGCATAAGTGATGGAGTGAAAGATTAAAACTTGTGAATTGTAAAACATACACACACACAAGCCATCTTTCACTCCTCCAATCTAACTCGGTCCCCGAGATAGCTCAGTGGTTCCATAGTAGTTGTGCTCAGACTTAGCCTGAGCTTAGTGAGGAGTACCAACCCTTTGTCATTTCAATCCCAAGTACTATTCCGCAAATACTTGGGTAATGTATTGTAACACCCCAACCCGACAAGGGTCTGAATGCCACATTATGGAGTCATATTAGAACATACTAAACAAAGTTCAAGCGGAAGTCTTTATTAAAATCATGAAAGTCATCAAAACATAAGTCATTCAAAAGTTCCAAAGCGTAACCCATAACTGAAATAACATGGTCCAAAATACTGAATGAAAGATAGTTCAAAATGCCAAAGGTCCAACAATAGGGTTCACTAGGGTAGGTCTTCCACTCCTACTCTCGAAATCCCATATCCCTGCTCCTAGCTAAATACCTGCCGCATGGAAAAAAAACGCAGCTGAGCTAACGCTCAGTGAACATATATGAACAAATATATATAAACGATGATAAAAATCTGAATCCAATACACGAAGCTGAAACAAATATCATAACAACGGAAAATCCCAACTGATGAACAAGCATGGTAATCCGAAGGACAATCAAGTAATCAAGTGAACCGAATATAAGGGAGAGAGAACATGGTAGTCAAACGAACCACATGCGAATACTGAATAAGCAAATAGTCAACTGAACAACTGAACAAAAAAGGCATAGCAACAAATAAATAAGAATATCAGATAATCAGATAATAACCAGAATCAGAATGTTTCCACGAGCACCTAATACTAAAGGAGATACTCCAATAGCCAAATCTACAAATCATATGTCACAACCAATATCTTATCAAATCCGTCAAATCATATCAAAGTGTACATGGGTAGCTAGCCCAAATGTACCAAAATGTGAGGGGGTGTATTGCACACACGCACCACATCACCAAAACAGAACTGAGTACCTAGAATGCATCCATACGCTCCCTGCAAAACAAATCAAATATACATATGCCAGTACGGGACTGTACATATGTATTCATAATGGCCAAGTGTACACATATCATAATCATATCAAAAGGGAACGCTGGGGACCAATCACACCGCCCCAGATAGTGTCATGCCATTGGTGCATCAATGACATGGCCATGGTACCTCCATGGCTAGTTAGCTCGGGCAACTAAACAAAACAAATCATATCATATCAAACCGGTCATATAATGGAATCATATCAATAAGGGATCTCAAACGGATAATCATATCGAATGAATAAATAATTGAATATCAAATCATAGGGTCATAGCAAGCGAATCATATCAAATCAAAGTAAGGAGAATCTGAAAGCGGATATCAAAATAGAAAAGAGTCATGAGAGAAAGATGTGTCATTCTTGAAATGACGGAATATCTAACTAATATTAACGAACAAAGAATGTTTTAAAAGGAGAGCGGAATATCCGTGCTAATATTCTGAACCAAGAATGTTTTAGAAGGAGGACCGAATATCCGTACTAATATTCTGAACCAAGAATGTTTTAGAATGAGAGACTGAATATCCGTACCTTATGCAAAGCAAGCCAAAATAATCAGGAAGCACACAGAAACTGAAGCTACTCCTTTTTCACACGATCTACATGGATTAATGATCACGTATTACTTCCGAGCTCATTTTAATCAGATTACACATTTGGGATTTCTTTCTATTTTTAGAAACTTTCCGAATTAAGTAATTTTCATATTCGTAAGTTTTCATATTTTAGTAACTTAATACTTCATGGTTATAAATGACAATGAAAATAGACTTAAGGGTTTAACATAACAAATATCATTGTTCAGGTCCTTTAATGACATATTAGTAAGGTCTAGGGTTAAATACGACAATTACTAAAGTTTAGGGTTAAATATGCAACTTGCCAAAGTAGAGGGTTTAAGTGTCAATTTTTACTTTAAGATTTCATGCAACAATATTTGTGAATCAATGAAATTCGCATGCAATTTCACAACCTTTTAACGAACTCAAACGAATCGCGACGTGCTCGGATTACAAAACAGGCATGCCTCGGTATTGACGTTATACCGAGACTCAACCCACATGCAACATGCAAGGACGCCAACAAACATGCAACACTCACATAGTACCCAACAGTAGCAACATACGCCTAACACCCTTTTCAAACAATTTAATTCACATGTTTCTAAACCTTTTGGGATTTACAAAAATGCACATGCAGTCACACTACTCGACTATAACCTGTTGGACAGAAACATGCGTTTACAAAGCCCCACAACAACCTACTCTATACTTTTTTATATTAGAAAGACGCACACTCTCACGTTTACAGCCCTTCAATATCACATATATGTTATACACAAAAACACAACTTAACGAGCCAAAACAAACAAAACCTTCACATAAACTCACATAAAAAACCAAGCCATTATTTATGTTAATAAACATGCACGCCTCATGTTAATTCTTTAGGTTTTATAACAAGATTATAGAATGTATATTAGAGATCGAAATGAGTGTCGAATGGCCAGATTAAAGACGTATATAACAACATATTTGAATAACGAAACAGGAACAAAGATCGACTCACATGGTTCATATATTCCTGGTTTTAGGGTATATATATAGGTTATTCATTTTATAGCTTGTCGAGACAAATACTCAACATGTAGACAAGACAATAACCGTACAACATGTTTCATCTCTAGATGATATGCTACATGTGTGTCGTATGAATAGAACAACAAAGGAGGATGGTGAGGATACCTTTTAGGTCGGATATTAAGAACAAAACAAGATCACACAGAACCGAAACCTTATGAACTAGAACCAAACCTTCGAACCCAACCACCACACGATCACAACCTGAGTCACATTAACACTGCTCACCACCTTCACACCAAAGCTAGGACACCCATAATTCGACCACGATCCTGCTCGAGACCTTTGTACTTCTTTGAGAGAACAAAGTGAAAGATTTCGTTTGCATTGCTTTTTAGCGTTTAGTGTGAGATGGAAATGTAATATTTGGTTTAAATAAATGGGGTGGAGTGCAAGAGTAAGTGCCGAGATTATTGAGAAGACTTCTTCTCCCACGCTCCTTTCCAAATTAGTTGTATCTTATCCTTGCACAAGTTGTTACAAAATTAATAAATGAACATGGTACTATAGGGACGTGTGATATGTTTATACATGGTCTAACCATAGCTTTTAACGTGTGATATGAAGACCTAAAGTAACATAGTGTAGTTTGTTTAGAAACTTATAAGTGTGTCATTTTTTTAAGTGTAACATAGTGTAGTTTGTTTATAAACTTATCATTGTCCAAGGTAAGTAAGTATTAATCGGTTTTAAATCTTCACTTTAGGATTGAATTTGTAATTCATATTTTTGCAATATTTCGTATGTAACTATATAGTTTGTATCGTTAATTATATTGTTTAGGAACTTAGGTTAAAATTCAAATTAGATGCAAAATGTGAAACAAGAATTTAAGGGTTTTACAACTCTTCCCTTCTAAAAAGAAAATTTCGCCCTCGAAATTGAAGTCATAGAAGTAAACGGAGACGTACTAGTTTAAGGCAGACGTAGAAATCCATAGCTTCGTACAATCGTAACAACTTCTGGTCCAAAGAGTACAAAACTTACACATAACAGATGTTGGTGAGAATCTTGCAAGGAGGTACATAATTCCAAACGAATATGAAAACTGACAAATAACGGATATAAGTCCTAGTCCATCCAACGTACCAACCTCAGGCATTTCCCAGGACACCGTATGATTCTAATAAGTTCAAATTATATGATCTCGGTATTATCACGTTGATCAGGCGTCATAATACTTGCATCACATAACAAGTATTTATTGTCATCATGTTCTATCTCGGGTCGTGACGAACCACATAACCAACATCAAGTCAAAACAGATACACATATAGGTAGCAAGTAACATACCAAATCAAACCAAATTCATATACATGTAGCACATAATACATCAAATCAACTTATCATTCCACAAAGGAAAGAAGGCCGCTGACTTGCTCGAGAAGGTTCCTCGTGACTCATTACTGACGATAAAAAATAACCTCAGGCTTACTAAAATGACAAGTTGCCGCAAAGTCTAACCTTACTGATACAAATCATATAAACATAATGGATGAAAATTGCGATTTCTCAAAGAGACATAAAACATAACGCGAAGTTGTAGTAACACCGAAGAGTCAAGCCATAAGAACTCCATCATCCAAGCTAAGCCCCAAACAAATCGAAGAAAAGCACCATTGGTCAAAATCATATAACGAAATATCAAACTAACTCAAAATGCGTGATGAAACAAATCAGAATAACATAAATCGCGCCCAATCATATGAAGCAGATGAATCTTCTCAGCATCTCAACGGTTGGACTGTCAACACCAATATGCCCAAATCTTGGTAGTAGTTTCTCCGCACGTCTAAAAGCACGCCGCCATGGTTCCTCCTCTCTTACGTCTTCCAGTGTCCACCGGTTGAATCTTGTCTCCGTCTTTGCTCCCGGTTGTTCCAACCACTCCCTCCAACAAACATCCGATGTCTCGGTAGCATTACAATCGGGTGCGGCTTTTGCTTCTGAACCTCTCGGTTCGAGCTATTGCAAAGAACGCAGGTCGGCACCATCATCTTCGACTACGAGTAGTCTCCATCTAAAGCGATCGACAAGCGAATGCGCAAAGATAAAACAAACAAAATCAAATGCGAAAAGAAGAAGGTCAAATCAGCGAAGACAAAAGAATATCAAAGTCAAATCTGAATGAAAATCAAAAGAATCGAAAAAGACCAAAACAGACGGAAGCCTAATGTCTACCCAAGTCCTCACAGGTCAATCCTAAGGTCAACAAGACAAAACCTTTGCTCTGATACCATAATTGTAACACCCCAACCCGACAAGGGTCAGAATGCCACATTATGGAGTCATATCAGAACATACTAAACAAAATGCAAGCGGAAGTCTTTATTAAAATCATGAAAGTCATCAAAACATAAGTCATTCAAAAGTTCCAAAGCGTAACCCAAAACTGAAATAACATGGTCCAAAATACTGAATGAAAGATAGTTCAAAATGCCAAAGGTCCAACAATAGGGTTCACTAGGGTAGGTCTTCCACTCCTACTCTCGAAATCCCATATCCCTGCTCCTAGCTAAATACCTGCCGCATGGAAAGAAAACGTGGTTGAGCTAACGCTCAGTGAACAGATATGAACAAATATATATAAACGATGATAAAAATCCAAATCCAATACACGAAGCTGAAACAAATATCATAACAACGGAAAATCCCTACTGAAGAACAAGCATGGTAATCCGACGGACAATCAAGTAATCAAGTGAACCGAATATAAGGGAGATAGAACATGGTAGTCTGTTAGGAATTGTAAATTCTATTGTGAAGCATCGGTCACCCCAAGTATAATCTAGCTTAAGTTAGCTCATAGACATATCGTTTATTATGTTATTTGTTAGTCAGTTATTAGTTTAGTTTTGTCTATTGCAACACCGTGGAGGAAGGACGGGTCTTTACCCATTGTATTCCTGATCCACAGCCCGTATGAGGGCGTATTACTTTGTATAAATAGCCCTCACCCCACAAGGGAGAGGGTTGGATGTTCATTTGGAATCTAACCTTCTATAAGTTTCTCTCACTAAAATATCCCACTTTCTCTCTCTAAAACCATATATTATACGCCCATATTTGTGATTGTTTGTGTGATTGTGAAATCCAATGTCTAAAAATTGGTATCAAGAGCCATGGTTTGATCATCTCTCTTACATATCCTTGGATTTCTAGTGGTTTTATATGGTTTTTGGGTTTGAAAAAGTTTAGTAATTTTTGCATCATTTGGATCATTTCTTGTGTTAAAGTTTGAATTTTGAATGTACTTTTGTGTTTAGAATCATTGTAAGTGCTTGGGGTTTGATTTGGAAAGCTTGAATCACTGTGGTTGGGCTTGTTTTGGATTGAAAAGTATGGTTTTGAAGTTTATCATCTTAGCGACTTGAGTCTCGGAGTGCTTTTCTTGCTAGCGACTTGCTTTAGTAATTTCCAGTGAGTTGTAGTTTAAGTCTTAGCGACTTGACCTTAGCGACTTGTCTATTGAGACAAGCCGACAAACAGTACAAGTTAGTAGAGGTTCCACTTCGGCTAGCGACTTGGTTGGGTTAGCGACTTGTTTCTATTATTTCTAGCGACTTGGCTTTATAGTTCTTGGCGATTTGGTCTAGTAGCGACTTGTCTACTTAGCGATTTGGTGCAGTAGCGACTTGTAATTAGCGAGTTGTTCTTAGCGACTTGATACTTAGCGAGTTGTTCTTTAACTACTTGTCTGCTTAGCGACTTGGTGCCTTAGTGACTTGTATTTAGCGACTTGGTGTCTTAGCGACTTGTTTCTAAGGTTTATAGCAACTTGAGTACCTAGCGACTTGGGTAAGTAGCGACTTGTCTTCAAGGTATTTAGCAATTTGATGAATTGATGCAAGTTACATGTGCCTAATATCCATCGACAATGACATACATCATGACCCTTTAATCTCTAAAGTACTTAAACTCTATGATACCTCATGGAACAATGAAGCATCTACTATTCGAATGTTTAACCATGGTGATTCAAAGAATTATGATCAAAACCCTTCACATTCTCGGTCAAATATCAATGAATCAAACTTATTAATGACACATGATGCAAGGAAATGGAATGAAACATTGAGTCCTTTCAACTACTTCATCAAGACTCTCACACTGGTTGTTATCCACAACTAGGGATCGAACATGCGGTGCTCTTCCGTCGGGACTTATCCACATTGACAAGAGCTGTGTTCTTGAACTTAGAACAACCGAAGCTTCAAATTACCAAAAAGAAGGTATTAAAGGATGACTCAATGTTGCACTTCAAGTAATCTACAACCAATTTCACCATTTATCAATGGGAATATTACTCGGACTTTGATCAACAAGTGATGGAATTTCATTCAAGAAACATCTTGGAATGGAAATTCATGAGTTCATCAACACATTTATCCAACTTATGGATAATGTGAAATGTACATTAAGGAAGCTGCTCAAGAGAATGATAAATTAAATGTGTTGAATGGGTGTCGAATAAATTAAGTTAAAGTTGTGATAAATCGGAAATGGATCGAGTTGAAAGAGCGGATGATCTTTGAATGCGTAATATCGATACAACAAAGGATGATGAAACCATCTATACTGAATACAAAGATTCAAAGTCAAAAAAGCTTGAAACAGCTTGCATTCCAGTACCTCCTGTTGTGCATGAGGAAAATACAGATGCCATTCCAGCAAATGAACCGGTGTCATGTGATGAGGTATCCTTAACTGATCAACATAATGCAATTAATAATGTACCTGATCAAGTTGATTCTAACTCTGATTATGGTATTGATAAATGTTTCTTGGTTAAGCCTGAATCTAAAATCTTTAAAACAAATGACATGGTTGAAAAAGGGGTTTATGATGAACTTTCAAACAAATACTCAATTCTTGAAAAACATTGTATTTCCTTGGAAATTGCAATACAACAAAGAGAAGAAAGTTTTCTTCTTTGCAAAAACTTGCATAAATCCGAATTCCAATTTCGAGAATTTTGAAATTAACCACTTAAAAACCAGATTCGGGACAAAGATTCAACCATATGCAATCGAAATTAGAACTCTCAAATCAGTATAAGAAATATAATATAGGTATGAACAATCCTAACCATGAGGTGGTGATACGCTTAAATCTAGGAATGATGAATTGGCTACGTGTGTGTCCAACCTATTAAGGAAAATGAGTCCTTAAGAAAGAACTTATCGGAGAACAATTCCAAGTTGATAGATCAAACTAACTCCTTGTTGGCGGAACATTGATGCCCTCAAAGCCCAAATTCGGGATAAGAGCTTCACTATTGTTGCCTTAAAAAATGAGCTTAGGAAATCTATTGGAAATAGGGTGAACACTAAGTTTGCAAAACCATCAACCTTGGGGAAGCCAATTGTACTGAACAACTCAAAACATACTGTAGTCAGGCAGCCCAATGCTATTAGAAATGAAAGATTTAAACCATCGAAATCTAAGCTTGCCTCTCAAGTTGATGCGAATATTGTTTTGTCAAAACCAGTCACTTTACTATTTCATTCCGATATGATGAATAACAATCCCCAGCTTAGTGTAAGAAGCCCTAAGATCATGAATATTAGGAGTTCATCTAGTTCTTATAAGAAGCATCAAATGACTGATCAATCCCCTAAGAAACAAACTAATTACAAAAGAACTAATATTCAAAACAGGGAAGTGGCTTCATCCAAATCTACTAGCACTTGTTTCAAATGGATTCCCACTGGTAGATTATTTAAGTTTTCAGGATCCAAACGGACTTACATACCTAGATCTTGCCTTAAGTGGAAGCCCACAGGAAAAATCTTCAAGAATATTGAACCTAAAGGGATTTCTATTAATGACACTCCTAGATCAAAATGTGTAACACCCAATAGTGAAGTTACTCATGTCACTAACTCATCTATTTACAATACTACATATGCTTCTAGTACAAAGTGTCCTCAGTCTTTTTCAGGTACAATGCTCAATTCAATCATGAACATCATGACTTGGTTTCCATCAGAAATGAAGAATGCTCACTCAGGAATTGTAGCTTGTCAGAATTGATGAACCTCGTACTTTGACTCCTATTCAACTTGAATCAGGACGCGTTCTCATGAATCAGTGTACAAATTTGTTTTCACTTAAAAAAAATTCTATACTCTTGTGAATAAAAATTTTCAATTAAATCAAAATCATTTTTTTAATTATTAATTAAATCTTTACCCTCAATCTGAAAAGATGTATCTCTTGTAATCGATAACATCTACGGTCCTAGAAATGTCATTCAATAATGACACGGGACCATAGATAAAGTTCGAACAAAAGATATACACTTGTTTTTTTTAACGGGGGGTTAGAATTCAATCAATGTTCATTGGTGACATTGATTGAGGGGAGAATAGTTCAAGTTATCTCGTTATCTCTGTTTCTCTCTGCACCCATGTTAGATATGTATTGTGTGCTGTTGCATGTTTAAATCTCATTTTGTTATGTTCTCTGTGTTAGATAGCTTATATATGATAATGTCACTTTTGCTACTTGTCATACTATTCAACATGCTTTTATCATATGTATTTGCATGCAATCTGATAAGTACAAGGGCTGAAAGTGTCCATAGTACAAATCTAGATAGATAGCGACTTGCTGTAATCAGGGATAGCGACTTGGCCTTTGAGAAATCTGATAAGTACAGGGACTGAATGGGTGAACTTGTAAAACTTGAATTATATACTTAAACCCCTAGCGACTTGACACAAGTCACAAAGTTTCAAAAAATCTCTAAAGTGTCTTTTGCTTTCTCTCATAACCATTGCAATAGCGATTTGTTTGTGGTAAGTTAATCTCAACTATTTGTTTCAAATCGTGTTTATCTCGTACCTCCCCTAAAGCATCTCATTTTAACATATTCCACCGTGTTTTTATCCTCGTCAATTGACTCCATCATTTAGGTTTGTTAACGGATTTGTTTAATGGAACACTAGATATTATTAGGTGTAGTTTGGGTGCACTAGGATTGATGTGGTGATACATTTATATGTTTAAATGGGTCTTTGAGCGATTCGTTGTATCACTCGTATGTGTTTCCGTTTGGGATATGTTTCTGATTTTGTGTGTGTTTGTGGGTTGATTGTTGTAGCGGTTTGATTGTGATTCTATAATGGTTACATATGTTGTTTGGATTGAGGTGTTATTCGTATGCTATGTTTTGTTCTTGGTAGCGACTTACCTGAAAAACAATGTGTTCTTGGTAGCGAGTTGGTTCATAGATTCCTCATGGCGAGTTGTGATATTTTAATACACTCTTGCTAGCGACTTGGTGATATCTTTTGTAGCGACTTAGCCTTGTAACGTCTGATAGCGACTTGCTTAAACGTTTTCATAAAGGCGACTTGTTTAGTAATTTTCTTATAGCAACTTGTCTTGACAAGTTAGCGACTTGATATACTGTTTTCACAATGGCGACTTGTCACTATTTTTCTTGTAGCTACTTGTTTTGTTAAATTGGTTAAAGCGACTTGCTGTAATAACTTCATGTTAGCGACTTGGTTCAAGTTTACTCGTAGCGACTTGTTTTGACAAATTTCTTTTAGCAACTTGTTAAAACACTTTCATAATTGCAACTTGTCTCATGAAATCCTATTATAGCAACTTTGTTCTTAACAATTTTGACTCAAAACAACTTATCTCTTGAAAACATTGTCAAAATAATTTGTTACTTTGAAAATTACTAAAACTACTTAATCTATTTCCAAATCATTTCAATCTGTTTATTGGTAATTTGTCATGTATGCTACTCGTTGTGCTTGGTTCATGAGGTTACATTAAAAGATTGTTACTAACCATGTCTTATCTAACATGCTCTCGAACTTTGGTGTTGTCGTGTGTTTCTCTGAAATTTCAAATGGCTAATACAACTTCATACGAGAATCTTGCTACCTCTACTCCATCCATTGTTACGACAGACAATGAAATTCTTCCAGATGAAAATGGGTAGAGATTGGGAAAAGTAATCATTATGTGGACATGGAAAGGATTCAACAAAATCCAATTTCAAGGTGGCTATTGATATTCTTAAAAACACTAACTTCTTTAGTGCCCTAACCAAACAATGCACTATCCCTTCCATTTACCTACAACAATTTTGGAACACCATCACTTGGGACAAGATCACTGCCACTTATTCCTGCAAGCTTGATGATAAGCAATTTGAAATCACATCTGACATTCTCAGTAAGGCCCTAGGAATCACACCATGTGACCCTACCAAACAATCTGCCCCTCCACCTACCAAACAATCTGACCCTACCAAACAAGGGCCTCAAATATCATTACCGGACACATGTATCAACCTTGGAGATCCATGACAACTATTCTCAACTTATGCTTATCGGGCAAAACCTCAAGGTTCAATAAAGTAAGGATACCTATCCTACAAATCCTATGGGGTCTCGTCAATGGGGAGAACATTAATGTCTCGGAACATATTTGGGAAGAATTATCGTTGTCAATGCACACATTCATCACTGATAGAACAAATGTTCAAAATCAAGCTCAAGGAAGAAAGAAAGCACACAAACTTGTGATTCCCAAAGATCGATTCTCGAAGCTTGTCATCCGAAGATTGCAATGGACTCATAACTTCAATCCTAGGAGTGAATCAGGTCCTCCATAATGCTAAGAATGAATTTGTTCTGGGTAACCTCAAGTATATTGCTAGAGGTGTCAATAAAGAGATCTTTGGATTGCCAATTCCTGATGTTCTTCTCACTGACGATATTAAGAAGACTGACCACTTCAAATTATACAAGAAAAGAGCATCCAGATCCAATGTTGATGACACTCCCAATCCCTCACAACCCAAATCTTCAAAGTCTACTTCGAGCTCGAAGACCTCATATGCTTCCCTTCCCAAGAAGAGACGTGATAGATCTCAGTCTACCGACACTTCATCACAGAAGCATAAAAAGAGAAAGAATGAGGTTGAAAAGGAGAATGTTGGAGGAACCGAGGCTCCAAAGGGTGACAGTCGATTGATTGATGAAGACGATGCTGATTTGAAACAAGGGATTAGACAAAGCCTTGAAAGCTTGAACATGAGACCACCAGTTAGAGGTGTTGTGTTAAGAGAACCTGAGCCAATGCCAAGTCAAACAACCTTAATCACTCAAGACAAAGGGAAAGGGATTGTTGGTGCAGAAGCAAAACAAGCTGCTCACATGCTTCTAACCATCTCCTCTTCACCATCAAGAACTACCACACAATTTGAGCTGAAGAAAAGAAGTGTTGAATCATCTTCAGCTCAAGAACAAACTGGATTGGAAAAGGAAGTATCCGAAACACAAGATGAAACTCCTTGAGTCTGATCAGAATGATGATGAAGAGTTGCAGAAAGACTCACATGAGAACCTTGAGTCAAGATCTGATGAAACCAGGCATATGGAGGAACCGAACATGTCTCTCGATTCTCTTCCTCATTGAAGAATCTAGATCTGAGACTTCTCTTTCGGTGATCGGTTCATAAATGACAAACCACGACACCGAGTCTTATAAGCAAGGTAATGAGAAAGAGGAAGCGAGTCCATGTTTACAAATCAACATACAAAGAAGACACTTCAACCATTCCTCCTATGTCAGCACCTTCTCATGCAATCGCACTTCCACCGCCTAAACCTGCTCAAACAACCGCACTTCCACCACCTGAATCCGCTAAAGATCTATCTCTTGAACCAGTGGTTACAGTTATAGACACGAAAACTCCACCGGCTTCACCACCTCAAATACTTACATCTGACCAATTGCTCGACAAAGCAGTAAAACGAATTGAAGATCTTGAGAGGCAACTGCCCAAATCTGTCAACGCCCTTGAGCAACGTGTCTACAAGTTAGAGAATCTCAACTTCGATCAAGGTGTTGCTGATGCAATTGAGGGTGAGGTAAAAGATGTTGTTGAATGGGCAATGCAGGCTCCACTGCTTCAATGATTCAAGGACTTGCCCATTTCGGATATGAGAGCTGTCCTGGCAGACAAGATGTACGATGCTAATGAGCACAAGGATGAGGTACATAAGAAGCTATATGAAGCACTTGAGGAATCAATTAAACACGAAAATCAAATACAGTTTATGAAGGACATTGGAGAAAGGGAAGCTAAGAAGAAAAGGAGGACTGTGGTGTTGGAGACGTTGCGTAAAGGTCCTAAAGATCCTCCTCCTCCCTCGCCTCCAACTGGAGGGCTGGAACTTCGATGTTGGTGGATCTTTCCGAATGACCACTACACCTCCACCACAACCACCATCATCACCACCAAAACCTTCCAATCAATCTAGTTCATCCAGAGATCAGGGAACTCATAAGAAATCTGCAGCTTGGACAACGGTTGATTCAAGGTTTACACCCACATTCTCCACTATTCTAGAAGACCAGGTGTTACATGAAGAATCTTATGTCATGGCTGACTCAGAATCCGATGACGATGATGCATCCACCAAACATATCCCCAAGACATCTGAAGATGATTGGTTTGATGCATACGTGTCAGGTGAACGCTCTAATACCTTTAGAGTTGCACCTTCAAAGACACACCAAAATGGCTCACAGAGAGAGACCTCAAACCCGGAACCTTCATGGTCCATTCCAGTCGACACAAGGATCCTCGACAACAATTGGGCTTCAACAATAATCGCCAACTATGAAGCCCCGGTGAAGACTCTCTTCTTCACATCAGGAGATATGGGCGGCTTTATAAAGTGGTTTTGTGAACAGAAGGGAATCTCATCCATCAGCCCAAAGGATCTTGAAGGACCAGCTTTTGAAATCGTCAAAGTCTTTTACTCAGATGCCAATCAGCTTCAATACCAGATGGAAGAATCTCACAAGATGCTTAATGATCAAGTCAGTGAGGAGATCAGTCGTTTCAATGTAAACAAGCCTCTTCCTCTCGGTGGTGAACCTGGTCAGATGACTATTCAATCAGAGTTCTTCTTCAACCATGGCCTGGACTATCTTTATGCTCGTACTATTGAAAGAAGACCAGCTTTATCAATAAAGATGCCTCCTACACTGATCAGGGTCTTGAACAGATGGTTCCAGATCAATTATGGGTAGATAAAGAACAAGAGTATGACATCGCTGCCTCATACGGCATTTCTCATTGGTGGTTCAAGAAGAAGAAATTCTACATTGACAGACATGCTGCTAAAAAGAGTCGCAAAGCTATTCGATCCAAGCTGCGAATTCTTAGTGTTGTCAGTATAGAGATCTTCCCTATCTACGACTATGATTATCTGAAGAAGATCGTTCTTAGAAGAGCTGACCTGAAAGATCATGTTATAGAAGAAAACGACTTCAAACATCTGGTGCCAAATGACTTTGAAGATCTCTATCTGTTAAACCTTCAAGGACACCTTGATCACCTATCTGTTTGTGAGAAGAAAGCTCTCTCTGCTGCTGTCAATCTCTGGATCAGAGGCTTGGTCATTCGAAAAAGAGTTGAGGATTTTCAGCTAGGAATGGAAAGCTATCAGACCTGCGTCAACCTAACAAGACCGCAATGGGAAACCTCAGGACTTGAATTTCACCACGAATATAAAGTGATTGACACTCCTAGAGCCATCATCTTTACCGACAGATACGTGACAAGACCGCAATGGCACACTCAGGATGGTTGAACAAGAATTAAACTCAAGAGTAAAGGAAATCAAGATTGACATGAAGCCTTGGAACAAAACCATATTCTGGTCTGAACAGGACTTGAAGATATGTGAAGATTTCATTGCTGCAATCGGACGAAGATTAAAGACTAGAATGATTTATCATAGCCTTGAAAGTTTTGTGGGTGGTAGACTTCGTGAAGGTCACTATAAGCTGCTTCAAAGAACTGAATGAAGACATCTTTCGGAAGTAGTTTCTGTTTTGTATTTTTTAAGTGTAAAATGTGGTGTATGTACTATGAACAACTATAATGTATGTAGTAGTGATAGGTTATGTATTGTGGTTTCCCTTTTATCTAAAAAGGGAACTTCAGTGTTGTTCACTTCTGATCAAATAAAACCGGACACATTTTTCTCCAACAAACGTTTTGTTTCATACATATTTAAATCACTTGAGATCCAAAATCTCAAAGGATTTGAAATTTTTGATCGGGGGAGAAAATGTGATATAAATATGAAAGATGATAAAAGATGACCATTTTTGCTCAAAGTGCATACTGCTCTTTAATATGTGCTAAACTCTTTTTGAATCTCGAAGCATATATTAAGGGGGAGCATTTCAAAACAAATACAAACCTTCAAGGTACAAAGATTTTCAAGTTGTAACATAATGTACCTTGATTGTGTGTTAAATGGTTTCTAATTATTTGGTAATCGTAGTTGTATTTCAAAATATCTCTTTCCTCTATGTGATAAAATGTTTTCAAATATCCTATGCACATATTGAGGGGGAGAATTTACCAAGAAAATCAAATGGCTTTTTGTACGGAAATTGTGATCAAAGAAATTATTTCTAAAGAACTCTTGCCTCCATGTGCTAAACAATTTCATAATCATATACACATGTTGAGGGGGAGCATTTCAAAATGATCAAAACTATTAAGGTACAAAATGCTTTGATATTATATCACAAGTACCTTGATTGTTTTTCCAAATAATTTTTCAATTGATTTCAAGGAAAGAACTGTACCAAAAGACCGACCCTTTTACTTTATGCATTGGAGTTATAAGGATGGTAAGGTTAGGTATTAGTTCCCACGATCCGCCAGAACCGGAGGGATCTACCCAGGGACAATCCATTAGATAGTGTAGAGTCCTTAGGTATGATGAAAAAAGGAGAAAAGTGAGATATGGGAAGAGTGCGGACTGAGATAGAGCTAGTACTGGAATAAACCCAACAAGGTTCTAGCAATGAAGTCTCGGTAAGCACTGAAGGGGTTGAAGAATGAAAAATAATTGAATGTGAAAAGGGTGAAAACAAATAGCCCTCCAACAATTCAACCTTAGGGCAGAAATCGGGTTCAATAAATATGCTACTGGTGTTTACTAAGGTAACACTGGTATTGAAGACAAGACGTCATGGACCCAAAGGACGCTCAGACTAAACTTCCCAAGCTACTCAAGTTCCTCTTAAAGGACTTGTTTCATTCTCGCGGGAACCCACATAATCTATCGACTTTCTCTTAGAGATTGTTGATATTGAAGAGAGACCTCTTCCTAGTCTCCGCATAGGAACCAAATGTGCACAATTGAGTCTAGAGCCTCGAGATCATCAATAAATCTCATTAGGACATGTCAATGAAGACTCTGTTTCACACAATGTGGAAAAGAGAATATATTTTAAGAGTCCCACGATTATCCTTGTGGTATTGCTGAATATCCGAGTGATATGCAAACATATTCACAATGAAGATGGAAAGCCTTCTGAGCCAACATCAAACAAGCTCTTGGTAGGTGGCATGTGAGATCTATCTAATAGATCAACCATGTGACAACTGGATAGAAACGATGGGGCGATTCAATCTTGAATCAACCTTGGTCCAGGAAAAGGATTGACGGATACCTTTAAAAAACCGGTCGTTGTGCTTAAAACTCATTTCTCTAGCACATCGACTGTGTATTAATATTTCAAAAATAAAAGGTGTTTATGATTGATAATTGATTTTTCTTTAAAACCTTCGTTGTATTGCAAAACACTTTATTTTGAAGCAAGACACGATTGTTTTCAAATCTCTTTTCATCAATCGCTGAATCTCAAATTATTTGGTTCACTCACTCTGTGTTGTCTTCTTTGAGGCGTTCGGTTTGAGAACAACTAGAGCAATTGCGAAACCCCATCAAGGAGATTCTTGAATTATACCGATCACATGCGGTGACTTGTATTGATCAGCGGGAACCGTGGGTCGTGTACCTCAATTCAACGAAGTGATCAAAGACACTTTCGTGCGCTTTATTGCTTGTTGTCACATGCGGTACACCCGACGTTTGCGGTGATAAGAATGGAGAGGTCAATCCATAGCCGCATGCTCACACAACACATTCATTTCAAAAGAAATCATGATTAGTGCATCAATGACTCGATATTTTCACTCCATGCTTCGCTACGTTGCTTCAAATATCATGAATCAACTAAAGCTTCCGCTACTCGATAAGAAGATATCATGATCCGAATGTGAGCATGTCGGTCCAATGTCACAACATCATATGCGGGCAACACAACAATGGGTGATCTGAGATTAGCGTGGTGATGATCTCTTTAAAGCTCAAAGGTCATCAATGTGGATCAGCTCTATAACCTCCATGAAAAATACATTGTAGCTGAACAATGATGAATTCACCACGGAAGCACAATGTTTGAATATTTTGATGTTTTGATGTCTACAAGCTCAAGATTAAAGATTAAATAGAATGTTAGGATTCACAATGTAAATCATGGGGTGACCTCCCTTAGGGGGAGATTGTTAGGAATTGGAAATTCTATTGTGAAGCATCGGTCACCCCAAGTATAATCTAGCTTAAGTTAGCTCATAGACATATCGTTTATTATGTTATTTGTTAGTCAGTTATTAGTTTAGTTTTATCTAGTGCAACACCGTGGAGGAAGGACGGTCTTTACCCATTGTATGCACGATCCACGGCCGTAGGAGGCGTGTTACTTTGTATAAATAGCCCTCTCCCCACAAGGGAGAAGGTTGGATGTTCATTAGGAATCTAACCTTCTATAAGTTTCTCTCACTAGAATATCCCACTTTCTCTCTCTAAAACCATATATTATACGCCCATATTTGTGATTGTTTGTGTGATTGTGAAATCCAATGTCTAACATAGTCAAACGAACCACATGCGAATACTGAATAAGCAAATAGTCAACTGAACAACTGAACAAAAAAGGCATAGCAACGAATAAATCAGAATATCAGATAATCAGATAATAACCAGAATCAGAATGTTGCCACGAGCACCTAATACTAAAGGAGATACTCCAATAGCCAAATCAAGAAATCATATGTCACAACCAATATCATATCAAATCCGTCAAATCATATCAAAGTGTACATGGGTAGCTAGCCCAAATGTACCAAAATGTGAGGGGGTGTATTGCACACACGCACCACATCACCAAAACTGAACTAAGTACCTAGGATGCATCCATACGCTCCCTGCAAAACAAATCAAATATACATATGCCAGTACGGGACTGTACATATATATTCATAATGGCCAAGTGTACACATATCATAAGCATATCAAAAGGGAACGACGGGGACCAATCACACCGCCCCAGATAGTGTCATGCCATTGGTGCATCAATGACATGGCCATGGTACCTCCATGGCTAGTTAGCTCGGGCAACCAAACAAAACAAATCATATCATATCAAACCGATCATATAATAGAATCATATCAATAAGGGATCTCAAACGGATAATCATATCAAACGAATAAATAATCGAATATCAAATCATAGGGTCATAGCAAACGAATCATATCAAATCAAAGTAAGGAGAATACGAAACGGATATCAAAATAGACAAGAGTCATGAGAGAAAAGATGTGTCATTATTGAAATGACGGAATATCTAACTAATATTTTCGAACAAAGAATGTTTTAAAAGGAGAGACGGAATATCCGTGCTAATATTTACGAACCAAGAATGTTTTAGAAGAAGAGACTGAATATCCGTACTAATATTTACGAACCAAGAATGTTTTAGAAGGAGAGACTGAATATCCGTACCTTATGCAAAGCAAGCCAAAATAATCAGGAAGCACACAAAAACTGAAGCTACTCCTTCTTCACACGATCTACATGGATTAATGATCACGTATTACTTCCGAGCTCATTTAAATCAGATTACACATTTGGGATTTCTTTCTATTTTTAGAAACTTTCCGAATTAAGTAATTTTCATATTCGTAAGTTTTCATATTTTAGTAACTTAATACTTCATGGTTATAAATGACAATTAAAATAGACCTAAGGGTTTAACATAACAAATATCGTTGTTCAGGTCCTTTAATGACATATTAGTAAGGTCTAGGGTTAAATACGACAATTACTAAAGTTTAGGGTTAAATATGCAACTTGCCAAAGTAGAGGGTTTAAGTGGCAATTTTGACTTTAAGATTTCATACAACAATATTTGTGAATCAATGAAATTCGCATGCAATTTCACAACCCTTTAACGAACTCAAACGAATCGCGACGTGCTGGATTACAAAACAGACATGCCTCGGTATTTTTGACGTTATACCGAGACTCAACCCACATGCAACATGCAAGGACGCCAACAAACATGCAACACTCACATAGTACCCAACAGTAGCAACATACGCCTAACACCCTTTTCAAACAATTTAATTCACATGTTTCTAAACCTTTTGGGATTTACAAAAATGCACATGCAGTCACACTACTCGACTATAACCTGTTGGACAGAAACATGCGTTTACAAAGCCCCCACAACAACCTACTCTATACTTTTTTTTATATTAGAAAGACGCACACACTCTCACACGTTTACAGCCCTTCAATATCACACATATGTTATACACAAAAACACAACTTAACGAGCCAAAACAAACAAAACCTTCACATAAACTCACATAAAAAACCAAGCCATTATTTATGTTAATAAACATGCACGCCTCATGTTAATTCTTTAGGTTTTATAACAAGATTATAGAATGTATATTAGAGATCAAAATGAGTGTCGAATGGCCAGATTAAAGACGTATATAACAACATATTTGAATAACGAAACAGGAACAAAGATCGACTCACATGGTTCATATATTCCTGGTTTTAGGGTATATATATAGGTTATTCATTTTATAGCTTGTCGAGACAAATACTCAACATGTAGACAAGACAATAACCGTACAACATGTTTCATCTCTAGATGATATGCTACATGTGTGTCGTATGGATAGAACAACAAAGGAGGATGGTGAGGATACCTTTTAGGTCGGATATTAAGAACAAAACAAGATCACACAGAACCGAAACCTTATGAACCAGAACCAAACCTTCGAACCCAACCACCACACGATCACAACCTGAGTCACATTAACACTGCTCACCACCTTCACACCAAAGCTAGGACACCCATAATTCAACCACGATCCTGCTAGAGACCTTTGTACTTCTTTGAGAGAACAAAGTGAAAGATTTCGTTTGTATTGCTTTTTAGCGTTTAGTGTGAGATGGAAATGTAATATTCGGTTTAAATAAATGGGGTGGAGTGCAAGAGTAAGTGCCGAGATTATTGAGAAGACTTCTTCTCCCACGCTCCTTTCCAAATTAGTTGTATCTTATCCTTACACAAGTTGTTACAAAATTAATAAATAAACATGGTACTACAGGGACGTGTGATATGTTTATACATGGTCCAACCATAGCTTTTAACGTGTGATATGAAGACCCAAAGTAACATAGTGTAGTTTGTTTAGTTTGTTTAGAAACTTATAAGAGTGTGTCATTTTTTTAAGTGTAACATAGTGTAGTTTGTTTATAAACTTATCATTATCCAAGGTAAGTAAGTATGACAAAAGTTCAATGCAGAACAATAATTATCTAAAGATCAAATCAAAAGATCTCAACCACCCATCTATTTTAAATCTAAAGGTTAAGATTAATCCTCATTTTAATATAATTAATTATTGAAGGGCAATTTTGTAACTAAACACATCAATTAAAGGGTCGTACACCCTCCTGTTCTCTTTTCATTTCACTCTTGTAATACCAGTTTTTACACTCTCTTTCTCACCAAACACACACACAAAGCACCATAAATTGTCATCGATATGTCATATCACCATAAACCGTCGTCGATTTGACGTTGATCACGCCACCGATCTATTTTTTCCGATGATTGTCGATATGACGTTGGGGAGCAATTTCTGTATCATCAATTTGCGATCTACATTATCTGATGATTGTCGTCGTGGATTAGGTTGGGTGATGATAGTTGATTTTTAATTTGACAGCGGTGGCGGTTTTTTATGGTGGTGGTGGTGGTTAGGTGGAGGAAGGTTAAGAGGGAATTGAAGAGTTTTTTTTTAATGAATTTGCAGGTTGGTGAAAGGATTATTTCTATTGATGTCAACAAATATTGTGTTTATTTTGTCTAAAGTTTCAGTCAGTTGTTTCAGTTGGGGTTTGAAATTGGCTGTTCTTAGTAATTGTATTATTGCATCACTTAGTTTTTATATTGGTTCAGAAAATGGATTTATAGACATTTATTTTGCTGCTAAAAATGGATATGGTATTGGGTGGATTGGATATGAGTTTGATGAAGTATTCTTTAGATTGATAAGGGTTGTTGATGCTGCTATGGTGTTGTCCGTGACACTGTAATAAAGTATAGTGTAGAATAATAAGTTACTTTACTCACTGATATCAATGTTAAATGGAGTACCAATTTGTAGCATCATTATGCTAAAAACAAAAAGTTGAACCATCTTTAAAAGTTAAACGCAACACTATATAAATTTATTAAACTAAATAGGTTGATGATAATATCACCCTTCCTCGAATCACATGTGATTTTACCTTAAATCACAAGTGATTTACCGCAAATTACATGTGATTTTACCTTAAATTATATTTTACGAATCTTGTGGGATTTTTTTACGAATCCAGTGGGATTTTTTTACGAATCCTGTGTGATTTTTCTAGACGAAAATTTTGAAAAAAAAAAGTTCGTCTTTTACGAATCCCGTGGGATTTTTACGAATCCGTGGATTTTTACGAATCCCGTGGGATTTTTCTGGACGAAAATTTTGAAAAAAAAAGTTCGTCTTTTTACGAATCCCGTGAGATTTTTTTACGAATCCCGTGGGATTTTTTACGAATCCCATGGGATTTTACTGAACGAAAATTTTGAAAAGAAAAAGTTCGTCTTATACGAATCACATGGGATTTTTTACGAATCACGAGATTTTTACAAATCCTGTGGGATTTTTATGAATCCCGTGAGATTTTTTTACGAATCCGTGAGATTTTTCTGGACATAAATTTTGAAAAAAAAAAAAGTTCGTCTTTTTACGAATCCCGTGGGATTTTTTTACGAATCCCGTGGGATTTTTTTGGACGGAAATTTTGAAAAAAAAAATTCGTCGAAAGTATATAAAAGTGCATATCAATAGAAAGATGATTTTTTTCTCGTCGCGATGGTATATTTTTTGTAGTTTGAAGATTTACCGTTTGTAAGATATGTTGTTTTTAAAAAAAATGGTGAAAAATGAGTTTTTATAGAATTACATTTCTACCCTTCTTTGGTTAATTTTTGTTTTTATCTCATCCATTGGATGAAAAGAAGATGAATGGTTGAGATCTTATGATTTGTTCTTTAGATTAAAATTGTTTTGTATTGATCTCACCTCAAGTAAGTATTAATCGGTTTTAAATCTTCACTTTAGGATTGAATTTGTAATTCATATTTTTGCAATATTCATACGTAACTATATAGTTTGTATCGTTAATTATATTGTTTATGAACTTAGGTTAAAATTCAAATTAGATGCAAAATGTGAAACAAGAATTTAAGGGTTTTACATGTATTCTTTTTGATTGATTTCTAATAAAGAATATTATGTTGAAAATTTATCAGTGTGTTTTGCTTACATCTTACTTCAGTCATTGATTCACTATTATCTGTTTTTAATACTTAAACTGTTTTATACGATAGTGAATAGGGAACAACAGTAGTAGTTTGGGCTAGGTTAGTTTAGGCCTTATAGGCGTCTCTTAGTGGACTTGCCACTTGCGGTGTTAGAGTTTGAGCCTCTTAGTTTGTTCCTTTTAGGTTTTTTACTGTTTAGTGGTCTCTCTTGTCTTTTTTGCTTTGCCTGAGCTTTAGATCTTTTTGCATTGCCCGTCTTTTTTTTTTTTTTTTTTTTTTTTTGCCTCTTGCCCCTTGTCTTTGTTTGCGTTTTTTGTTGCTTTTGCCCTTTTGCTTTTTCGCGTATGTGCTTGTATGCTTTTGCCTATGCCCGCTTGCCTCTTTTGCGCTTTTTCCTTTCTAGGTTCTTTATTCTCTTGCAGCGTTTGCTTTTTTATGTTTTTGACCTTTTCTCTTTTGTTCCTTTGTCGTTATTTCTGTATTTAAGCTTTGTTTGCTTGTTTGTTGGATTTGGTATGGCTTTAGGTCCTTTTTTTTGCATGTTTTTTTCTGCTTTTTTGCCCTTGCCTGTTGCTTCTTTGCTTTCTGATCTTTTGTTTTTACCTTTTGTTTGTTTATGCTTGTGCATCCTTGCGCTTTTTTGTTTGTTTGTTTGTTTGTTTGTTTGCCTTTTGTTCTTGTGCTTGTGTTTCTCTTGTGACTTATATTTTTTTTTTTCGTTTGTCCTTTTTCTCTATTTGTTTTTATGGTTTTTGTTTATTGCTTGTTGGCTTGCTTCATATCGTATGTTTTTTTGTGTTTCCTTTGTTCTTGTTTTTGCACTTTTACGCTCTTTTTTGTTGAGCTTTTCATATACACAATTTCACACTTTTGTCCGGAGGTATTTCTGAAAGCACAATTTCACACTTTTGCACTGTCGGGTTTATCCTGGGGGTTGGGAATAGGTTTTGTTGTTGTATACTCTCGTCATTATCCTTTTGAAAAATGTTTATCGGGAAACAGTATAATTTTAATTTATTAAGGTCACTGTACTTGGGTTTTTGTTTGTTGTGGTCGTTGTACTAGTCAAAATATTCATTTAGGTTATTCTATTATATTTATGTTCATTTAAGTCGTTAAACTTTTCAAAACATGTTTTCGTATCATCAACCTTTTTAAATTTTGTTATCCAAGACATTAGAAGGTGTATAGCATGTCAAAATCAAGGCATTTCGACTTTTACATTCTAAGGCATACACTTCCCTATTGATTTCGTTCAACTCCGGTCGTTTGCCTTTTGTATTAGATGGTGTCACATTCAGCTTCTAGTTAGTTCATAACATTAAAAACATCATATCATTCAAGTGAAATAATTAGTTTTTAAAGTTTATTAGATTGCAATGTGACTTGGGGGGCGCACACGATGTTTACATTCTATTCACCGTCATTGATCGTGATACATAATTAATAAGTACGAAAACTAAACAGTTAACACAATCATGATAATGAATACATCATTGCAAGAAATATACAAAATATTTTCTAAGTAACAAAATTAAAAAGTACTAATGACTTAAATAAAAACACATTTTTTTTAAGGATTAAAATTGCAAAACTAACCATGAATTTGGCAACATAAAGAGGAAGCTTATTTGCAAACTCCTTTTAACCCCAAAAGTCCCTCATTTGAATCTTTTCTGGACCTTTTTCTAAAAGTTAGGTAAGCCCCTTAATCTTAAAAACCCCTTCATCCTTAAAAGAACCCACATTCTTCCTTTTAACCCCTTAAGTCCCTCATTTGATCTTATTCGAGACCTTTTTGGAATTAAGTGAACCCTACCTTAAAATCTTTTTTGAATTAGGCGAATCCTTTTATCTTAAAAACTCTTTTTATCTTATAAACCCGTCATATTTGAAAGAACCTTCATTCTCCCAAACCTTTCTCTTACCCATTTTTTAACGATAAATCGGAAAGCATAAAGAAATCACATTGAAACATATATTTAATAGAAAACTTAAAAAACATCTTCAAATAAAAAATATTGCAGGATTTGCGAAGTTAACTGCTGAGTTTTGAGGCCAAAAATAATTCACACTGAACGCGTCGACAAACAATCCTCACAAGATGCAAAAGACTACTACATGACATCATTTTCAAAAAACCTGTAACTTTCTATATAAAACGCAAAAAAAATATGCAATATTTGTTACATAATGTGAGAATTTATAACCAAAGATACAACAAAATTCCTTATCGAACCTATTGACTTCTAAATTAGAAAGCTGTAACCAGGAAAGATTTCTGACTCTTCATACACTACTAGAGATATTTTCGACAGTAATAAAGAAGTGACATGAATAACAATACTACACACGGTTTGAAGATACTGTATCAACATGAGCGGAGCAGAACAGGTCCCACGGAAGAGCTGAGCATTTCACTGAGAGCCACTTGAACATCACTGGAGCCATGCTCACACCTTATCAAGCTTGAAAGCAGAGGGAAATAGCTAGCAAAGTGCTTCTCAAATGACGAATCACCCAAACTACACATAGCCTGTAAGGTTACAACAATAAGAGGAGATCGCGAGCAGCCAATTCTCTCTTTTTACCCGATCCTAAGGGTATTAACCACCGGGGTTGGACCCCACGAGACAACTCGTTTGTATTTTCAGGAAGTGCTAATTCAACGTAGAATTGAAGCACTTCTTGGCAAAGGGCAACAAGGCATGACTCCACCTTTGATTCCTCATAAAATGGAGGTCTGTCAAGTGCAAGATTCTGTACGAACGTTAGGCATATTTGGTAGGATTCGTTTTCGAGACGTAATAATGGAGGATCCTGCATTTGGGTCATGGGTTGAAGATCTTGCAACTTGGAGCGTAATGTTACATCAATGTTTATTTTGTGAGCATGACTTGCCACTCCGTGCACTGCATCAAATAGAACCATGGTGTTTTTTGATGATAGATGTGATCTATGCATGTTGTAGATCTCTGTTATTGCCTGCCAAAATTTTAAAAGATCACAATTACTATATAAGTGTAAACTGACAATATTCAATCATTCAATGATCCCACTGAGCAAAAATGGGGCGATAAGATCAACGGTCATTCACAGAAAGATAAGTTGGAGGGATTAGAAAAGTAGGAATAAAACCCTTTTGCTCAAACAGAGAAATTGAAAGTTTTGGCGAAACTGCCATGTATGATTATAAAGCATATGCAGACGAAAAGGATTCGTGAAAGACATGCCTACTTGTAATAATATTGTTATGTTATCATAAATTCACATTATTTATTTGTACCAAAATAAAAAATGAACAAAAGAGCATGTGTGGGTACAAACCCAACACGGACCGTTTTGACCTGAACTAAATTGACTCATTGCGAACGCTGCCCCCAATAAGAATTTCACCTTTCCCTATTTCATGAGGGCTATTTACCAGACTTGTTAATTCTTTATTCAGAAAAAGTCATTAAGAACACATCAGGCATGTCCATGTTGATTGCAACAATCCTTCGTGATGAAACTTTGAAAAGAATAATGACCTATAAACCCATCATTACAATGAAGAGTTTTAATAAAACACAAGAACCAATTACTTTGCTTTGATTCAAAGTTTTAATATGTCCATTGTTTTATTTCTTCAACACATTGGAGGTTTATGTTGGGTAACCCGTTGACCCATTAGTGTATATACTACTATAGCAAGGAAGCTTCCATCAGAAACATAAAAGCAAGTGTACAAAGGGAAGACAAGAAACCACCCATTGCAAGAGCACAGAGTGAAGAGGGGAGGGAATGGGATAAAATAAATTTATGGAGTAAAGAAGGAAGCTTGTGGTCGATGCCCATAAGATCCAGTAATACTTCTCAGAAACCCTTGATTCCGTTTCTACAAGTAACCTAAAGGAACTGACGGCGTATACAAACTCGTAAATGATAAGCACGTAAAGTATTTAAATAAACCCGTATGGCCTTTGGACACTCTAACAAAGCACAAAAAACTACAGATATGAGGGCATTTTAACAAAGAGGTATTAATAATGAGAATATCTGATGAAGATATAAGTATAGATACCTGGATCAATAAAAGTTGAACCGCAGCATGGCACTTGGCATCAGATATGCTAGTGTACAGCCGGTTCTTCTGGATGTTTTCCAAACTGTCATCGTGGGTTCCATTACTTTGTCCCGTTGAAACCTCTTCATAGCTTAAACCATCTTCACTGTGAACAAACGAGAAATATGGAAGTGTTGCATTAGCTGCTTCCTTAAGGGACATAACCACTTCAAGCCATTTGTCGTCAGTAAAGAATTCTCCAGCACTGCTTATCAAACGAACAAAAGCAGCAACACCAATACCGGCAAGGCTCTGGTGAGGACGTTTGATAAAACTTACTAATAACGACATAACCTTCTCCAGAAGTGGATGAACAGTATCATAAAAGTTAACAAAAAGATCCATAACCAACTGGAGGGCATGAGTGCATGTCTCATACAGCCAAGAATCCTGATCAAACTCGTCGACGTCACCATTGACAGAAGAATCAGACGCGTGCGAACATAGTCAAAGATGGGAAAAGTGCAGAGTCAAACACCCTTTCCCATAATGGTAGAGAGAAGTGATGACCGTGGTTCCTTAACGTATCAAATAGTACTTGAAGGGCACTCTGCCTAATCTCAGGCCTTGGGTCGAAGCTAAGTTCAGACAATCCTGAGGATATGCAAAACGATATTTATAGTTAAAAGACCAATTACTAATTAAACATTAAAACGAACATTATTATTTTTCTTACCGGCCAATAAGGGAAACCAGAAGTATAGATGATCTTCCTTATCTGCCACCTCAAACTTCCCATCCTTTCCTGGGTGACGTGGAGATATTGAGGAGGATCCTAAATCTCCTTCAGCGAGTTTGGCAGCACAGAAACGCAAGAAACTGATGGCACTGAGACTAATATCTTTGTCAGATGTGTTATTGGTAAATGCGATTAGACAATTTACACAATCTGTAAAAGTTGTGGTCTCTGTCTCTGTAATGTATGGGAAATAATCTCGTACTATCTTCTCAATTATTTCAAATGCAAGATGTACAATGTTTTTCTGGTCATCAGAAGCTGCTGCTGTAAAGACCTGTTAGGTGTTTCAAAAATCAGAAATCAAATAAAAATGCATTTCATATAAGTCTATTTAACATGACTCAAGAAAATGAAATATGTAATACCATGAACATGCTTTTCCATCCAGACTTGACATGACTGACACGTGATAAAACCATTTGAGAGACACATCGAATTATCAATTCTCTAATTTCCACAGCGCTACTCTTGCGCATGACAATCACAAAAGGCTTCATAAAGTCGTTCTGAAAATTGTAGTTGGACAACTCCTCTCGCTCCAAAAACTTCATAGATAGTTGGCGTAAGGAGTCCATTGCAAATATTGCAATTGACAAATTCCCGGAACATCCAATGGTCACAAAAAAATCGGAGAGTACATTCCAGATGCTTGTCCAAACGAGCCTAATGCGGTTCATGTTGTAGTGACTGAAAACGAAGAACAGCAAACACATTATATATATTATAATCACATGCTAAGACAGATAAAGGATGTTAGAGATACACAGTGGCCTTGCAGCCTTGCCACGTCAGCAATTAGCTTATGTTAAAGCAGTTAGATAACATTGTATGTTGACTTCAAGACATGTTTTGAGTTTATAAAACCAGTACAAGTAGTCAACAATGTCAACCAACTGCTTCCAACTCCAACAGAAACTAATAGAAGCTAACTAACTGCTGACTTAGCAAGGCTGTCGCATATCTCTAACACCAAAGGAATAAGATTCATACATAATCTCAACAATCTTTGTGAGGCTGAATACTCTTGGATCAGTTGGAGAACGTAGCTCCTCCATAGACACCTTGCAAAGTGCTTTCACAAAGTCAACTATTGCCTCACTGTTAAGTTTTTGACTCCTAGTGAATATACGGTTCATTTCTCCAACCTGTTCCAACAAGCTTAAGTTGGAGACCAGATTATTAACTTGCTCTGGTGTCATACCAGCTGAAGCATTGCCGCCAATGCCAGCACTATCATATGAACCTCTTCTCATAGCCGCTGCCACCTGCTGAATCCTACCAGCTCCCTTTTTCTTAAGGACGGGAAGGATGTTTGACTTTGACTGTGATTTGTTAGATTCATTCGGATTAACAGCAAAGAAAGTTGCATCTGGAGGAGCCCCCTCTCCCAATAAATGCAAGTGCTCAAATCGAGAAACACATGTCAAAATATGCTCCCAGGCCTCTTGTAGGTAATTCCCATCTTCATATGCAATTGTAACCATTGCCTGCGAGACAATAAATGCTAATAAGAAATCTATACCAAAATAGAAAGAAGACATGTTGAAGACAAAAACTGTAGACATTACAGGTCCGTAGAAACTTTCAAAAATACTTTTATCTTCATATCCCAGTTTATCAATAGAATTGCAAGTTTTTCCAGTTGTGTTCAGAACTTTCTTTTTATAGATTAGCCATTGTTTAGTTATCTTCTATCATTAATTCTATATATTCAAAATTAAGGTCTGTTTCCACCCTCTTTGTTAACTAATCTCTCCCTATACTAAACAACAACTTTTTACTAGAAGCCATAAGGAAAAAAAAAAAAAAACATTTCAAACTGTGTAGATCCACATTCAACTAGAAAAAATATGTGTTCATGTCAATACGATTTATTGGTATGGTGAAACAAACCTTGATGGCCTCTATATTCTTTTGTTTAATGTCTGCTGGCGAATGAAGAGAAGTAAACTTTGCCAGTGATGTCACAAAAGCATCTCGCTGAGTTTTCATGGACATTGCTGCTGTAACATGAATTGCATACCGGAAACCATCCAGACATTGAGCAATTACTATGTCATCATCGCTTTGGTCAAGAGGAACACTAAAGGCAGCCAGCATTGGAGCCCAGCATACCTCCACCATAAATCTAAGAATAAAGACATCTGTTGCAGCATAATAGACTGACCTGAGAAATGAAAATGAGTCAAAAGAATAAAAGGTTAGAGATGATATGCACAGCAAGTAGAATTCAATAATTACTCCTTAATAAACAGATCTTGCGTCTTACTCAGATTTTTGTGCTTTCTCTTTAAATTGTTCTTGCATGTGTTGCATAAGATCATCGCTTGTATTGTTTTCATCACCTCTCTTGCGCACCACAATATTCAGTATACTGTCTAAACCCAAAATTCTGTTTGAATTTACAGACTGCGTCTGTTTAAGGGCTAAATCGTCTTCTTTCATTTTGATTTCATTTTTGATATTCGTTCATACAATGATTTCAGGTACTCTGCAGGCAAATCTTTTCCATCATCTATGCGCGATTATTTCTTATAAAATCATCCGGTGACATCTGCATATTAAACATACGTTCAGTATTAGCAACACTATAAGGTCACAATCATATAAGTGATGAGCTCTTCTGAATTGCATCTATACCTTATTTTTAACCATGGGATTATGAGCATCGGTATTTAGAAGTATAACAGAGTAAGCAAGCACATAGGCTGTGTCAGCACTAATGAATGCCTTTGGATTGCATTTGCAGTATCGTTCCGCAAACTTCTCCATGATTCGATCAATCTTCTGTGCCTCACCAGGCAATCTAAACCCCCGCAGAAAAGATCTGATCGCCTCATCGAAATCCATGCCTTCAAAGTCAAAGGAATCAATGTATGCATGCATCACTTTCAGTGATAGATCTTCTCTTTCCCCAAGATAATCACCAATCAAAGTCTTGTTCAAACCAGATGCATTCTTTAAGAACTCTGCAATTTCTTCAGGCGAACTCCCCACTTTGTTCACCTTGATCAAGAACTCAATGCCCTTTTTAGGTTTCCTATTAAAAAGAGATATACCTTCCTGCCATTCAAATCTATAATTAGAACTGTGGAAATGCCAGATGGAACAGAGTAAAAGATGAAGCTACTTCAAGGATATTATCGATGAAATATACTAACCTGAAGTTCAAGCTTGTAAGCCCGGCGTTGCTCAATTGTTGAAGCATCTGAAACGTCACTAGAAGCTTCCGAATGAGAATCTAATCCATCTACAGGCTCATTCTCGTTCACATTCCCATTTTCCTGAGACGGGTCTACCATTTCAGGATTGTTCTCAACAACCTCGAATTTCTTTTCTGAATGAGGATCGGGAATGTGCAATTGTTTGTTCATCAATCCCCATTGATTTTAGAATAGCAATTAAGCACTTCATTGCTTCATGTTTCAAAGCTGCATCCTGAGGTGGCAAAGAGTAGTTGTGGCACCAGGTTGACGCCTTGAGCTGTTTTCAGTAGTCCATTCACTGTCCTGTGAAAATTTAGAGAATGAAACACATGCAAACACTTGAAACTTTGAAGCTAATCCTACAGTTATAAAGGTAACATGAATGTAAAAGACCAATTATAATATTTGATTTGCTGATATTTGTAATGTTGTCAATTGTATTAGAAAATAGAACATACCTCTCAAATATGTTGGATGAATTGACATCACAATCATAGTTGATGAAAATGTCTACCAGGATTTGTGAATCAACACACAGCCTTTCAAAAAATCGCAGAACAATCATCTTCTGCTGGAAGTTTGGTTGTGCGACATTTTCAAGAACTCTAAGAACAATCATTGGAAAGAATACTCCAATTTCAGCTTTCAATCCAGCTCTGAATCTAGAAACTAAGCTAAAGAAAATTGAACAGGAGAGCTGAAATACAATCACAAGGGTTGATGCACTGTTCTTCAACAAAGACAGGCATAGGTACTGCCTAATGGCACCCAAGAATCTGTTCCAACAAAAAAAAAGGGGGGAGTCATATATAAGTACAAAGTCCAAACAATTAGAAATTGAACCGGTACAGAAAGTACCCTTTTTATACTGAAATTAACCAACAATGGAAAGAAGCGCAAACATTACTTTATATACAAAAAACAACCAGTGAGATTTCATCGTGTGTATGCAAAAGAGAAACCCTGCACTTAGGGCTTTGAATACTCTTGTGGCGGACATTAAGCTGTATATCTAAATAATATCTCCCCACCACAAGATACAAGACTATTTTACCAAATAGAAAGAAAAGCCTATGAATTAACATAAATCTTCCAATCTAGCTACAAAAGTACAAATCATTGCAACTCTCTGTATAGCTATTACATTTTAATTCTTTAAAAAATCCATAGAAAGTTACCATATATAAACATAACTGACAAATCATGTGTGCAACTTTCAGAAGAAATTGCTTCAGTTCAAAAAACTGTATGTACGTAATTCAAGAAGTCTGATACTCTAGTTAAATAAGTTAAATTTGCATAAGAAACATCTACAGGACGTAAAAGATTTCAACCAAACAAGCACCAGATAAAGTAACTCTGGAATAAAATAAAAAAACTAATCGGATTGGAGCAAGTAGTATTTCAGCAGTCAAAGCCATACCACAGTAGCAATCCAACAATCGTGGATTATTTGTTACTCGACACTAAATTATACAGTCCCCAAGAAATTATAAGATGAAGCTCAAAAGATTTAAATGTATATGCAGAAGGTTATGTTGATCTATTGATTTATGTGGCCATAAGAACAGTTGGAAAGCATATTCCTCTCACTAATCCAAACAAAGTGCTAATGGAGAAAGAATGGCAACTCTAAGGAGGTAAACAAAAAGAGATTCTTATCCCATCTGCAAAGACTTGTGTCTCATTCTGAAACCACATCACACCTAAGAAAGTCTGTAACCAATGCTCAATCCCATAACCGCATGCATATAGTTTTCACAATGGCCTTCTAGCATCATATCAAAAAAAAATTGGGTAACCATGGTTTCCGACCTTTTGGCCGACTAATCCACGGATTTGAGCCCACCGCCACACAGACTCAAACCGGGTAAAGCCCTCCCCTTTTCAGGAAGGTTGGCGTGGCCACTTAGAGTTGTTTGCACCTAGCAGCAATTCTTAATAAAATACTGTTCTTACAAAGTTACTTCCCTAAATAACTAGTTTCATTGTTCTATGGTATATAGTTACTCAAAACTAATTGCAAATATTCCCTCTAAGCAAGCAGAGATTTTTAGAGCACTGAATTTTCAGAAAGATGATAACGATAGATGATCAACAGAAAGGGCTTGATCCAAGAACACACCCATCTTTAAGTCTTTTATGCCAAAAGAGAAACAGTATGGCTTAACTCACCCATACAATCAGCAACTAGCAACCCTATAAACCCTAGTCCAGAGGCTACAACCCTAGTAAATAATTTGGTGGTTCTGAGTTTATGTAATATTCATGGTTTTTAGTCTTTTGTAATATAGTGTCCTGAAGCCCTCACATGTTTCACGCTCAAACACTTCGATCAAATCAGCCATGTCCCACAAGATCCATTGTACACCATAATATCACCAAAATCTTAAGAGTCGATTAGCTTCAAATCTTCATACTCGCTATCACCAAAATCTTAGAGTCGATTAGATTCAAATCTGCATACTCGCTTGATGAACAAAAACTGACCCATTATGAACTCTACCAGCACTTACACAGCTTCAAATCTTATTGACTGAACGTTTTATCTTATATATAATGTGGATCAATTCAATCTTGGACCTTCATCCAATATAAGCTAAATTCTTACCTAGAGGATGGGAGATTTTTTAATCTCAGTCTTGATAAATATTTATACAGACAAGTACAGTCTTCTACCATGGATCCCTACATTCTAACCTAGAGTAGTTTATTATAGTTCAAACATAGTTATGGGTATGATCAATGTGATTGAACAATGTCTTATCAAAGGAAAATTGTTGCATACAGATATACATTGTGTGATTCCAAAATGATCCCTTGAACAAAACATGCTATACTCTAAAGAGAAAAACTAGTGACGTATACAGCTTACTGGCGTTGGCATTAATTTATTTACAAGTGAAGGCTCTGTATAATATTTAATACATTTAAATCTAAGATCTGCAGCCAACAACAGATACACGTGGTATATCATATACTATAAATTCCAAAAAAGAATAACACCCACATGTTCCTCGTGGAAACGTCAGGTTAACCATTCTAACACGCAAATAGTAAACGAGCCATATTAACATCAAGGAAGAATAAACAAGCACGATATTGGTAAGTACCTTTCACTAGTTCTAAAAATAGCCCCAGCATTCTCCAACAAAATCTTAAGCAACTCCAACGCAACAATTTTCCCTCGCATCAACTGCGGATCAGCCAACGCCTCTTTCGGAGGAGTCTTCATCGACAACTTACACAAAGCTCTAAACACCAAAAACGCATCCCGTCTCAACTTATTCCCAATCTGCACATCCATATCATCATCCCTATCCCCTTCCCCATCCGCCAACTCCCCTTTCCGTCCCTCCAACGCCGTCTTATACATACTCATCTCCCAATACTTAGCATCCAACATATCCTTGTCCGTCGAATCCAACAAATCCGCCGGATGCGTCGACTCAGTCGTCGACGTCCTCGTCTCAAACGCGCCATTATGCACACCGCCACCATTCACCCCAACTCCCGACCCACTCCCGGTCCCCTGATTCAACACACCGTCAATCTCCATCATAACCTTGCTAATAAACCCTTGCACAAATCCATCATCATCTCCGCCTTTCTCCAACGGCTCCATCAACTCCGCAACCACAATCGGCTTCACCTCCACCGTATTACAATCCGCCTCCATCCTCCTAAAAACAATCACAAGCATCTGAACCAAGGACGCTTTCGCAGTCGTCTGGTTCACAACATTCCTACTACCTAAATAAACATCATAACAACTCCTAACAATCTGTAACAAACTATCGCCATGTATCCGTAACTGAATACTCGTAACAGCCGATAAAATCGTTTTCAACACTAACAACTCCACACCTTCATCATTCAACTCACAACACTTACAAACACCCTCAATCAAACTCGCTAACAGCTTCGAATCCGGTCCGCCATTCGGATCCGACTCGCCTCGTAAATAACCAAACGCAATCAGTTTCTGCACACAATCCAACGCAGGCTCAACAACTTTCACATCACCTGAATTACACGCCTTAATAAACGGACTTAAAATAAGTTCAGATTCAGTTAACGAAAGCTCGTTAGATCCGGAACCGTAAAGTACACCTGGCGTAACGGTTTCCGATGAATTCGGAGATTTAGGTGTTTTAGGTGATTTAGGAGGTGAATTGAGGTGATCGAGTAATGATTTGCATTCGTGACCTAATTTAGAGTGTTTGCGCCATGAGCTGTTGCTGATGATTTTCTCTAGGGCTGGGGTTAGTACCGTGTTGATTAGACGGGAATCTGTGGCTTCCGGAGAAGCCATTGCTGCGGTGAGATCTGGTGGTTTATGGAAGGTTTTATGGTGGATCTGTGGTGGTTTATGGTGGTGTGTTTTTGGAGTGGTGTATATTGATGTCTGTGATGTGAAGTGAGATTTGTGCTTTGAGGAGGGGGGAAGTTACGGGAATAGCCTTGTGAGGTAGTAAAGTCGTTATGTGCTCATGTAGGGGTGTGTTTGGTTTTATGTGTTAAATTTGGATCTTGTTATGTCATAATCTCATTTTATACATTTTTATTTACACTGTACTAGTTTAAGACCCGTGTAACACACGGGCTGTCTAAATTATTTATTTTTATTGTTTACATAAACAAAATTTATTTGATAGAATTTGCACTTCGACGATTACGCTAAATTGATGTTTTAAATGATAAGGTGAGTATTATATAGTTAGGTAAATTATTAATCATCTAAGTTTAGTAATGATTAAAAGAAATAGTTTGACATGTAAATTATTTACGTTTTTTTTTAGATGAAAGTTGTGACTAATTACCAAGCTTGGGAACAACTATGACCCATAACAATAGTAAAAAGTGGCCCAATATTTAAGACAGCTCAAACAAACAACCATAATAACCATAATGACTCAAATTTGCAACAAAGAATAACATATATCACTTTTTAATAAGAGCAATGTTAGACCTTACTTATAAAATTCATATAAAAAATTCATTTGCTGACGTGTCAGTTGGTGATTGGTTTAATAAGAGCAATGTTAGACTCACTCATAAAATCCATACAAAAAAATCACTTGCTGACGAGTCAGCGGGTTATTGGTGCATTTTCTGGAAATTTCTTTCTTTTCTCTCTTATTAAACCAATCACCCGTTAACACGTCAACGAGTGAATTTTTTGTATGAATTTTATTAACGGTTCTAGCATTTCTCTTCTAATAATGTTAAGGCATTAACATTTTGTTAGAAAAAAATATATTGCTGGATTTATTTTTGCACCAACAGCTAAACACATAGAAAGATCTTACAAATTTGTTATGTCATTTTTAGATTTTTTTATTTTAACGTTTTTTTATTTTACATTTAACACCCTTTTTGGTTTTTTTTTTTTTTTTTGAAAAAATAAATATAATGGTGAAAGTAACTTATTATAATGGGTGTTATAAGTCTAACAATTAAAATTTATTTGAGAATGTTTTTTAATATACTATCTTAACAGATATAATATTCTTTTTATATGTTCTAATATTAAAATGCCATTTGTAAAAGTAACTGATTTAGTTGGGCAGTCCTAGTTCTGGTTTGTATTGTGTTTTTGTTTTTTTTTACTCTTTCAGGGATAGGGATTATGTTTTATCATGGTCTTCAATTGCATGCAGATTGTGAATTGATGGGCTCGATGTTTGCTCGAGTGGTAACTGGTTTGTTCTCTATATGTAATTTACCCTTATCTTCTATGGGTTTGTGTGTCTTTCATGTCTTATAAATTTCCCATCACTTTTCTTTGACTCTTTGGTCTTTCAGTTTTTCCCAGAACAATTTCTTACTATAATGGATCCTCGTTTTCCTATATCTGAAAGGCTCGCACGTATTGCGCATTCTGATAATAGGTCAAGGCAGATGTTTGTGTATATTGAAAGGTATATAGGCTGGTTAATTTGTGGGAAGAAAGACTAAACAGGGGTCGTGTCGCGCATGCCAGGGTACGTGTAAGAGAGTTGAATGCTTATATTGAAAGGTTTTATGGATATTTAAATATTAGTATGTCCGGATTTGAACTCGAGACTTCGGGATTGCACACATTACGTATGAGAGTTGATGTTAATAATTAATATATAAAATGTTATTATTAATTATTAGTCACGAAATAAAACATAACGATAGTTAAATATTTAACGAGGTTTGGTTAACGGTCGTTAAAATGAACTTAAAGGACTAGAGATGAAATTACAAGTCGGGAAAGTTCTAGAACCCCTTGTGGGTGCTTTGGCCGATCGGTTGGGTTCCAAACCCAATCCCTCTCAAACTTGGTCACCAAGTTAAGTTAACTATAAATACAAATCAATGTATTCATTCACAACTTAATCTTGGATCACCAATAACCTAATTTCTCTTCTCTCTCCTCCTCTTTGCTTGGCCGACGGTACAACCCCTCCTCGAGGATCGATTTTTCAAGCTCAAGAAACAAGTGTTTGGTTTTATTTGTGATTCAAGAACCTAGCTTTTCACATCAAATCGCTATTAATGCGTGTGTACAAGAACGAAGAACAAACGCATTTGTGTTTGTGAATTCCTTGGTGGTCGATCTTGTGTGGGTCGGTGTATAAACCCTAAAGTTAGGGTTTTGGATTTTGTTCTTGTTCAAACATCGTTTGGTTTACTTGAATTACTAAAAGATACACTTTCTTGTTCGGTTAATTACTTACATGTATTATTCCTATTTACTCCCGTTGCATGCTTTGATGATGTTTACTTGCTTTTATAATTTGTTATGATTAGTATATTCCAACAGTGGCATCATGAGCCGTTAATATGATGTAATTAATTACTGAAACACATAAAAATTGAATCTTTATGATTATATGCATGCTTTTTATGGTTTCTAGGGTTTTGAATTCGAAACCCTAATTTTTTAATTATAGGGTCGATTACCCTTTTATTATTTAATTAGGTTTTAATTTTGTAAAACTTGTAGAAACCCTAGGTTGCATGTAAATTTTATGTGGTTAATTAATGAATAATTGTTATATGTCATGTAAATGCGTATCTTGGGTGATAATTGTTATGCGGAATCCATGGTGGAACATGCATGTTTTGCCATGGAGTATTGTTTGTAATAAATTGTTTAGTGATACACACATGTTTTATTTATTTGATAATTATTGAATTGGGAAGACCTCAATTATAACTAATAAAAATTAGATTACGTGCTAAGCGGTATATTATTAACTTTGGCTTACGCAATCGACTTGTCGATGCATGTGGCTCATCTACCTTGTAGGTGAAAGCCTTAGTTAATGTATGCATTTATTTACGCCTAAATTGTTTATTAGAGTTTATTGAAATAATTATGCATGTGGCTAATTGTTTTTTACATATGTTAAAATTGTTTAGTTATATGTTTATATTATTTGAGTGTGTTTAATTTTTTATTAAAATGCTTTTTTGTTTATATATTGTTTAACATGTTAGTAAGCAAAAAGGGTTTTTTGAATAGAAAAATTAAATGGACTAAATAATGGTGAAACTGATTTGTTATCTAAGTATTGTTCTTGAACTTTTAATCGATTGATGCGACTGTACTAAATGGTTAGAACGGCTCACCCACTATAACAAACTATAAAGGGGCTAATTAAGAAGTCTTGACAACAGACCGAATGGATGTCTAAGGTTATGCTTTTGCGCTTACGGTCCTCGCCCCTGTGAGTTCGATTGAGCTACCTAGTATAACCATTCAATGTACGAAGCATCTTAGTCAAAGTTGTAAGTTTCTCAACGCATCGATTAAAACTTTGTAGAATTCAATCTTAGCAATTAAAATCTCATGTAAGTTTTTCAAAATATTATGCTATAAAGTTGTATGCATGCTTCTTTATACATAAGTTTTGATCACACGTCAAAATTGTACCCTTTAAATTTAAGTTTATGCCATCTAATGATATGAAACACTTGAAGTTGTAATTTAGTTATGTGAGACCTTGATCTAGATTACAATAACAAAGTGAATTATTTTGTTGTGTGAGACCTCGACTAATTATTTGCGGTTCTAAATTAGACAACTTAATTAAGTTAGTTAGTGAGACATATGACTTAAGGCATAAGATAGGATAAAACATGCTTACGTTTGCATTAATTGTTTTGGAAAATTGTAAATCCCATAACTTTTGGAATTAAAACTTGTTTGTCAATTATTGTTTTCAACAATTACCTATTCTATACTTTCACCACTAGCAGATCAACTGAAGTGGTGGAACTATGATAATGAAGATCCAAAATTCAAGGAAAATACTATGGTTAATATGAATATTGACCAAAGGGTATTTATTTTCTTGAATGTTTACTTATCGAAAGTACTAACTTTTAACTTTTATTTCGTAGAAATGGCTAAAGCTAAATCTCTCGCACTAGCCTCGTCGTTCAAATCTATGTTTGATCGAGAGAAATTGACCGATGGCAATTTCAATGATTGGTATCGGCAACTCGAATGTCTTGAGTGGTTGCCAAAAGACTAGATTATTTGACTACGCTTTGTCCACTGAACCTGCGGTGATGCTACTGCTGAAGCACGAGCCGCATGGCAACTGAGTATGACAAGTATAATGAGGTCGCCGCATTATGCTCGGAGTATGAACTCAAACTTGCAAAAGTAGTTTGAGAATTACTTCCTAATCTCATGCTTGAAGAATTGCAAAGGTTGTTTGAAAAGCCCGTGATTGTAGAGTTGTTTGATCCGATAGATGCTCTTCATAGTTGCAAGCAAGGAGAAGGGAAACACGTAGCGCCCAACGCACGGAAATGATGAGTTACATGGACCAGCTCGGGCGACTTAACTATATCTACCCCAATGACATACAAATTGGCCTTATCAGCGGATCCCTTAACAAGGAGTTTGATGGTTTCATGCATGAATTACAATATGCATTGCACGGGAAGGCGGTCGATGAGGTACATGCAATGCTCATTGATTAGGAGAAAGGTTTGCCAAGAAGGCCCCTACACCTACGGTTCGACCATCCGTAGGGTAGGATTTCTAAGCCTAATAAGCCACTAGCGAACAAGAAAGGGAAAGGTAAGGGTAAAGTTGATAAGGAAAACAAGTTATGACTTATCGCAAGAACCCAAGTACCCTCCCAAAAACGTGAGAATCCAAAGAAGGATATGGCTTGTCATCACCGCACCGAGGTAGGACTTTGGAAGAGGCGCCCACTCTACCTTGATGAGTTCAATAAGAGATATAAAAATCATCGGCACTGTGGCGATGCTTGTATACTTTTGATGATAGAATTATTTGCTTTTCCTCATAAAATAAATTCACGGGTATATGATACTGGATGTGGTATTCACATTTTAATACACTGCAGGACTTAGAGGAGCAAGGAAGCTTGCCTATGGACAACAATACCGCACGTGGGTAATGGAGCACATGCAATCGTTGAAGCTATAGGCACGTTTGATTTAGTTTTACCTTCGGGTTTAATCACCGCATTGAACGATTGTCATTACGCACCTTCCATTGTTGGGGTGTCGTTTACGTTTCCTTGTTAAAAGATATTGGTTTCGTTCATACATTTACTGATTTTGGAATTTCGGTTTCTTTAAATGGTGTTTTTTACTTTAATGTTATTCCAGTAAATGGTGTGTTTGAAATTGATTTGCATGATAATTTGATTGATAAAAATAATTCTATCTTTAGCATCAATAAAAGAATCAAAGGTGATTTGGATTCTTCATTTCTTTGGCATTGTAGACTTGCTCATATAGGCAAGAAACGCATGCAACAGCTGCAACACGATGGGCTCTTGCAAGATATCAATGATGAATCATTTGATAAATGCGAATCTTGCATATCTGGGAAGATGACCAAGAAACCTTTACAAATAGTTTAGAAAGGGCTTCGATCTTCTTGGTGTAATACATACCGGCGTATGTGGACCACTAAGACACGTGTCAAGAAAGTGCTGCTAGCTACTTAACCTTTCTCGATGATTTCGGTCGTTATGGTTATGTTTATTTACTTAAACATAAACATGAAGTCTTTGAAACATTTAAGGTTTTAAGAGTGAAGTAGAAGCGCAACTAGGAAAGAAGATTAAAGCTCTTCGATCCGATAGAGGTGGTGAATATTTAAGCCAAGAGTTTAAAGATTATCTAGGCGAGTGTGGTATCGTCCAAGAACTCACATCTCCATATACTCCACAACAAAATGGTGTATCCGAGTGAAGAGATCGTACATTGTTAGACATGGTGCGATCAATGTTTAATCTTCTGACTCTTCCCCTATCCTTTTGGGATTATGCTTTAAGCTGCGCATTCGCATATTGAATATGGTTCCAACTAAGAAGGTTGATAAGACTCCTTAAGAAGTGTGGTATGGGAAAGCTCCCAAATTGTCTTACTTAAAGGTGCAGGGGTTGTGAGGCGTTTGTTAAGCGCGACTCTGGCGATAAGCTACAACAAAGATCTCATTAAGTGTATCTTCGTAGGATAACCAAAGGAAACTATGGGTTACTACTTTTACTTTCCACCGAAAACAAATTAATTGTTGCTAGGTATGGAGAATTCCTTGAAAGGGATCTCATATCTCATGAATTCGATGGGAGAGTTTATGATCCGGAATATGATCAAGAAGATACAACACCTTCGAAAACACTAGCCAACCTCAAGTAGAACACGAAAGTCCAGGCGTTCTACACGAAGTTGAAGTGGTTCCCATTCGAGATCCGCAAGGGCTACGCGTGCACTGAGCGCCTATGTCTCAATGTAGAAGGCGAGGAAAATATTTTAGGGATTTTGTGAACACTGCTAACTATAAAGCTGCCATGATGAGTCCCGAAAAGGAAAAATGGCTAGTTGCAATGAATGGGGAAATGCAATCCATGAAAGATAACGAAGTTTGGATAGAGGTTGACTTACCTCCAAATGCTAAGGTAGTTGGAAGTAAGTGGCTCTATAAGATAAAAACTGACATAGATGGCAATGCACACACCTATAAAGCTCGTCTTGTAGCTCAAGGGTATACTCAAACCTTTGGGATAGACTACGAGGAGACATTTTCTCCTATAGCAGACATTAGAGCTATTAGGATTCTTATAGCCATAGCTGCGTACTATGACTATGAGATATGGCAAATGAATGTCAAAACTGCCTTCTTAAACGGTCGCCTAAATGAGGACATCTATATAGCGTAGCCTAAAGGTTTTGTGAATCCAAAGTTTCCGAAGCATGTATGCAAACTTCAAAGATCCATTTATGGTTTAAAGCAAGCATCAAGGAAATGGAACAAGAAGTTTGATGAAGAAATCAAGAAATTTGGTTTCACTCAAAATCTTGATGAGCAATGTGTGTATCACAAAGCTAGTGGGAGTAATGTTATTTTCCTTATCTTATATGTCGATGACATATTGATCATGGGAAAAGACATTCCAAGTTTGCAAGATGTAAAGTCTTATCTTGGAAAGTGCTTTTCTATGAAGGACTTAGGGAAGCGACATTTATTCTGGGAATCAAGATCACCGAGATAGATCAAGGCGGTTAATTGGACTAAGCCAAAGTGCTTATAGTGATAAAATATTGAAGAGATTCAATATGCAAGATTCCGAAGGGATATTTCACGATGCAAGTTGAACATGGCTTAAGTAATAAACTATGCGCGTCAACACTGAAGAGGTGGCACACATGAAGAAAGTTCCTTATGCTTTGACTATAGGATCTATCATGTATCTTTGTGAGATGTACAAGGCCCGATGTGGCGTTTGCGAGAATATTACCGGTCGGTATCAATGAACCCGGTGTGAAACAACGACAAGCTTTAAGAACATTCTTAAGTATCTAAGGGCTACTAAAGAAATGTTTCTAGTGTATGGAGGAAATCCGGATGCGAACTTGATGTTTGAGTTTTGCGATGCGTCATTCAAAGCGATATAGATGATACGAAGTCTCGGATGGGTTATGTCTTTGTCATTAGCGGAGGAGCATTGTTGGAAAAGCAAAAAGCAAACAACGGTTGCGATGTCTATTACGTGTGAGTACATAGTCGCTTGAAAGCTGCGATGGAAGTCTGTTGGATTAGGAAATTCATTTCGGGACTCGGAGTAATGCCCTCAATCGAATTACCTTTAAATGTGTATTGTGACAACTCTGCTGCAATAACATTTGCCAATGAGCCTGGAGTCATGAAGGGTGCCATACATTTTCCTCGTCGATATCACTATGTTCGAGAACAAGTCGAAATAGGTGAAATCAATCTTCTCAAAGTTCATACAAATGATAATCTAGCTGATCCCTTTACGAAGCCTTTGCCAAAAGAAAAACTTACTGATGAGTGTCTAAATACTCATCATTTTTATACTGTTAGAATGCCAAAAACATCTGAAAACACTCTTAAATGCTTCAAAATGATAAAAATATCACAAACAAGTGTTTTATATGTTTTAAATGCAAAACATCAAAATCGGTGAAAAACGTATTAAGTTTGCATAATTGGCGCTTTAGTCCCCAGTTACAAAAGTTGTCAAAATAGTCCACAGTAATTCAAAAACTTGCAAAATATCATTTTAGGTCCATGAGATTCAAAAGTTGTCAAAATAAACCTTTCCAAGTTTAAAATCACAAATTGACAACTTTAGTCCCTAAACTTTGGAAAAATGTCAAAAATAGTCCTTGGTTAATTTAAAAAGTGAAAATTATCAAGTTTTAACCTTGTTCTATTTATAAATGACAAAAATGGTCCTTATGATATAACTTTGGAGAAAATTACAATATTAGTCCTTATATTTTCTAAATTAGCAGTTTTAGTCCCTGGATTTAAAAAAATGGAAATTATCAATATAGGTCCTTGTACTAATCTTACTTGGCAGATTTGATCCTTATGATATGCTTGGAAACTTGTCAAAATCCAGCCCTCAACTTTGGCTAAATTACACTATTAGTCCTTGTGATTATTAATAAGCCAAACGGACCCTATTATTACACTAAGCCCAAATCCAACCCAATCCACTAACCCGGCCCAGTTTTTAAATTCAAATAAAACCGCCGGTACTGTTTATCTCCTTCACCAAAGCAGTTTAGTCAAAACCAGTGGTTTTTAACCACTGGTTTTCTCCTTTACACCTCACCATCCCACTCAATTACACTCCACCTCCACCTATACATCAATCCAAAGCCAATTAATGGGAAAAACCTGCTCGAAGACATTTTTGGCGCCAAAATCGCCATGTGGCAATTCCAATGATCTGGCTCAATCCAACGGTTGGATTATGGTGGGATATTCTCAGAGGTGTCGACATAGTTGAAAATGATCAATAAATATCAAGAGGAAGCAACAGAGAAGAAAATCTAGTGTAATTTTAAATTTTAATGTCGTTTTAGCTTAATCTTCAAATTTCAGTGTTTGTAAAAGCTTTAAGCTTTGAATTTTATGTTTTTAAGGTGAAAGAAAACTTTTGTAAGCTTCAATTTCCATTTTCAAGTCTTATGTCAAGTTATGAAATTTTCTTATCATTCAAAAATCTCAATAAGTTGAATTGTTGTTAGAAACTGTTAATTTGGACTTAGAAACTCATATAAGCTCCTTATAAAGCTTATAAAAGCTTTTAGATACTCTAAAAAGCAGCTTGTTAGCAAAAGTCAGAAATTCACAAAAATAACAAATAAATAGCTTAAAAATAAAATCCATGGTTCAAGGTTCTAGCAGTTGGGCGGGATATATAATGGATGGTCTTGGGTATAGTGCTTATTGGTAAGCTATAGGATTGGTTATTTGGTCCTAGTTCTCAGTTTGTGACCTCAAGTCATTTGTAAGCATCTTTTGATCCAATTTGGTTTGTTACTGTGCAAATATTATTTAGCTCAAATCTTTATGTTTAAATGTTTATTAGTTATAGTTAAGATTAAATAAGTGATAAAATCAGTAGTTTGTTCTTTTAAATTTGTATTTTGTTAAAATCTTAATTTGACAGTATAAATTGCATAATCATTATTAGGAAGTTGTATGTTGTTATGGCTGTTGATTGAAGTTTATTTAGTGTTAATAAATGATATTACAAGGTCTGCAATAAGTTCCATGGCCTTAATCCATGATTCTCTTTGTAAAAGTACCAAAACAGTTTCTAAAGGGTGTTTGGTTTCTATTGTTAATCTGTGTTAAAGATTGTGCGAGACTGTGTTTGTGCTTGTTTCATGTCACACTTAGTCTTAAAAACTCAAAGAAACCTTAAAATCTCGTGCTTGTTTTAGTAAAAGTCAAAAGTACCTTAATCCTTACCTATCTTGTTAACTGTTGGATTTCATTTTCATAATCATCATAGTAGCTTGAAACTTGGTAACTTAGCCTAATTTAATCTCACTCTAGCTTAATATAACATAGTCAATCAGTAAAATCAATCCTAGTTTCATAAAAGTCAAACTTGCAGTTTTAGTAAAAAGTCAAAAATGTTCTCTGCACAGTTGTGCAGCCCTTATTTCAAAAGCTCACAGAGAGCTTATAAATGAGCCTTCATTTGTGTAAATTAGCTTTTTGAATAGCTGAACTGGTCAACTAGTTATTCCCAGCCTTAGTTTTCATTTTCTAACTTATTTAGTAGCTTATCCATTAGCTTCTTTTGGATACCATTTCAATAAAGTGCCCTGTGCACCAGTTTTACTAGCTTTTTCATAAGCTCACATAAAGTTTGTTATTTGGTCATAGCTTGTGATTAATGGCTTTTTGAGAAGCTAACCAGGCCTTCTTGAAGTCCCAAGCTCAATTTACCATTTTGCAGCTTATGCTATAGGGCTGCATCAAGCTTAAACTTTGTCCCATTTTGGTGTTAACTGCATAAGCAGTTAACTGGTCTCTTTTTCATACCCCCCTCATAAGCTCCTCAGTGCACCCCATAGTGTGACCTTTGGCTTTTTGAGTAGGCCACCAGCCCAGCTTGTTGCCTTAAGGTTTGCTTTGAGCTTTTGAGCTTATGCTCTCAGCTTAATTTGGTCTTGAAAATCCTTGCAGTCTGTGTATTTAGTTAGATTAGTCATAGTGGTTATTTGATATTTAATAGCTTATCAGTGTTCTTAATTGTGTTTTCTAGCTTAGTATTAGTAGCTTATAGAATATCTTAGCTTACGTATCAAGTTGGTGGTCTTTGGTTATAAATTTAGCTTTTTCTAGTCTTATTATTAAGCGATTACAAGCTATGATTGCTTATTTCTCCACACAAGCTTATGTTTTCTATTTTCCTAGATTCAGTAGATTAAAATAGACTTTTCCTGAAATTTTCATAATTTTCCTTAACTGTTTGCTATTTTCTTAATTAAAAGCAGTTTTAGGTATTTTAAATAGCTTTTAATACAAATAAATTATAAAAGTTCAAAAAATGATTTTCAATTTTCTTAGGTTAAGATAAATATAAAAGCATAAAAGTATTTTTCCTATTTTTTCCTTTTATTTGGTATTTTTAATAATTTAAATTAGTTTTAAATAGTTTTAAATTAATAATAAATACATAATAAGTCTTAAAAATATATTTTAGTTTTAAAATAAGTTTTATCATATTTTAGATTTTTCTAAGTTATAATTTCATTTTCTAGGTTAATTTTGTATTTTCTTGTATTTTAGTGCATTTTAAATACTTAATAAATAGTTTTTAAATAATAATAATTAAATAAATAGTAATAAAAATAATTTTCTTTTTCTAATAATTTTCTTTTATTATTAGGATTGTTAAAATATCATTTTCATATTTATAGGCCTTTTATTTCTTTAAAACTCACTTTTTATATTGTACGTAGACGTTATTTTTATTTAAACGTAAGTTTTAAGTTTTAGGTTTTAAACGTTCATCGCCTTTAAAAATAGTGATAGCGTTTATTTAATAGATTTTAACTTTTAATCTTTTAATTTGCATTTAAGTCGCTTTTATTTGTAAATCTTTTCTTTTAGTATAATTTTCCATCGAAAACCTTATCGATTGCTATCCTTAGTGATCATTCTACCATCTCGATTAAGTGTTTTAACACCAATTCATCCTCCGTGGGACTTAACGACCAGAATTCCCTATATTCCTTTGATCTTAATTGCATTTGTGTTTAAATTTGTTTTAAGTCTATTTGACTTGTTGTTTAGCATGATCAAATTTAAGCGCCATTGCGGGAGGTTGTAAGCGTGTTTCTAGCATTTTCGGACGTGACTTGCACATATACCACAGTTTGTAAAAGTTTTACGTAAAGTTAATATAAATCAAAAAGTTCATTAACGCTTTTCCTAAAGTGTTAAAACCCAAAACAATATAAAACAACAAAACAATCGTAACGTTTTCTAGTTTGTGTTTCTTTTAAGGTGATTCTTAAAGAAATACGATTTGGTTAAGCGGACGATACCAAAAATATTTTCCAAAAGTTTTAAACCCCATCAAGACAAATCATACCTACGTCTTTTCGGTGGTACTTAATTGAATACATAAAATCAACCACCGCAAATCAAGGCAATGCACTACCTAAGCTGGGGTGCGACCATTAATAAGTTCCCGAACATCGATTTAAAACTTGCCTTTGTGTCACTTGTGATTTGGTGTACCTTTTCAAAAAGCCATTTCATTTGTGATTATTGGTTAAGTTCACTTGTGTTTTGCCTCATTTGTTTTGAAAATTGATTTTTATACTTAGTGCATGCGACTCGTTCTTCCATTCTACAAGTCCACTTTCGAACTTGGAAACATTCCTCGCAGACGTAGAGGACGTTCGGCTCCTTCACCGTGATCGAGGCGTCTACCACCACCACCACCGCCGAAATGGCGAAGACAAACCTATGAATGAGCTTCTCCAAGCACCCATCGAGGGTTACGGAGATGCCATTGTTGTTCCACCATTGTGGTCGATACCTTCGAGCTCAAGACCGGGTTGCTTAATCTAGTAACCCAAAGTCAATTCTACGGTCTTGGCGGGATGATCCTCATGCACACATTCGATGGTTTAACAAGATTGCATCAACCATCAAGTACAAGAATGTCCCACGAAGCTATCAAGCTTCTTCTGTTCCCATTTTCTACAGAGGACAAGCCCGGAATTGGCTTCGAGAAACAACCCCTCGTTCTATAGAGACATGGGAAGATCTTGTCACCAAATTTGTTAACGAGTTCTATCCTCCATCCCGAACCACAAGTCTTAAGAATGAGATAATGAAATTTTCTCGTAGATTTGATGAATCATTCGGGAGGCATGGGATCGTTACAAGGAATTGCTCATGAGTGTCCACATCATGGTTTTACCGAGTTAATGCAAATGGATACTTTCTATAATGGTGCGAGACCGGTGACCAAGACTCATCGAATGCCTCGCGGAGGTAATTTCCTTAGCAAAACCACCAAAGAAGCCTTACAAATCATTGAAAACAAGTCCCAGTCCGTTCTTTCCGCACTAAGACATATCGGTCTAATCTGGGACCTTCTACTTCATCTCATATGAGTACATCTAGCGATGCTAAGATTGATAAACTCACCGATGTTGTTCGGGCTTTGGTTCTTGCTAACCAAAGAAAGTCACCTTCACTCGAGACACCATCACATGGTGAAGTGAAGAAAGTTGAAGTTTGTGTCACTTGTGGTGGTCCTCATGCATACTACAACTGTCATCGCCACCGATGGTAGTCCGTTTGAAGCAAATGCTATAGCCGGTACTTCTAATCAAGGAGGTAATCAATACCGTCCTCGGAATGAACTAAGCTACCGTGCTAACACTTATCGAGCACCACCGGTTTAACCGTAATCCTAACCGAATCGAATCAACCTAGAATGAACCAAGGTTATCAAAACCAAGGTAATTTCTATCTGGATCAAATCAAGGTTTCCAACAACAAGGAACCTTCATCAAAACAATTTCAATCGTGGGAATCAATTTCATGGGAATGTGAATCCTAATCAAGGAATTTTCAACAACAAGGTCATAATCAAAACATTCGACCTCAAAATTTCCTCTAATCCACCTCCCATCATTACTCCTCCGGGACCATCATCGATGAGTTCTTGAAGCGGTTTATGAAATCCCAAGATGAGATGAGCAGTTGTTGGTCGGTCGGATCGGCGATCCGAAGAAGTCTTTAAATGATCGACCCTCGAGCTCGGTACTTTATCGAGCAACACGATCGCTAACCCGAGGGGCGATGCTAAAGCGATCACGACCGTAAGTGGTGTTTCATACAATGGACCCGCTATTCCTACTACCTCTTCTTCTTCTCTTCCAAAGGTAGTGGAAAGTGAACCTGACTCACAATGGACCTCGACTCCAATGCCCCCTCCTCCGTGGCAATGAGTCAAGTTACCAAGGAGACAACGGACAAAGTGCATTATTCAAGTCCAAGTAATACAAGACAAGTCCCACCTTCTGTAGTCCATCCTCAAGTTGTCCGAAACCCAAGTCTAATCCAGAGTTGTTTTGAACCACCGTAGCTCCCATTGAAAATACCAAATCCAAATCTTCTATTCCATATCCATCACGTTTGAATGAGCAAAGCTCCGTGAAAAAGCTAGTCATCAAATGGACAAATTTTTCCAAATTTTCCAAGAATTACATTTGACATAAGCTTTGCGGATGCTATCATCCGATGCCCAAGTTTGCATCAACTCTCAAACACATGTTAAGCAATAAGGAAAAGTGTTTGAAATGGCTAAAACTCCTCTTAACGAGAACGCTCTGCAGTTATCCTAAAGAAGCTTCTGAAAAGCTTGGAGATCCTGGGAAATTTCTCTTACCTTGTGTATTCTCAGAATGGTTGAATGCTTTGCCCTAGCGGATCTTGGTGCAAGCATTAATCGATGCCATATTCGGTATGGAAGAAACTTTCTCTTAGGAACTTACTCCTACATGCATGACTCTCGAGCTTGCGGATCGTACAATATCCGTCCTCTTGGCATTGCCGAGGGCGATTTGTAAAGTAGGAAAGTTCCATTTTCCGGTGACTTCGTGGTTGTTGATTTTGATGCCGATCATCGGGTTCCTCTCATTGTTGGTCGAGATTCACGAGAGCGGCCGTGCTCTCATAGATGTATTTGAGCAAGAAATCACATTACGTGTTGGAAATGAAGTCATCACTTTTAACCTTGATCGGACTTGAGGTACTCGCAAATTATGATTACGAATCGGTTAACCGAATAGATATCATTGATGTTGCTTCGAAGAGTACTGCAAGAAGTTCTTGGTTATGATCATAATTCTTGAGTGATAATCTCACTCATTCATCTCAACCTATCATCGCCAATTCTATTCCTTCTATCACCCCATTTGAGGAAAGTGACTTCATCTTAGAAGAGATTGAAGCATACTTATCCGATGATTACGCACCATGGGAAATTGATCACGCCCAATTGACATTGAGGGGACATACTTCTCATTGAGAAGTTGCTTAATGATGATCCATCATCCACCCTCATTCTAGTGATTCAATTTCGATGAGATTAATCAAATGAGATTAACGGAGGAGATTTTCTTCTTGAGAAATTGTTAAATCATGACATTTCTTCTCCTCTCCCTCTCATCAAACTTCATAACAAGGAAATCAAGTCGGTTGAAAAAGCGAAGAATTTCCGAGGTTGAGCTTAAGGACTTACCACCTCATCTTGAGTATGCATTTCTTGAAGGTGATGATAAATTACCGGTCATTATTGCTCGAGATTTGAGTAAAGATGAAAAAAGCGCTCTTATAAAAATCTTGAAGTCACACAAGCAAGCAATTGCTTGGAAACTCTCCGACATCAAAGGTATAAACCACGAGTTTTGTACTCATAAAATCTTGATGGAGGATGACTTTAAGCCAATACGATTCAACATCGAGAAGAGTAAATCCAAAAATCCATGATGTTATCAAACAAGAGGTTATCAAACTTCTTGATGCAGGATTGATTTACCCAATCTCGAGATAGTCCTTGGGTTAGCCCAATTCATTGTGTTCGAAAAAGGGTGGCATTCTTGTTATCACAAATGAAGATAACGAGTTAATTCCAACTCGGTTGGTTACGGATGGCGTGTTTGCATCGACTATCGTAAGTTGAATGACGCCACTCGTAAAGACCATTTTCCTCTACCCTTTATGGACCAAATGCTTGAGAGATTAGCGAGGAATGAATACTATTGTTTCCTTGATGGTTTCTCGGGTACTTTCAGATTCCATTGATCCAAAGGATCAAGATAAAACCACATTCACCGCCCATACGGAACTTTTGCCTATAGACGTATGCCTTTTGGCTTATGTAATGCTCCGCACGTTCCAACGATGTATGATGGCCATTTTCCACGACATGATCGGGAAACAATGGAGGTGTTTATGGATGACTTCTCGGTCATTGGGGATTCTTTTCAATCATGTCTCTCCCATTTAGATAAAATGCTTCAAAGGTGTGAAGACACCAATCTTTGTCTAAAGCGGGAGAAAAGCCATTTTATGGTCAAAGAAGGCATAGTCCTTGGCCATAAGATTTCAAAGAACGGATTGAGGTAGATAGAGCAAAAGTCGATGTTATTGCTAATTACCTCATCCTACTACCGTCAAAGGTATTAGGAGTTTTTAGGTCATGCGGTTTCTATCGTAGATTCATTCAAGATTTTTCCAAAATCGCCTGACCTATGACCCATCTTCTTGAAAAGGATGCTCCTTTTATCTTCTCACCGAGTGCATCGTAGCTTTTGAAACATTGAAGAAAAAGCTACTGAAGCACCCATTCTCGTTGCTCTCGGTCGGGATTTACCTTTTGAGCTTATATGCGATGCAAGTGATTTTGCTATCGGCGCAGTCTTAGGGCAACGAAGAAACAAGCATTTTCACCAATTCACTCACGCAAGTAAGACTATGGTGAAGCTCAAACTCATTACACCACCACGAAAAAGAGCTATTAGCCGTGGTGTATGCTTTTGAAAAGTTTCGGCCGTGCTTAATCTTGACCAAATGTGTAGTGTATACGGATCACTCGGCTCTTAAATATCTCTTTGCAAAACAAGATGAAAAGCCGAGATTGCTCCGTTGGGTTCTCCTCCTCCAAGAATTTGATATTATCATACGTGATAAAAAGGAGCCGAGAACACGTCACGATCATCTGTCTGATTAGAAAACCCTCACCAAGATGTTTTCGAGAAAAGGATATAAATGAAACATTTCCTCTCGAGACACTCAATGCGGTTTCTTTTCGTGGAAACTCTTCTACCCCATGGTTTCTTGACTTTGCAAATTACCATGCGGGTAACTTCATCGTGAAAGGGATGACAACCCAGCAGAAGAATAAATTCTTCAAGGATGTTAAACACTATTTCGGGACGACCCTTTCTTATTCAAAATCATGCGGATCAAGTCATCCGACGGTGTGTTTATGGACAAGAAGCTCTTGACATTCTCAAAGCTTGCCATCTTTGGACCCACGGGGCCATCATAGTCCAAACTACACCGCTAAAAGGTGTTTGATTCCGGTTCTATTGGCCCACAATCTATAAAGATGCCCACGAATTTGTCAAAGCTTGTGATGCTTGTGTCGTCATGGAAATATATCTCAAAGGAATGAAATGCCACAAAATGCCATTCAAGTTTGTGAGATATTTGACATATGGGGTATTGATTTTATGGGCCGTTTCCATCTTCTCGTGGTAACAAGTACATACTCGTGGTCATTGACTATCTGTCAAAATGGGTTGAAGCAAAAGCTTTACCTACAAATGATGCCCGAGTTGTTGTGAAATTTTGAAAGCTCTCTTTGCGGTTGGAACTCCTCGTGCAATAATCGGTGATCGTGGTACACATTTTGTAATGACCAATTTGATCGTGTCATGCAAAAGTATGGTGTTACCCACCGCTCATCTCATTGCATACCACCCCAAACAAGTGGGCGGTGGAAGTTTCAAATCGTGGTATTAAAAGAATACTTGAAAGGACGGTGGGTGAAAATCGTGCATCACGGTCGGATAAACCGGATGACGACTGGCTTTTCGTCACACTTACAAAACACCAATTGGGTGTACTCCATACAAACTAGTGTACGGAAAAGCATGTCATCTTCCGATTGAACTAGAGCACAAGGCTTCTGGGCCTTAAAACATGCAAACTTCGACATACTGAGACCGGTGATCACGAAAAGTTCAAATGAATGAACTAAATGAACTTCGTGATCAAGCTTACGAGAACTCTTTGATCTATAAACAAAGACAAAGAAGATTCATGACTCTAAAATCAAAAACCGCGTTTTCAACGTTGGTGATCGAGTCCTTCTTTTCAACTCTAGATTGAAGATTTTCTGGAAAGCTTAAATCCATTGGTCGGTCCATTTACCATTTCTAAGGTTTATCCTTATGGCACCATTGAGTTATCTCACTGATGGTCCTAACTTTAAAGTAAATGGTCATCGATTAAAGCATTACTTTGGAGAGGACATTCCCCGTGGTTGTCCGGATCTACAAACATTCCCATGAACCAATGAATGCGGGGATCGAGTCAAGCTAGTGACTCGGGAATCAAAACATTAGCACACACAATATGGGTTTTCACCCATGTTTACATCTTCTTACCCCTTTCTACCACCCTAGTGTGGGGAGTTTCCACACTGTTGTATATTCTCAATCTTTTGTAAAAAAAAAAAAAAAAAAAAAAAAAAAGTGTATATATCAAAAACAAAATAATGGCGTAGTATTTCCTTTTATGATCTTTGTTTGGCATAACCGCGGTACTTTGAATATTGAGGCAATATTCATTTCTAAGTGTGGGGAATTCTCACGAATTTCATATATTATTTACCCAATTCCCGTTTTGGCCAAAAAAAAAAAAAAAAAAAAAAAAAAATTTTTGGAGTAAGTGTTTTCACTTACTCAACAAATGGTAATCATCCGCCATGTCTAACCCACATAAGGATTGGCTAATCCAGAGCAAACGGCTCTTGGTAAAGATATCTCAAATCCGTTTATGGCTTGCAATTTGCCCAAAATTGTATGGTGTTCACTCACCATATCTTTAAACTAGTGAAAAGTTGGCTAGCCCGCAAGTTTATGGCTTGTGGTAAAGGCGATTGAAAATCCATAATTGGTAATCAGCTCACCAAAGATAATATTGATAATTTATCTAAGAGTTGGCTAGTCCGGAAGGTGCAACACGGTAAAGACAAAACAAATCCGTTGAAAGTCGGTGGTTTGCTCAAAATCATTTGGTTATCATTGTACCAAAGTTCTTACTTGAATGAAACAATTGGCTACTCCGAGTAATGGCTTTTGGTAAAAGATGAAATCCATTAAATTTTCTCAAATCATTGCTAGGGACTAGCAATATCTTAGTATGGGGATTGATGAGTGTCTAAATACTCATCATTTTTATCTTGTTAGAATGCCAAAACATCCGAAAACACTCTTAAATGCTTCAAAATGATAAAATATCACAAACAAGTGTTTTATATGTTTTAAATGCAAAACATCAAAATCACGGTGAAAACGTATTAAGTTTGCATACTTGGCGCTTTTAGTCCCCAGTTACAAAAGTTGTCAAAATAGTCCACAGTAATTCAAAAACTTGCAAAATATCATTTTAGGTCCATGAGATTCAAAAGTTGTCAAAATAAACCTTTCAAGTTTAAAAATCACAAATTGACAACTTTAGTCCACGAACTTTGGAAAAATGTCAAAAATAGTCCTTGGTTAATTTAAAAGTGAAAATTATCAAGTTTTAACCTTGTTCTATTTATAAATGACAAAATGGTCCTTATGATATAACTTTGGAGAAAATTACAATATTAGTCCTTATAGTTTCTAAATTGGCAGTTTTAGTCCCTGGATTTAAAAAAATGGAAATTATCAATATAGGTCCTTGTACTAATCTTACTTGGCAGATTTGATCCTTATGATATGCTTGGAAACTTGTCAAAATCCAGCCCTCAACTTTGGCTAAATTACACTATTAGTCCTTGTGATTATTAATAAGCCAAACGGACCCTATTATTACACTAAGCCCAAATCCAACCCAATCCACTAACCCGGCCAATTTTTAAATTCAAATAAAACCACGCAGATCTTGCTTATCTCCTTCACCAAGCGGTTTAGTCAAAACCGGTGGTTTTAACCACCGGTTTTCTCCTTTACACCTCACCATCCCACTCAATTACACTCCACCTCCACCTATACATCAATCCAAAGCCAATTAATGGGAAAAACCTGCTCGAAGACATTTTTGGCGCCAAAATCGCCATGTGGCAATTCCAATGATCTGGCTCAATCCAACGGTTGGATTATGGTGGGATATTCTCAGAGGTGTCGACATAGTTGAAAATGATCAATAAATATCAAGAGGAAGCAACAGAGAAGAAAATCTAGTGTAATTTTAAATTTTAATGTCGTTTTAGCTTAATCTTCAAATTTCAGTGTTTGTAAAAGCTTTAAGCTTTGAATTTTATGTTTTTAAGGTGAAAGAAAACTTTGTAAGCTTCAATTTCCATTTTCAAGTCTTATGTCAAGTTATGAAATTTTCTTATCATTCAAAAATCTCAATAAGTTGAATTGTTGTTAGAAGCTGTTAATTTGGACTTAGAAACTCATATAAGCTCCTTATAAAGCTTATAAAAGCTTTTAGATACTCTAAAAAGCGACTTGTTAGCAAAAGTCGAAATTCACAAAAATAACAAATAAATAGCTTAAAAATAAAATCCATGGTTCAAGGTTCTAGCGAGGTTGGGCGGGATATATAATGGATGGTCTTGGGTATAGTGCTTATTGGTAAGCTATAGGATTGGTTATTTGGTCCTAGTTCTCGGTTTGTGACCTCAAGTCATTTGTAAGCATCTTTTGATCCAATTTGGTTTGTTCTTGTGCAAATATTATTTAGCTCAAATCTTTATGTTTAAATGTTTATTAGTTATAGTTAAGATTAAATAAGTGATAAAATCGAGAGTTTGTTCTTTTAAATTTGTATTTTGCTAAAATCTTAATTTGATGATATAAATTGCATAATCATTATTAGGAAGTTGTATGTTGTTATGGTCATTGATTGAAGTTTATTTAGTGTTAATAAATGATATTACAAGGTCTGCAATAAGTTCCATGGCCTTAATCCATGATTCTCTTTGTAAAAGTACCAAAACAGTTTCTAAAGGAGTGTTTGGTTTCTATTGTTAATCTGTGTTAAAGATTGTGCAGACCTGTGTTTGTGCTTGTTTCATGTCACACTTAGTCTTAAAAACTCAAAGAAACCTTAAAATCCTGTGCTTGTTTTAGTAAAAGTCAAAAGTACCTTAATCCTTACCTATCTTGTTAACTGTTGGATTTCAGCTTTTCATAATCATCATAGTAGCTTGAAACTTGGTAACTTAGCCTAATTTAATCTCACTCTAGCTTAATATAACATAGTCAATCAGTAAAATCAATCCTAGTTTCATAAAAGTCAAACTTGCAGTTTTAGTAAAAAGTCAAAAATGTTCTCTGCACAGTTGTGCAGCCCTTATTTCAAAAGCTCACAGAGAGCTTATAAATGAGCCTTCATTTGTGTAAATTAGCTTTTTGAATAGCTGAACTGGTCAACTAGTTATTCCCAGCCTTAGTTTTCATTTTCTAACTTATTTAGTAGCTTATCCATTAGCTTCTTTTGGATACCATTTCAATAAAGTGCCCTGTGCACCAGTTTTACTAGCTTTTTCATAAGCTCACATAAAGTTTGTTATTTGGTCATAGCTTGTGATTAATGGCTTTTGAGAAGCTAACCGTGCCTTCTTGAAGTCCCAAGCTCAATTTACCATTTTGCGACTTATGCTATAGGGTCGCATCAAGCTTAAACTTTGTCCCATTTTGGTGTTAATCGCATAAGCGTTAAGCGGTCTCTTTCATACCCCTCATAAGCTCCTCGGTGCCCCATAGTGTGAGCTTTGGCTTTTGAGTAGGCCACCAGCCCGACTTGTTGCCTTAAGGTTTGCTTTGAGCTTTTGAGCTTATGCTCTCAGCTTAATTTGGTCTTGAAAATCCTTGCAGTCTGTGTATTTAGTTAGATTAGTCATAGTGGTTATTTGATATTTAATAGCTTATCAGTGTTCTTAATTGTGTTTTCTAGCTTAGTATTAGTAGCTTATAGAATATCTTAGCTTCTGTATCAAGTTGGTGGTCTTTGGTTATAAATTTAGCTTTTTCTAGTGCTTATTATTAAGCAGTTACAACTGCAGTTGCTTATTTCTCCACACAAGCTTATGTTTTTCTATTTTTCCTAGATTCAGTAGATTAAAATAGACTTTTCCTGAAATTTTCATAATTTTCCTTAACTGTTTGCTATTTTTCTTAATTAAAAGCAGTTTTAGGTATTTTAAATAGCTTTTAATACAAATAAATTATAAAAGTTCAAAAAATGATTTTTCAATTTTCTTAGGTTAAGATAAATATAAAAAGCATAAAAAGTATTTTTCCCTATTTTTTTCCTTTTATTTGGTATTTTTAATAATTTAAATTAGTTTTAAATAGTTTTAAATTAATAATAAATACATAATAAGTCTTAAAAATATATTTTTAGTTTTAAAATAAGTTTTATCATATTTTAGATTTTTCTAAGTTATAATTTCATTTTTCTAGGTTAATTTTGTATTTTCTTGTATTTTAGTGCATTTTAAATACTTAATAAATAGTTTTTAAATAATAATAATTAAATAAATAGTAATAAAAATAATTTTCTTTTTCTAATAATTTTCTTTTATTATTAGGATTGTTAAAATATCATTTTCATATTTATAGGCCTTTTATTTCTTTAAAACTCACTTTTTATATTGTACGTAGACGTTATTTTTATTTAAACGTAAGTTTTAAGTTTTAGGTTTTAAACGTTCATCGCCTTTAAAAATAGTGATAGCGTTTATTTAATAGATTTTAACTTTTTAATCTTTTTAATTTGCATTTAAGTCGCTTTTATTTGTAAATCTTTTCTTTTAGTATAATTTTCCATCGAAAACCTTACTGATTGCTATCCTTAGTGATCATTCTACCATCTGATTAAGTGTTTTAACACCAATTCATCCTCCGTGGGACTTAACGACCCAGGAATTCCCTATATTCCTTTGATCTTAATTGCATTTGTGTTTAAGCTGTTTTAAGTCTATTTGACTTGACTGTTTAGCACAGATCACTTACTGACCATGCTGATGGGATAAGACTTCGTTTAGCTAGTAGTTTCATGCAGATCTGTGATTTGTATTTGGATAAAGGATGTTATGAACAAATATTACTTTAATGAAATAAAATAGTTGTTTATGTTTATTTTTCATTTTCTTAATATTATATCCTATATTTGCATGTTTAATCCGTGAATAACTTATGTTATTATAAATAGTCCGTTGTCGATCAATGATGTGGGAATGTCATTGAATTAAGACAAATCGAGTTTTAGTAGAATATACTTTTAAAGTATATTGATGCGTGGGACATACCAGATTCACATGATATTCAATGAATTGAATATAGGACTATCCGACTTTACATGATGATACTTTATGGATCTTTGTCATTAAGTATATCATGAAGTGTTTATCCTCGGACTTGAGATACCGGATAAGCGATATGAATGTAGTGCATTTGTGTAAGATAGTCTAACGCTATCCGTAATCGGTAGTTATAAGGGCTATTTTCAGAAGTGTTACAAAGTTCATGAGTTATGTTTGTAGTCAAGAGAATTTGTTCATTTGAATTTGTTTCAAAGCATAATACTATATTTGGGCCCCTCGCAGGGTTGACAAGATGTTTGTATGGCCATACCCAAGATCTATCTGGAACACATTCAGATGATTTGGTAATCTTATTCAATCGGATACAACGAGAAACAAAATATTAACTTATGAAATGACTTGATCCATATTCATAGTTAATGTAGTATTAGTGACAAAAGGATAAGTAAAAATGATGAATCATTAAATGGTTTTTCCAGAAAACCATACTCGATTCGATCTGGGGGCATTGGCGTGTTAGGCTAGACTAAACCAATGTCATTACAATATTTAGTAATATCCAAGTGGGAGCTGAAAGGTTTTATTGATATTTAAATATTAGTATGTCCGGATTCGAACTCGATACTTCGGGATTGCACACATTACGTATGAGAGTTGATGTTAATAATTAATATATAAAATGTTATTATTAATTATTAGTCACGAAATAAAACATAACGATAGTTAAATATTTAATGAGGTTTGGTTAACGGTCGTTAAATATGAACTTAAAGGACTAGAGATGAAATTACAAGTCGGGAAAGTTCTAGAACCCCTTGTGGGTGCTTTGGCCGATCGGTTGGGTTCCAAACCCAATCCCTCTCAAACTTGGTCACCAAGTTAAGTTAACTATAAATACAAATCAATGTATTCATTTACAACTTAATCTTGGATCACCAATAACCTAATTTCTCTTCTCTTCTCCTCCCTCTTTTGCTTGGCCGATCGGTACAACCCCCCTCCTCAAGGGATCGATTTTTCCAAGCTCAAGAAACAAGTGTTTGGTTTTATTTGTGATTCAAGAACCTAGATTTTCGCATCAAATCGCTATTAGTACGTGTGTACAAGAACGAAGAACAAATGCATTTGTGTTTGTGAATTCCTTGGTGGTCGGTCTTGTGTGGGTCGAATTGTATAAACCCTAAAGTTAGGGTTTTGGGTTTTGTTCTTGTTCAAACATCGTTTGGTTTACTTGAATTGCTAAAAGGTACGCACTTTCTTGTTCGGTTAATTACTTACTTGTATTATTCCTATTTACTTCCGCTGCATGCTTTGATGATATTTACTTGCTTTTATAATTTGTTATGATTATTATATTCCAACATATATAGCAGAGCTGGAAAGTGGTCCAGCGTCGGTGACGTTGGCCCATGGTCTTGCAGCTCTTAAGTTATTGGTGGCGGTGGATGAACAACGTATTCATTCGAACAACCGAGAAACTGTTGAAGCCGCTCGTGCCGCGGATCTGATGATGGATTTTATAGGTACTTCGTTACAGCCGTAGTCGTTGGTGATAGTATGGTGTATAAAGTAGGTATTACTGTCTTATGGTAATGGTTGTCTTTTCGGTACCTGTTAAGATTTCACCGGTCTTGTAGTGGTTCGTCTCTTTTGGGTAGTTATGAAGGGTGTAAGCTGTTTCGGCTTTTAGGAATGTGTGTACAACTTTTGTAATTGTGTAGTTTGTCTATAAACTAATTACCCAACCGTATATGGTTGTGCAAGCATATTGGGTGATCCAGTATGCAAGTTCTATTTAGTTTTAGGATAGGTTTGTATGTGGTTATGTAAATAGTGTTAGTTAAATCGTGTAACTTGAAGTTTCGTAATGAAATATGTTAGTTTAAATTTTGTGGCGCCTGTATTTTGAGTTTATTGTTTATTACAATTTTAGTATTGTTAGAAGTTGGATTGCTTTTACATCTAGACTATGGTTTTACGTGATTATTATTTTATCGTTATTGAAGGTTGTGGTTTGGCCAACGGTTATGTAATGGTCTGCTAGGTATTTGTGTTTGTTATAGTCTTGTAATGTATTGTGTCTTTGTTTTATGAAATCTATTAATGGTTGACAGTTTCTAGTTTAGGTCTATGTAACCCCATGTGTTTTAGTTTTGGTTGGATCAATTGCTGTTACTCTCTTGATATACTTTTGGTTTATATGAAACATTGGATTATATCCAATATGATATGTGGAAACGTAGAGGGGGGTGAATACGTTACCGTTTAAAAACTTTATATCTTTAGTATCAAATCACTTATGAAGCTTGTTATAATATGAAAGTACCAATTATTGTTTGTGACTAATATAAAGCATAGTAAACCAAGTTGTCACATAATCATGAACATAAACCACATCACAAACAATAGTATAATGCAAGTATAAAAGTAAAGAGATAAAGAAAGGAAAGTGCAAACCGAACACGAGGATTTATAGTGGTTCGGTCACGGATCTCCTCTCTGCCTTACTCCACTCCCCGAGTCCCCAACTCGAGAGTTACTTAACTAAATCAACAAGCTCCCTTCTCACGGAGAAAACCTTACAATCATCGCTACACTTTTTCCAAGACAAAGCTAAATACGGGTTCTAGTTCGAGGTAGAACCAACCTAACATCGCTTATATAATATTTCCGACACTAAGCTAGATGTCGAGTTCTTTTACAAGGTACAACCACTCCCATTATGTTTTATGGCCCAACATAACAAACCTTGTGTTTTATGGCACAAACACATAAGGGGTATGTTTGGCGCAATAAATTTGAAATTTGGAGTGGGGTTGGGGCTTGAGGTGAAATTTGGGGCTAGGCTTTTATTATAAGTCGAAGTTGAAATTTATATTTTGTAGACTTGTTTGGCAAATAAATTTTGGGTCAGCTTATTATTGCAAAATTACTAAAAAGTATATAATTAAATGAGTTTTATGGTATATATTAGATATTTTTGTGGGTAAACATGTAATTTATGGTTCATAAGCCCCAGGCTAAAGTTTTTAGCCCCTTTTATGGGGCTAAAGTTTTAAGCTCCTTTTAGAGGCTTATGATTTCAAAAGCCCGCATGTCAAACAAGACTTATTTTATAAGCCGGCTTATTTTAGAAGCCCAAGCCCCATAAGCCCCTCCATAAGTCCTCCCCAAACACACCCCTAATCTAGTTTGGTGAAAGTGTTGTTATGATGCAATGATGTTTACACTAATGATCCATGACACAAATGTCTAATGGATATGAATAACTACTTCTAAATGAACTTCCATTTGATAGGAAGCCTTCATGATGAAGATCACAAGCTCCCTAAACTTGTTGTGATAGATCTTCAGCTTGTGGTGAGTGGGGATGGCTAGATCTCCAAGCTTTCCTTGGTTTATCAAAATGTAGAGTATGTTTACAACAAAGATGAATGTTAGAAGCATTATGATCATGATCATTAGGGTGTTTAATGTATGTTACTACATTGTTAATGATTGATCTAAGTGGTGAAAAAATGAGAAAACAATGGGCTTCTATTTATAGGCAAAATGGGACAGGAGCGTCCACGGACCAAGGAACCAAAAAAAGGGTTCCACCCTTTATACATTTTGGTTCCGTGGGTGCCTGACAGAAAATCTAAAAAATCTTTCTTCAAATCTTACTAAGATCACATTTGATATATTGAGTGTCAATCTAACCAAAATATTCAAGAGATCTTCCAAGGATTTCAAAGATGATGATGTAATATGTATTTCCTTTTTAGATTAAAAAGTTTATCAAAGTAAACTTGTAAAATGTATTATGTAACTAGTTAATAAAATGTCTAGTTACCTTTTGAAATACTTGTGAATGCAAAATGTAAAATGAGGTTCGAAATAGAATGGTTAACCTATTAAAATACTTAGTGACTCTAGCGTATTTTAAACATTCTAAATGATTTGTTAATGGGTTTGATCATAATGCCACATAACAAACATGTACGAACTGTGTTGTAACATATGAGGACTTGAGACATCGAGAGGTGTTGAATGTATGTTGAGACAAAGTGTGATTACAAGTAACTTGTACATTTTACGTTATGTATTACAAGTTACATGTTTGTCATCAATCAAAACAAACGAGACTGTATAGATTAAATTTCGTAATATTTGCACTAACAATCTCCCCCTTTTTGATGATGACAAAGATATGTAAACGTAATAGAAAGTAAAATGTAAAAGGTTACTTGTATCCTTACTACACTACCTTTACATTACCTTCTCCGTTTACTCTTCTCCCCCTTTTGTCAAAACAAAAAGGGGCGTGTCCTTGGAGTTTAACTTCATTTCTCCCCAAAAAGGCGAGCTTGCATCATCCCTAGTGAAGTTAAATCATCCACTTCAATCCGTACCTTGTTTGGTAGCGGATCCATGGATCAAATAAAGAGGCTTAACCTACATCAAGGTTAGTTTTATGAAACAAAAATTATGAAAAATATATGAAAAAGAAAAATGCATAACAATGTTAGCCTGTTTTCTCCACTTTTTATCGAAGCACAAATGCTTGTTGAAAAGTGAGAGTGATGCTAAATGCGTGCATGCTCCCCTCGACGGTTGCTCCCCTTGTTTGAGGCGTGGGGTATGATTAAAACCTACAAAAAAATATTAGTGCAAAACTATATTCGTCATTGGATAAGTAAGTGATATACAACAAAGTGTGTATAAGATGCATTCAAGAATTCTTGACGGAGCTCCCTTGCTCTAGGCGTCAAGAAGAACCTTCAAAATAAATATTAGTATAATAGAAGCTTTGTCTTTAGACAAATATGTCATATACAACCAAGTGTATAGACGATGCAATATGAGTGCTTAAAGGATATTCTTCCTTGTTCGAGGGTGTCAAGAAGCACCTAAAATAAGAAAAATAATTAATGCAAACTTCATCCTTAGATGAGTAAGTTATAACCTATGCAAAGAAAGTTATCTAATTCTACAAGTGATGGTAAAACCATTTTCCAACTTAGTGCACAAAATCTAGCAAATACCTATTGTGCATAAACAAGAAATTGTCAAACAAGCGAATAAATAACATGGCAAGATTGACACTTTTATTATGCAAACAAACAAGTGTAAACACCAATTTGAAAATAAGCAAGCAATATATATGCAAACAACATAAACAAGTGGTCATTTAGCATAACATAAAATGAAAAACACTTTTCGTCATTTAGCGTTTAAATATGATGATGTATACCAAGCTTGATTAGTTTCCTTTAAACATATTACCAATTTATTTAGTTTCAAAATAAATTGTATCAAAGTTCTAAGAATACCAACTTAAATTTATTGATTCAAAAATTTGAGTTTTTATGTTAAAGCGAAACCTAATATCTTAGACATACTGTAGTGTTTGGTCTATTTCACTTATTTAAAATTAGACTCAGGCCATGAGAGTATTTTTAAATGAAAGTAGACTCCATTCCCTTTAAAATGATAGGTGGCTCGACTTGTACGGACTTACGATTAATTAGTTATGATTTTTTGAAGTTGACCAAAAAACTGAATACTGTGCAGACGGATTTCAAGGAACCAATTTTAGGGATCCGCCCTTTATAAAATTTGGTGTCGTGGCCCTCTGAGACAGATTCACCAAAACTAGTATTTGACATAAAGAAAATGGGTGTGACTTACTAGATTTGATATTAAACATATAATACACATTTTTAACAACATATCTACTTATGTAACTTATATTAAATGTTTACAGAGGTGATTTTTCAACTAAATTTATAGTTATCCCAAACACTCCTTTAAAATCATATTTTTTCATAAATTTTCTATAAGCACACAATACAATACTTACTAGTTCTTTCAACTAACTTTTGTTTTATTTTTCAAGAAAACCTTCAAGCTTGTATACAAAGTTACATTTAACAATAAAATTTCTAAGTATAAATAGCAAAGCATTTTTCATATTATTTTTCGCTTCAATGGTAATTTGATACATGGATCATACTCTATTTTAAAAACCATTTGTTTTGAAAATAAGAGCTACGTAGCTCGATACCAATTGTGGAAAGCGTAGGGGGGTGAATACGTAACCGTTTAAAAACTTTAGATCTTTAGTATCAAATCGCATGAAGCTTGTTATAATATGAAAGTACCAATTATTGTTTGTGACTAATATAAAGCATAGTAAACGAAGTTGTCACACAATCATGAACATAAACCACATCACAAACAATAGTATAGTGCAAGTATAAAGTAAAGAGATAAAGAAAGGAAAGTGCAAACCGAACACGAGGATTTATAGTGGTTCGGTCACGGATCTCCTCTCCACCAACTCCACTCCCCGAGTACCCAACTTGAGAGTTACTTCACTAAATCAACAAGCTTCCTTCTCGGCAGAGAAAACCTTACAATCATCGCTTACACTTTTTTCGGTACAAAGCTAAATATCGGGTTCTAGTTCGAGGTAGAACCAACCTAACGTCGCCTATACAATATTTCTGACACTAAGCTAGACGTCGAGTTCTTTTACAACGGTATAACCACTCCCATTATGTTTTATGGCCCAACATAACAAACCTTGTGTTTTATGGCACAAACACATAAACCATCTAATCTAGTTTGGTGAAAGTGTTGTTATGATGCAATGATGTTTACACTAATGATCCATGACACAAATGTCTAATGATTATGAATAACTAATTCTAAATGAACTTCTATTTTATAGGAAGTCTTCATGATGAAGATCACAAGTTCCCTAAACTTGTTGTGATAGATCTTCAGCTTGTGGTGAGTGGGGATGGCTAGATCTCCAAGCTTTCCTTGGTTGATCATAATGTAGAGTATGTTTACAACAAAGATTAATGTTAGAAGCATTATGATCATGATCATTATGGTGTTTAATGTATGTTACTACATTGTTAATGATTGATCTAAATGTATGCAAGAAGGTGGAGAAGATGTGTTTTTAAGTGGTGAAGAAATGAGAAAACACTGGGCTTCTATTTATAGGCAAAAGGAGACAGGAGCGTCCACGGACCAAGGAACCAAAAAAAGGGTTCCGCCCTTTATACATTTTGGTTCCGTGGGTGCCTGACAGAAAATCTAAAAAATCTTTCTTCAAATCTTTCCAAGATATTACCAAATCTTACTAAGATCACGTTTGATATATTGAGTGTCAATCTAACCAAAATATTAAAGAGATCTTCCAAGGATTTCAAAGATGATGATGTAATATGTATTTCCTTTTTAGATTAAAAAGTTTATCAAAGTAAACTTGTAAAATGTATTATGTAACTAGTTAATAAAATGTCTAGTTACCTTTTGAAATATTTGTGAATGCAAAATGTAAAATGAGGTTCGAAATAGAATGGTTAGCCTATTAAAATACTTAGTGACTCTAAACATATTTTAAACATTCTAAATGATTTGTTAATGGGTTTGATCATAATGCCACATAACAAACATGTACGAACCTGTGTTGTAACATATGAGGACTTGAGACATCGAGAGGTATTGAATGTATGTTGAGACAAAGTGTGATTACAAGTAACTTGTACATTTTACGTTATGTATTACAAGTTACATGTTTGTCATCAATCAAAACAAACGAGACTGTATAGATTAAATATTGTAATATTTGCACTAACATGATATATGTTGGATACCCATATTTTTTGGTCGTGTGGCAAGTTTATTCTTTTGGTGTTGTCCTTTTTTTGTAGTAGCATCCGAATGTGCAAGTTAGGTTTAATTTTTGTAGGGTAGTCTACTTTTGGTTTGTGAAATGAATGCCATGGTTATGGTTTGTTACTCTATATGGGCAAATAAGTTTAGTATGAAGTGTTTGCACATAGTAATGTTATTTTGGTTTATGTTGAATTTGTGTAAATTTTTTGCTGTGGTCTTATTTTTCACTGGTGTGCCAGTACTAAATATTGATATCAGGTTCTTATAATTACAAAAAAGTAGGGGTGAACAAAACAAACCAAAAAAATCGAAACCTAACCAAAAATCGAAAAAACCAACCGAAACTAAAAACTGATGGCTCGGTTTTTACTTTTTCATAAACCGAAAAATGCGGTTCGGTTTCGGTTTTCGTTCAAAAACCAAACCACAAAAACCGAACCGAACCGAACCGGTTTTATTATATAATAATATCTAATTAATATAATATTATTAAATAACTAAATAAATCAAATTTATAAATTCATATTCATTTTGTGAGTGGATTTATAATATATTTATCTTAACGTTTATATCTATATGTGTGTTTGTCTTGTCGCGTGGTTTGTGTGAATATATTAATAAGTATTCGATAATGATTATACTACGTGTATGTTCACTTGTATGTGCATGTCTCATAATTATGTTTGTAATTGTAGAATTATTCAATAAACATTATTATGCTTAGATTGGAAAAAGGTAAAGAAGAATAACTAATTTTGTACGTAAAACAAGTTTGTTGGTATAATTTGGCCATACTCAAATATTAACGGTTAGAAACCGAAAAACCGAACCGAAACCGATAACAAACCGAAAAAATCAAAACGCCAAAAACCGGCCGATTTCGGTTTTGGGTTCTACAAAAACCGAACATTATGGTTCGATTTCGGTTTTAGCCAAAAACCGACCCAAACCGAACCGTGCACACCCCTACAAAAAAGTAAGAAGTCGTATTATAATGGGTTTCAACACTTTACATAGTGGCATACTGTTTGTCCCACAATTCTAACCGGACATTATATTACTTGTTGTATACCAATATGTGTAGCCGTCAACATATTGGTATATCGATACCACTGTCCTACGAACATACTATAGGATATGCTTAGAGCCTGTGTCATTGATTTCAGCAAAGGCTGGGAGAGACATCTCCCTTTGGCCGAATTCTCCTACAACAATAGTTATCGTTCTAGCATTAAGACCACTCCATTTGAGGCATTAAATGACCGAAAATGTCATTCTCCTGTTTGTTGGGCGGAAGTTGGCGAGAGTCAGCTTACCGGTCCCTAACTTGTCATAGAAACTACTGAGAAAGTAGTTCAAATCCGTAATCGTTTACAAACCGCTCAAGATAGACAAAAGAGTTATGCCGATAGGAGACGTAAACCCTTAGAGTTTCAGGTTGGAGATCGTGTTATGTTAAAGGTCTCTCCTTGGAAAGGAGTGATTCGTTTTGGAAAGCGTGGAAAACATAATCCCCGATACATTGGTCCCTTTCCAATCCTGGAAAGAATACGACCAGTAGCTTACCGTCTTGAGCTACCTTCGGAATTTAGCAGTGTACACAATGTCTTTCATGTTAGTAATCTTAAGAAGTGTCTTTCGGAGGAAAACATAATTGTGCCTTTAAGAGATATCCGTATAAATGAGAAATTGAATTTCGTTGAGGAACCAATAGAGATCATGGATCGTGAGGTTAAACGGCTGAAGCATAGCCATACTCCGATTATCAAAGTTCGTTGGAACTCCCGACATGAACCGGAGTTCACTTGGGAACGTGAGGATGTATTCCGTAGGAAGTACCCTAAACTCTTCGTGACACCAAGCAACTCGGAGTGAAACCCGGGATGGGTTTCTTCTGATGCTGGGAGGCTGTGACAACTAGAAATTAGGGAGTCTATTTTAGGTAACCGCATTACGTTAAACTAAATCGAGTTTTTGCCTTTATAACTATTTTTATCGACCATGACTTGATTTTATATCGTTTATTGGCTTTTATGATTTATTTTATTATCGTATGAGTTGTCATGTGAGTTTTAACTCTTTTTGTTAGGCACTATGCGATTCGGCACTATAAAATCCTAAAACAAGAAATAACGTAACATTTAAACCGTAACTCGAAACTTGACAAATAAATAGTCAAAACTCATGGAAAAACATAAATAAAAATGATATAAAGTCGAAGGAATGTCGTGGGACACTCGTAGGACAATATATGAGCTCGGGTGGGTAAACGGGACAGTTATGAAAAATCACGACTTTGGCCCCTCCTTTTTGGTTGAAGCCGGCGCCCCTCCCCTCCCCACCATTTTTATTTTAGTCCCCAAGTCTAAATATAAATACCCCCATCCCACCGTCAATTCATCCATTTGATTCTCTCTCTAAAACACACACACCATACTCTTTCTCTCTCTACACTCTCTTTCTACAAACCCTAAACCTAAAAATAAAAACCCTATCCACCACCATATACACGGGCGCCACTTTCTGGCCATATTTCGGCCAAAATCCGGCGAGTGGGATTACACCTCCACCACCATTAGATAGATCTTTCTTTCCTCTTTCCATCCATATATAGAAGCCTATAGAAGCCTTCATTAACACCTTCAAATCTTGCAAAAACTATTCGTGATTCTAGGGTTTTCAAGTAATCTTGTAGATCGGGTTTGGAAAAGGTAAAAAGACCATGGGTCAAGCTCGTTTGAGCCATGAAAAGCCTCGTATGGGTCCTTTTAGGCTCGTACATGGCTCGACCTTAATGGGTTTTGGGTGAAACTTGGGTCTAAAACTAATTTTCATCTAATAAAACATGTAGCTAGTGATTTGGTATCGTGTGTTGTATCATGTTATTGTGTTTTTGCATTTTGATTATTGTTTCATGAGATGGGTTTAGATTAGTTGATATGTTTGATGATTAGATGTTGTTTGGAGGTTGATTGATTGTGTTTGGTTGTAGTAGAAGCCATTTGGGGAGTGTTTGGATGGGTTGGAAGAGGCGTACGAGCCACTAGACCCACGTTTGGGTCGTGGGTGTGGCGTACGTGACCCCTAAGTACCAAGGGTCCGGGTCGGGTTGTTGTGGTATCTTGTTGGTTGTTGTTGTTGGTGTTTGGATGAGACGCGTGGATCCGAAAAGCTTCTAGAGCTTGTTTGGTTCACGTGGTCTTAACCAGGACCGAGTCATGAGTCATGACCATTAGGGTCATAACATTGGTTACGGGTATATTTGGTAGTTTGTTTGGATGGCAAGATTGATATGAGTTGATTTGAGATTGAGTTGCACTATTGTGATTATTTACTTGGACTTATAATATAAATTGTCAACTTTGAGCAATGTCGGTTTTACTTTGACTTTTTAGTTATAGTTGACCCCGACAATGCCGTAACATGGACTTTAGTATATTTTGGATTGTAGATTGATTAAAAGCCGAAGTCATGACTCGTGCTTGTGGACTCGAAACGAATAATGATTTAAGACTTATATTGAATTTGACGTAATACACACACACACACACACACACACACACACACACACATATATATATATATATATATATATATATATATATATATATATATATATATATATATATATATATATATATATATATATATATATATATATATACTACCAGTACCAGCGCCTAGCGCCCGGTGATGTCTAGTTTCGACAAAATTTCAATGGCGAATAATTATTTTTTGATAAATTGTATCTAAAAGCCAAGCGACAGCGCGTAGCGGCGGAAGTGTAAAGTTTTAGACAAAATTTATATTCATCCGTCTGTTCGTGAATTTTATTTTATTCATGTTTGCAATTTGTGTCTAGTAGAGTGTTTTGGTAAAATGGTTTGTGCAAGCCAATACCGGGGCAGAATCAGGGGTTGCTCAGGACTTTAATGGTTTTTTTAATGTAGTGTTAATTTTTTTAAAAAACATTTTTTTTCTTAAATGCATCTGGTCTATCGAAATGTGTTTTTATATTATGGTTTCAAAAAATTTGTGTACTCAGTCATATTTGTTTATGGTTTGTCCTCTAAAACCAAATATTAGTGGTTGATACAAATAGTGGCGGTGATAAGCATGTGCAAGTGGGACAGCCGTACAGGGCCACCATTTGTTAGCGGGCCTCTGATTTGGCATATGTCCATTAGTATTTATACATGTTTAAGTATATTATCTTTTAAATTTTCAATAATAATTGTAAGTTTTTCATGATTTACGGTGTTTGAATGATAGTTTCGCACCGAACCACCCAAATCAATGAGACGGCTCTGGATGCAAAAATTTCAACTCGTTGTTGAAAAATATAAGATATGGCGTTGAAAAATATAAGATATGGCGTATGCAAAAGTTGTCATCAAACTTAAATACAAATGAGGCTTTTAGCCCCTAATTTAACTTAACTTAATATTTGAGCTTGTGGCTGTTTGCCCACAATTTAACAACGTAAATCAATATTTGAGGCTTTGAGCATTGAGATACCATATTACAACATTCTCATTGATACCATATCCACTTCACATGTTCTTAACTTACATGTCTCAATGCATGGATCTTATGGTTTTGGTTTTTGAACTTTTGACAATGCAATTTCTACTAATGTCCAAAGCCCCATAAAGTTTATCGGTATTAACATTATACTAAAGCAATAGCATTAGCATAGAGCAACATGTGATGTACTTTTGTTCTTTGATCTTGACATGTGATGTACTTTTTTGACTTTCTCATCTATAAAGTGCAGGTAGAGTAATATAGAATAAGTCAAACTACATTGAAACTACAATAGTCTACAGTATATTTCAATTTTCAAAATGTAAATTTAACATTTTTTTTATTTATAGCACAATCGATAGATATTTTAAGTTTTCAAACTTAAAATAATTTTAAATTTTTGAACTTAAATTTGAAAGTTAAAATCTTGTGATTTTTAAGCTTAGCTTAGGAGTTAGGACTTTCAAGATAAGTTATCAAAACGTTTTGAAATTTCAAAACTTCAATTTATAAAGCTAAAAAAGCAAACAGACTTTAAAAAGTTACTATAAGTTTCAATAACTCTAAAGGTACAAAACTTTAATTCTTTGAAACCATTCAAACTTTTTATTTCAAAACAATTTCGAGGCCCATTAACAAATTTACAATTTACAAAACAAATTACTACTAAATTTTGAAATACAACTAATAAAGAATAAGTTTTCACACTACGTCACTAAATTTAGTATTTTTGCAACAAATTGTTCATAAACTAACACAACTAACTTACACAATAATGTATCATCCAACAGTTACAAACACAAACGCTTGCTCTTAACAGATACTTCGACAACCCATACATACGGAAATCGCAAAACTATGCCAAAAAAATACCAACAAATATAATTAAAATTACCCAATAAATTATAGTAACAAAGCTACTACGAAATTAAATAATAAAAATTTACAAAAACTTTAAGCATCAAGTTTTACTAAAAAAAACAATACATTTCCGGCGGCAACAACATATCCCGATGGCGGCAGTGGAGGATTTCGGCTAACAACGGCAAATCTGAAAGAACAAAAATTGTTAGATCTACAAAAAAAATCATTAGATCTACAAAAAAAAATCGGATCTATAAAAAAATTAAAATAATTCGGATCTATAAAAAAAATCGTTAGATCTAAAAATAAGTATAACAATTCGGATCTATTAAAAAAATTAAAATATATTACCGATCTTTAAAAAATTAAAAAATTAGGATCTTAAAAAAAAAAAAAAAAAAATACGGATCTTTTAAAAATATATATATCTATAAAAAATTACGGATCTTTAAAAAATAATTAGATCTACAAAAATTTAATAAATCTACAACTAAAATCATTAGATCTAAAAATAATTATAACAATTCGGATCTATTAAAAAATTAAAATATATTACCGATCTTTAAAAAATTCGGATCTTAAAAATAAAAATAATACTGGATCTTTTAAAAATATATTTTTTAAAAATTACGGATCTTTAAAAAATAATTAGATCTACAAAAAATTAATAAATCTACAACTAAAATCATTTGATTTACAAAAATAATTCGGATCTATAAAAATTAAGAATATTACGGATCTTTAAAAAATTAGAAAAAACTACGGATCTTTTAAAAATATATACATCTAAACAATTACAATTTTTAAAATAATTAGATCTACAAAAAATCGTTTCTATAAAATATATATATATATATATATATATATATATATATATATATATATATATATATATATATATATATATATCTAAAAATATTACGGATGTTTATAAAAAATAATAATAAAACTACGGATCTTTTAAAAAGTAAAAACATTACGGATTTTTAAAAATAATTAGATCTACAAACAAAATTAATAGATCTACAAACAAAATCATTGGATCTACAAAAAAAAAAAAAAAAAAAAAAAAAAAAATCGGATCTATAAAAAAATAAAAATATTACGGATCTTTATAAAAAAATTAAAACTATAACTACGGATCTTTAAAAAAAATTAAAAACATTACGGATTTTTTTAAAAACATAAGATCTTTGAAAAAAAATTAGATCTACAAAAAAATAATAGATCCACAAAAATTAATCTATAAAACAACAATCCGCATCTTTTAAAAAAAGAAAAGAAAATACGCATCTACCAAAAAAAAACGGGGGTATAGAAAAAATACCTAAAACGTCGGTGGGTGGTGGCGCGTCTGGTGGTGGTGGCGGCGGTTGGGTGGTGGCGGCAGTAGGGTGGAGGAGGGGTGTTTTGTTGGAGAGCGGTTTTTTAAGATGAATGTGTGTGTATTTTTATTTGGTTGGGAGATTGAGAGTGAGTGATTTTTTTAGAGTGAGATGAGAGTGTTTTGAGTGTGTGTTATTTTTAATAAGAAATATAAAGGGGAAGTAAATAGGGTTTGAGGATGGGTGTTTTTTTTTTGTATCGGTTTGGTTTGGTAATTTTTAGGATTGTATGTTTTTGGTGTGTGTAAATTTAGGCTTGGATGTAGGTTTGGATGGCTGAATCTTAAAAATAAAGGGTTGGGTTTTGGTTGGGGATATGCATGCTTTATAAGGAGTATATATATATATATATATATATATATATATATATATATATATATATATATATATATATATATATATAAACATGATTAATAAATGGTGAAACATAAATAATAAATGGTTTCTATACCTAAACTCTCGATAACAAGACTTGTCTTGTTATTCACTATTTTAAAAGGGAATTAACAACTAAAACCGGAAATGTTTTCTAATTAAAGAGTATTTAATGTTTCGAGTGCACGTTTATCGAAATGTGCCATTTATGAGCATTTAATACTATTTTCAAGTATTTAATTCTATTTACATTGCGTGCATGGGTTACGGATGACCTAATATTAATAGCGTCGATCCACGTGGATAACGGACTTATTAGGTTGACGAATCTAATAAGAGCCCGTTAGGTACGTCGGATACCGTTATTAATGGGTGAATTATCCTTATGACTTGTTAGGATGCGACTGGTTTATGGGATAATAAGGGACACGAATAAATAATTGGGTTTATCGAGTTGACGAATTTGATAAGGTCTACTATTTATTCTGAAACTTATTGGACTATGGAGCTTATCGCTTAGACGTCTCATTGTATCGCATTGAGTCACATTGTGGTTATTTGAGTGCATTCATGATATCATGTTGAGTCGATACATACACACGACGATACCAAACGCTAGGACTAAACGGTGAAACAATATATTTTTGGAGATAAAGAAAAGGAATACATTGGGGGTAGATAACGTTGATTTTGGGAAATATATATTAAAATTGGTTTATATTAATAGGTTTTGTCGAGTCAGTAGTTGCTGAGCCGTGTTAGCTGTTATCTTCTTGCTAGTGTTTGTTTGTGCGTTGCTTGCTTGAGGTGAGTTTTGCAGCCCCACTTTTGGGTTGAGAAATCATGCTACTCTTTTGGACCTTTTAAACTATTTTGATTTGCTTATGTGCTTGACTGTTTAGATAGATATGTGGTAGCTGTTGCCTTAGTCTATGTTGGGTTTTTGGTTCCTTGGATCAAGAATTATTCTATGTGTTGGAACCACGGACAGAGTTGATAAAACCACGGACAGAAGAATGGAACCACTGATAAAGACAAACCGCGGCTAGTAGTATTGTGTAACCACGGATATTGATATGTAACCACTGCTAGTCTTGTATAGTCGGTTTAGTATTTTGTATTAGATAAATATGGAAAAGATATTTATCTTGTAGGTTACGTATTGTATTATGTAAAGGACTCCTTAGCCTATAAAAGGAGGTCCTAGGTTAGATTAGATATCGTATGTTTTATATCTAAGGTCGATACACTTCAAGGTTGTAAAACCCTAATCTTGGTTAGAGTATTTGGATTAATAATAATATTGAGGTGTTGAATGTTTATTGTTCTTATTTTTAAGATTAAGTATTAAATGCGCGTGATACTTAATAAGCTTTTGTTTCAAGTCAGTTTCTATATTATATCGTTTGCTCATTGGGATCAACAAGTGGTATCGAGATTGTGATCTAAGCGTAACCAAGAACAAGTTCTGTTAAGTTCTATTCAAAGAAAGCTAAGATGTCGCGAAACTCACATGGTGATCGCATCACCATGCTCAAGCATGGTGAGTATCAAATCGGAGAATGCGAATGAGGCAATACATTCGTATGATTGACTATGCTATCTGGGTTGTCGTTGAAAAAGGTGATACTCTTCCTAAGAAGGGTGATGATGGTAAAGAGATAGCTATTGTTAGTGAAACCGAAAAGGCTAAAAGGAAATTGGAGATCAAAGCTCACAGTATTCTCTCTATGGGAATACCTAATGAGTATGATTTGGACTTTGAAAGATATGAGTCTGCTAAAGAGTTAATGGATGCTCTTGAGACAAGGTTTGCTGGTAATGAAGCTACTAAGAAATCAAGGAAGAATATGCTCAAGCATCAGCTTGAAAACTTCACTGCTTTAAGTGGAGAGAAACTTGATGGCACTTATAATAGGCTTCAAAAACTTATCAGCCAATTAAAGTCGGTGGACTACAATGTCATTCAAGAGGATATTAATTTGAAGTTCATTAGAAGTTTATCTCCTGAATGGGCAGTTCATACAATTGTGTGGAGAAATAAGGACAACTTTGATAAGATGACTATGGACAATCTCTACAAAATGAGTCTAAGAATAACGTTGCTGGTGCATCTTCTGCTAATCAAAACATTGCTTTTGGTTCCACCAATCACAAGAGTTCACATGATGTAACCACTGCTACGTATGGTATAACCACGACTATTGCAAACAATACCACTGTTAGTGATAATGTCAGTGATAGTGCAATCTATGCTTTTACGGTGATTTAACTACCGATTATTCTTGTTTTAAATCAATATCTAGATCAAATTGATCCTGATGATCTTGAGGAGATTAATCTTCAATGGCAAATGGCAATGTTGACTCTTCAAGCAAGGAAGTTTCTAAGAAGGACTGAAAGACAGGTTAAGTATGATGGTCAAATGAGAGCTGGATTCGACAAAAGCAAGATGGAATGCTTTAACTGTAAGAAGAAAGGTCACTTTGCTAGAGAATGTTGAGCTCCTAAGAGAATTGAAGGCATTAAGAAGACCATAGAAGAGTGCTGCTTCTTCAGCTTTGGTTGCTCAAGATGGGATTGGTGATTATGATTGGAGTGATCAGATTGAAGAAGGTCCCAATGCAGCTTTTCTTGCTAGTGAAGCTTCAAAAGAGCATAACTTTGCTCTAATGGCCTATGCTTCATCTTCTGGTTCAGATTCTGAGGTATCTAATGATTCTACTTGTTCTTTTAAATCATGTCATGATAACTTAGAATCTCAAAAAGCTATCATTGAGAGTTTAAGAAAAGAAGTAGAAAGACTGTCTATGGACAACCTAGGTTATAGAGTTGGTCTAGAAAGTGTGGAAGAGAAGCTAAGGTACTGTATTAAATGTGAGTTTGAGTATGTAGATAAGATCAATATACTAGGTGGTGAAATTGATCTTAAAGATAGAGAGATTAAGATGCTTAAAGATAAACTAGCAGAGGCAGAGAGTGTAAAACAAAAGGCCCTAGAAGAAAAAGAAAAACATGTTGTGAGGGTAGCTAAAACACAATTTGCTTCTGATATGGTTCATAAATCTATAGAGAGTCGTTTAATGAAAAAGGGTTCTGGGATAGGATAAAATAATATGCCACCACCCACTCTTATGCAACATGCACCACCGCAAAAGAGCTCTCATTTAGCGTTGAATTTAGCTTCAATAAACACATGGGTGAGACTAACAAGAATGAATCACCTAAGATAAGTTCGATAAGTCATCGATGCTCCCACAATTGAAGATTGGGAATCGATTCGAGGAAGATAGATCTGAATCAACTCAACCTGAAAAGATAGAACATGTTAAGAAAGTTGATTCAAAACAAGCCAACCTTGTACCTAGATTTGGAGCTCAAATTACTAAGAAAGTGGTTGAGTACAAGGAAATACCTAGGGGAAATATGAGAAAATATATACCTAGGGGCAATCAGAGAAACTTTAATGGCCTATTTTCTAACAGGTTAGGTGATGAGTTTCAATGTGTCAAGAAAGCTTGTTATAACTGTGGTAGTTTTGAGCACTTACAGAGAAATTGTTATAAAAACCAACCACAGGTTTGGAATCATTGGAGGAGGGTAAATCATCAAAACTTTTCAAAGAAAACAAACCCTCATCCTAACAGTAACATGATTCCTAGGGCAGTGTTAATGAGGAATGGGAATACAAAATCAATAGTCACTGCTGCACCTAAATGGGTTCCAACCACTGCTAAGCAAAATGTAAACACGGCTAAGTAAAATCAAACCACTGCTAAGCCAAATATCACCACTGATACAAAAGAAGTTTTAAAAATTCCAAAGGTGATAAGCGTCGATGGTTGGAAATCATTTCTATCTTTGTTAAGGCCTCGACAAGTTGGCAATGGAAGCCTAAGACCAAGGTTTTACATCATGTCAAGCGTGCATCAATGGACCTAAAGAAATTTGAATATTTTGATGCAGGCGGACCCAAGTCGATGTTGGCTTGGAGTACACAAAAGGAACTAACTTGTTTAATTTCATGTGCGGGGCAATCTACAAGATGAGCTAAAAGATAAAGGAGTTTTTGATAGTGGTTGCTCGGGCACATGACTTGGGATGGGAGCAACACGGAAGATTTTGAAGCTTTTGATGGAGGATATGTGGCATTTGGAAATGATCCAAAGGGAGGAAAGATACTTGGCGAGGCACAATCGAGCAGAATTTAGACTTTGAAAAAGTCTATCTGCATGAGGACTTAAGTATAATCTATTGGTGTTTCTCAAATGTGTGATAAGAAAAACAAGGTACTTTTGGTGGCCCGGGTGTGGTATTGTCCCAGAGTTTAAGATGCGATGAGAAGTTCATACAACTTAGGGTACCTAGGAAGGAAAACATATATTGTTTTGATCTTAAATATGTTCTTCCAAATAGGTTCTTAACATGTTTGTTTGCTAAAGCATCGTAGATGAGTCAAAATTATGGCATAGAAGGCTAGGTCACCTTAATTACAAAACAATCAATAAAGCGGTAAAGGAAACTTAGTGAGAGGGTTACCTTTTAAGGTTTTGAGTGTGAGGAAGCTGTGTGGCTGTCAAAAGGAAAACAACATAGAGCTTCTTGTAAAACCAAAGCGTAAACACCATCACACAACCACTTGTTTATGCTTCATATGGACTTATTTGGACCTACCTTTGTTAAAAGTTTGAACCATAAGCATATTGTCTAGTTATCACCGATGATTATAGTAGATTTTCTTGGGTATACTTTTGGTACGCTAAGAGTGAGACTAGTGAGATCCTCAAGAGTTTCATTACTAAGATAGAAAATCTAGTAAATCATAAGGTCAAGGTAATCGATGTGATAATGGGCCGGGTTTAAGAATGATGTGATGAATCGGTTATGTGTAGCTAAGGGTATAGAGGCAGTTTAGTGTTGCTAGAACACCACAACAAAATGGTGTGGTGAAAGGAAATAGAACACTAATTGAGGTCGCTAGGACAATGTTGTCGAGAATCTAAGTTACCAACTACCTTTTGGGTTTGAGGAAGCGCATGTTATGTGAAGAATAGAAGTAAGGTAGTGAAGCCTCATAACAAGACCCCTATGAGTTGTTACATGATAGGAAGCTAATGATTGCATTCCTAAAACCTTTTGGGTGTCCTTTACCATCTTGAATACCATAGACTACCTAGGCAAGTTTCAAGAAAAAGTTGATGATGGATACTTTTTAGGCTATTATTCTAATAGTAAAGCCTTTAGAGTATACAATAGAAGGACTAGAATTGTTGAAGAGAACCTACATGTTCAATTCGGTGAAAAGACTCTAGTGTTGAGACCAAAGGACCGGTGGCTATTTAACATTGATATGCTAACCAAATCTATGAATTATGAGTCTATCATTGCGGGAACTTCCACTAATGTTAATCTGGTACACAAAAGGATTACGATCTTTGAAACAACTTCTAAGAAGCCGATTCTCCAAAGGAGTTCTATTTGGTTGAAAAGTGGAAAGATGGTTTTGTTCCTTCCATCATTGATAAGTAAGGTCCCATTGACGGCTAAATGTACCAAAATGGAGGATACAATCTCAAGTCTTCAGGAGCTGACTGTGTTTCAGGGTAAAGACATTAGGCACTTAAAGCACAGGGTATTGGTTTTGGAGAAAGTAAGAAGACCTGGGGTTGCTGTTTTAAGAACTATGAGAAGGATGAAGAAGAAGGTGGACTCCTCTCCAGCTCTGAATGTGAAGAATGTATCCAAACACGGGGAGGAGTGAAGGCATGAATTCAGGGGAGGCTATTGATGTACCTGTTGATGTACCTATGGAAGAAGATATTGATAGTGGAGATCAAGAATTTTTGGTATCTGATAAAGATGGGAATGAGGCAGTTCTTGAAAGTTTGAAGACTGTTGTAGAAGAGAAGTAGTGCGAGGACACAACCATCGATAGTATGTACGCAACCACGGTTAGTACTCTTGTAACCACTGCTGCATTTTAGACATGGCAATTTTACCCACTACTATCACACCTTCGCTATCATAACCACTTCCACTATTGTCACAACTCTCTGTAACACCACCTAAATCTAAAGAAGTTGAGAAAGAAGCTGCAAGTACATTGATAAATCTAAGCAAAACCTCATCTACTTTACACCTATTATTGCACCTGTTTTATCTCTTGAATCTGCTGCACCTAAACCTAGAAGTAAAAGTTTGATTATTGGTGATCCATTAAAGAAGAAAGTGGTTCAACAAGACATTGGTAAAGGTAAAGGAATTGCATAACCAGAGTTGAAGTTTAAAAGTAAAGAAGAACAGGTTGCTTATGATGAAGAGCATGTAAGAAAGATGTTAGCTGAAGAACAAGCAGCTTTAGAGAAAAGGAAGCAAGAAGAAGAGGAAGCTAGTCAGAGATGGTTAGCTACATGGTATGAATCACAAAACTATCTTGAAGCTTCTCAAAAAATACATGATGAGTATACTGCACAAGAATGGGCACTGTTGGATTATGAGGAAAGAGTTAGACTTTTAGGTGAATGGGCAAGGAGGATAAGTAAAGAAAGGAAGCAAGTTATAAGAAAGAAACCTCCTTCAATTGCACAAATGAGGAATGTATTGATGAAGATTATTAAGAATTCTGGCATACATATTCCTGATAATCTTAGTAAATGTTCATTTGAAAGAATTTATGAGCTTTATATGAGGTGTATGAAGATTAATAATGATGATTTCTGTGCAATGAATTCTAAGAAGGAAGAAGAGTGGATTCAAAGTAGACAAAAGAGAAAATATGAGATTCAAGAGACATCTGATTCTAAAATACTGAAATTTGTTAAAGATGGTAATCAAATTATTTCTTATGAGTTTAAGCTTAAAGTTGGAAGTGAAGGAGTTTGGAAAATTCAAAGACTCAACAATGAAGTTTATGAGTATAATAAATTTTCACGGATGCTTGATATTTTGATAGAGATGATTTGATGAATCTTTGGATACTTTACAAGAATAAGTTTGGTGAAGTACATCCAAATGATTATCATAAGAGACCGGTTTATCATCATTTGAAGATTTTATTTGAACCTACTCATGATGAACCTGAATGGAAAGGACTCTACAATGGTCATGTTACAAGATGGTTTTTATATCAAACTTGTGGAGTTCATGTTTTAACTGTTTCTGGAAAAGTTATTCATATGCTTGTAGAAGGTGATTATCCTCAACTGAATAAGTATCCAGGAACTATTGCTCAGATGTTAAAGCCTGGTATTATCAAGATGTTGTTGCCTTATGATGGTCAAGCTTACAATTTGTTGCTGAAGTATGATAATATTCTTAAATCTAGTAAGTGTTTGGCTACATCCTCCAATTCAGATGTTTTGAGCTTAAAGGAAACTTGAGAATTACATTGGAATGTATCAAGTTTAGGGAGGATTGTTGGGTTTTGGTTCCTTGTATCAAGAATTATTCTAAGTGTTGGAACCACGGACAGAGTTGATAAAACCACGGACAGAAGAATGGAACCACTGATAAAGACAAACCACGACTAGTAGTATTGTGTAACCACGGATATTGATATGTAACCACTGCTAGTCTTGTATAGTCGGTTTAGTATTTTGTATTAGATAAATATGGAAAAGATATTTATCTTGTAGGTTATGTATTGTATTATGTAAAGGACTCCTTAGCCTATAAAAGGAGGTCCTAGGTTAGATTAGATATCATTATGTTTTATATCTAAGGTTGATACACTTCAAGGTTGTAAAACCTAATATTGGTTAGAGTATTCGTATTAATAATAATATTGAGGTGTTGAATGTTTATTGTTCTTCTTAAGATTAAGTATTAAATTCGCGTGATACTTAATAAGCTTTTGTTTCAAGTCGGTTTCTATATTAGATCGTTTGCTCAACTGGGATCAACAGTCTAGGATAGCAATCATAATAGCTATAACACTTGCGTAGCTAAGTATAGACTTCTACCTCGACCTAGTCCAGGGTAGCAATCGTTCTAGACTTTGCTACGACTGCGCTGGCTAGAGTCGCTTAGGGCCCTATTATGACGTCGGATATGATATTGATGATACTGTTGATTGTGATATTGGTATGTGATTGGTGTGATGATGTGTATCTATCTTTGGTCTCACGTAGCAAATAAACTCCTACAGGTCCACTATTTTAAACTTGAATTTAAACCTATGAACTCACCAGTGTTAGCTGACCTTTTAGCATGTTTTTCTCAGGTATTTAAGTGATGTTTGGAGTGCGTGTTCTGTGGAAGCTTGGCAAAGAGGCATGATTGAAGGATCATAATCAAACTCTGATTATATTATGGGGACCTATTTTATAAATCATGTTGAGCCTTATATTTACATGTTAGGATTATTGTTTTGGATAATTAAATTTGGGATTGGTTTTTGAATGATAATATGACTATCTTGTTTACTATACTTGTGTATTGTGCCAATCCATGTAACGCCCCGAAAACTTGATTAAGTCTTCCGCTGTACCGAGATTTGGGGGTGTTACAAAAGTTATCTAGAGTTTAGAGAGTCGAGTCTTGGCTTAGCAACGCCATTCTTTTCATGCTTGTAACATAAGATTTTTGACTTGCCACCACTAAATCGCCTATCCAACCAAACCCTTTGTTTCCCTACCGTAAGCCTAACGTTACAACCCTTTTAAAGACCTCTTAGATAGTTGTTCCTAGGTGCTTACGCCAAAGCGGTAGAGGTTTGATCTAGTCTCAAGCCTATGGTAATCTATGTACTATGACCGGTTAATGAGTGTTTATCTTCCATTTCCATTTACTATATTTCATATACACCCGAGAGATGATAGAATCCAAACACCCCTTGTGAGGTGCTAGTATATAATTTCTGTACTTGTTATGACTATTGTGGTTCTTTTACTTGTTGTGGATTATGTTAAACCAATGCTTTATGCCCCCTAACTTATAAATTGATTAGCCAAATGTACATTTGCTTGAGGACAGGCAAATACCAAGTGTAGGGATATTTGATAAGGATTTAAAACGTACACTTTTGTAACATATTAGATTTCACAAGCACATCAAACCATGATCAAAAGTAGGCGTATAATATAAGGTTTTTAGAGAGAGAAATAGTTAGAGGTTTGGGAACTTAGTGAGAGAAAGTAAAAGTATTATTATGAGCTCCAACCCTCACCTTGGGTAGTAGAGGTATTTATAGTATCTTACATAAACGCCACCTACGGTGTGGATCGTGCATCTGATGGGTAAAGACCCGTCCGTCCTCCATGGTGTTACTAAACTAAATACTAACTAACATAAAATAACTACGACTACGAGCTTTCTAACGATTACATATACTTGAGGTGACCGGCACTTTAATAACTGGATTTACTAAATCCTAACAATCTCCCCCTAATGGAGGTCACCTCAAATTACATTGAATGCAAAATAGATATTAAATTAAGATTGTTCTTGGATTCTTGTTAATGTTCCTTGCTATGTAGCCCATAGTCTTTGATTCTTCATTTTTGCATGTTTGGATAATCCAAGCGGAGGTCTTTAACTGATCCACGTGATAATGAGTTTTGTGCCAGCTTTGAGATCATCAGCTACCATAAATCTCTGACTCTCCCTTTGTAGTGTTGACATTATGTGATGTTGTGACTTTTGGACCGACATGCTCACATTCTGGATCATGATATTTTCTCATCGAGTAGCGGAAGCTTTAGTTGATTCATGATATTTGCGGTGGCGTAGCGAAGCATGGAGTGAAAATATCGAGTCGTTGATGCGTTTATCATGATTTCTTTAGAGATGAATGTGTTGTGTGAGCATGCGGCTATGGATTGACCTCTCCATTCGATCGGTACGCAAGCGTCGGGTATACCGCATACAATGATTAGCAATAAAGCGCGCGAAAGTGTCTTTGATCACTTTCATTAAATTGAGGTACCGACCCACGGTTTCCGTTGATCGATTACAAATCTTGCTTGTGATCGGTATAATTTCGAAGAATTTCCTTGTGAGGGTTTCGCGGTTGCTCTAGCTGTTCTCAAACCGAGCGTCTCAAAGAAGACAACACGGAGTGAGTAAACCAATAATTTGAGATTCAGCGATTGATGAAAGAGATTTGAAAAACAATCGTGTATTGCTCATTAAAGTGTTTTTACAATACAACGAAGGTTTTTGAGAAAAATCAATTATCAATCATAAACACCTTTTATATTTGAAATATTAATACACATTCGATGTACTTGAGAAGATAATTTTTAAGCACAACGACCAATTTTTCAAAAGTATCCGTCAATCCATAACCTGAACCAGGATTGATTCATAATTATGAGTCCCCCCATTGTTTATGTTCAGTTGTCACATGGTTGATCTATTGGATAGATCTCACATGCCACCTACCAAGAGCTTGTTTGATGTTGGCTCTAGAAGGCTTTCCATCTTCATTGTGAATATATTAGCATATCACTCAGATGTTCTGGCAATACCACAAGGATAATGCGAAGGTCTCTTAAGTTATAATCTCTCTTTCCACATTGTGTGAAACAGAGAGTCCTCATTGACAGTGTCCTAATGAGATTTATTGATGATCTCATGGCTCTAGACTCAATAGTGCACATTTGGTTCCTATGTCGGAGACTAGAGAGAGGGTCTCCTTTTTCAATATCAATAAACTTTAAGAGAAAGTCGATAGATTATGTAGGTTCCCCGTGAGAATGAAACAAGTCCTTTTAAGAGGAACTTGAGTGGCTTGGGAAGTTGAAGTGCAGTGCGTCACTGGGTCCATGACGTCTTGTCTTCAATACCGGTGTTACCTTAGTAACAACCAGTAGCATATGTATTGAACCCGGTATCTGGCCTAAGGTTGAGATAATGGAGGCTATTTCTTTTCACCCTTTTTCATTCAATTACATTAGTGCAAATATTACGATATTTAATCTATCTGATCTCGTTTGTTTTGATTGATGACAAACATGTAACTTGTAATACATAACGTAAAATGTACAAGTTACTTGTAATCACACTTTGTCTCAACATACATTCAACACCTCTCGATGTCTCAAGTCCTCGTATGTTACAACACGAGGTTCGTACATGTTTGTTATGTGGCATTATGATCAAACCCATTAACAAATCATTTAGAATGTTTAAAATACATTTAGAGTCACTAAGTATTTTAATAGGTTAACCATTCTATTTCGAACCTCATTTTACATTTGCATTCACAAGTATTTCAAAAGATAACTAGACATTTTATTAACTAGTTACATAATACATTTTACAAGTTTACCTTGATAAACCTTTTAATCTAAAAATGGAAATACATGTTACATCATGTCATGCATCATCTTTGAAATCCTTGGAAGATCACTTGAATATTTTGGTTAGATTGATACTCAATATATCAAATGTGATCTTAGTAAGATTTGGTAATATCTTGGAAAGATTTGAAGAAAGATTTTTAAATTTACATCGTGCACCCACGGCACCAAATTGCATAAAGGACGGAACCCTTTAAAGGGCTCCTTGGTCCGTGGACGCTCCTGTCCACTTTTGGCTATAAATAGAAGCCCATTGTTTTCCCATTTCTTCACCACTTCAAAGCAAATCTTCTCCACCTTCTTGCATACATTTAGATCAATCATTAACAATGTAGTAACACACATTAAACACCCTAATGATCATGATCATAATGCTTCTAACATTCATCTTTGTTGTAAGCATACTCTTTGATCAACCAAGGAAATCTTGGAGATCTAGCCATCCCCACTCACCACAAGTTGAAGATCTATCACAAGAAGTTTAGGGAACTTGTGATCTTCATCATGAAGGCTTCCTATCAATGGAAGTTCATTTAGAAGTAGTTATTCATATCCATTAGACATTTGTGTCATGGATCATTAGTGTAAACATCATTGCATCATAACAACACTTTCACCAAACTAGATTAGATGGTTTATGTGTTTGTGCCATAAAACACAAGGTTTATTATGTTGGGCCATAAAACATATTGGGAGTGGTTGTACCCTTGTAAAAGAACTCGACATCTAGCTTAGTGTCGGAAATATTGTATAAGCGACGTTATGTTGGTTCTACCTCGAACTAGAACCGGTATTTAGCTTTGTACCGGAAAAAGTGTAGCGACGATTGTAAGGTTTTCTCCGCGAGAAGGGAGCTTGTTGATTTAGTGAAGTAACTCTCGAGTTGGGTACTCGGGAGTGGAGTAGGCGGAAAGAAGATCCGTGACCGAACCACTATAAATCCTCGTGTTCGGTTTGCACTTTCCTTTCTTTATCTCTTTACTTTTATACTTGCACTATACTATTGTTTGTGATGTGGTTTGATGTTCATGATTGTGTGACAACTTGGTTTACCATGCTTTATATTAGTCACAAACAATAATTGGTACTTTCATATTATAACAAGCTTCATAGCGATTTGATACTAAAGATCTAAAGTTTTTTAAGCGGTAACGTATTCACCCCCCACGTTTCCACAATTGGTACCGAGCCACGTAGCTCGTATTTTCAAAACAAATGGTTTTTAAAATGAGTACGATCCATGTATCAAATTACCATTGAGCGAAAAATAATATGAAAATGCTTTGCTTGTTATACTTAGAAATTTTGTTGTTAAATGTAACTTTGTATACAAGCTTGAAGGTTTTCTTGAAAAGTAAAATAAAAAGTTTGTTGAAAGAACTAGTAAGTATTGTATTGTGTGCTCATAGAAAATTTACGAAGATATATGATTTTAAAGAAGTGTTTGGGATAACTATAAATCTAGTTGAAAATCACCTCCGTAAATGTTTAAGATAAGTTACATAAGTAGATATATTGTTAAATATGTGTATTATATGTTTACAATGAAATCTAGTAAGTCGCACACGTTTTCTCTATGTCAAAATACTAGTTTTGGTGAATCATCTCGAGAGGACCACGGCACCAAATCTTATAAAGGCGGATCCCTTTATTTGGTTCCGTGGAATCCGTATGTACTGATATCACGATTTTTGGGCAACTTCAAAAATCATAACTAATTAACCGTAAGTCCGTGCAGTCGAGCCACCTATCATTTTAAAGGGAATTGAGTCTACTTTCATTTAAAAATACTCTCATGGCCTGAGTCTAACTTTAAATAAGTGAAATAGACCAAATACTACAGTATGTCTAAAATATTGAGTTTCGCTTTAACATAAAAACTCAAAATTTTGAATCAAGCAATTTAAGTTGGTATTCTTAGAACTTTGATACAACTTCCTTTGAAACTAAATAATTTGGTAATATGTTTAAAGGAAACTAATCAAGCTTGGTTTACATAGTCATATTTAAGCATAAAATGACGAAAAGTGTCTTTCTTGTTATCTATGCTAAATGACCACTTGTTTATGTTGTTTGCATATATGTTGCTTGCTTATTTTTCAAATTGTTGTTTACACTTGTTTGTTTGCATAATATAAGTGTCAATCTTGCCATGTTATTTATTCACTTGTTTGACGATTTCTTGTTTATGCACAATAGGTTATTTGCTAGATTTTGTGCACTAAGTTGGAAATTATTTTACCATCGCTTGTAGAATTAGATCACTTCATTTGCATAGGTTACTAACATCTCGCATAACTTATGAAATGTCATAACTCACTTAGCAATGAGTACTAAGTAAATTAGTCAAGTACTTTGAAAAATGAAGGTGTTAAGAGAGTGTTTGGTACAAGGACAAAAACAATGTTGTATGATGTAATTTATTTGTTTTACTTTGTAGGATGATAATATGACTTAAAACAATGTTGTATGCTAACCGGTTTATGCGGTGGATAGCACAAGTGTGTTATCAAATTTTACCCATTTTCACTTTTATGTGAAAATCGTTAGTATGGTCAAAGTCTATGCTCCACTATATTTGTATATGTGGTATCGACTTTTCCTAACTAGAAGTAATTAATGTCACATGTTTTAAGCAAAATTTCGGGGTTTGAAAACTCCCGACACCTACAAAATGGGTCTGTGAACTTTTCGATGTCCACGGATCGACGGCACCAAAATGTTGGTACCGTCTGTTATGTATTTTGGTACCGCCATACCACACAGGCGGACCAGCGGCACCAATTTAAGGGTTCCTTTGTGTAAAGAAATGGTGCCGTGAATCCTACGGGTAAGTTATTGAATTTTACTAAATCCGCAATCTAATTTACCAAACTTCGTTTCTAGGATAGTTGTTAATGCATATCTTTCATACCTCACTCAACACATCCTCAATGGATTAACTTAGGATGTTTGACATGATTTTAGACACTTCCATCTCATTAGAAACTACCATCTTTGTATGGATTAACATCAAATCCATGAATCCTTAGTTCCATAAATCAACACATTCAAGATGATCATTTCACACCTTCATGTTACTTTTCCTCAAGCTTAGCATTTCTTAAAGCAAAATCAAAATGACTAAATCCTTAACCTCAAATAAGCCACTTAAGAAAACCACTAGGATTAGCATTCGATCTTGTTGCTTCATTAACTTGAGCTCTTCATCCTCATACTCATTACCTCTCAACATCTCATCACCCATTCATGATGTGAACTTTCTAAACTTGAGTACTCCAACTCCACCACCAAAATCACCCACCATCATCCAAAACAACTTCACTACCAAAGTATCCAAAGCTTGTTCCTATCAAACTTTGTGCAACACCACCAACATCTCCTCACCCGTTATGGATGACTTAGATGACTTCTGAGACTAATAAACTGGACTCATTATTTGCAAAGATATCATACACAAGTCTAACATATGACTATAGATATTGTTTTGTATCTACATGTATTGCCTCACTGGTAGTATTTACATCGAGTCATAACTCATACATATGTTAAATACATATTATCAAGTCTTGTTATCCTTGAGTTCAATCTAAGCTTTATAACCTCAACAAATTAGGATTGACAACTTAAGTATTTCATCCGAAATATTCAAGTATATGCGACTTACGATTGTAGTCATTAAAAGTCATATCCGAAAATCAACACCCAAGTATTTTAACAACACATGTTGAAACACTTATCCAAAACAAAAACCCACGGTGCCACTTATCCCTCTTTGACACCTACTATCCTCTTCCATCTTTTGGCACTATTAACCGTATTGCTCATGAACTTCCAAGAGTATACTTTAAATCAAACGTGCCCTTTCAAGGTGAACCTATACCTCGGACCCTAAGCTTCATAGACATAACCAAAACTTCAAGCACTTCACCCGCTAGTTGTAACCAATGAACCATAAGAATTAGTATCCAGTATTTATTTTTTGTTCAACATCGTGGACAAATAATCAACCTAAGTACTCCCATAGCACAACAAACCCCTACATCACCACATCCTTATTTAGACACACTAGAAGACCTACCACCTAGATCAACCAATCCACCATCCTTGCCATCATTTGAATTAGTTGAGTGTATTGCTCAAAAAGCCCTTGTGTCCAACACTTGTCTTGAATCAAATGAGCGTTTGAACAAACTCAACCATCCTTTCCCACATATAAGGACTTAGATAATTCATTATGGCTAGAACCTCAACTATCAAATAAGCATGGTGCTCTTGGTAATTGTTGTCAATTTCCACTAGGTATAAGTAGTACTACCTTCACAAATAATCAAAGTATTAGTAATACTTTGTCGTTAAACTTCTGCATAAATTTCGTTAAACTTCAAATCAACATTTTAACAATATATGTTAAAATGCAATCTAAAGCCAACATCATACACCCAAGCAACAATGACTCTTGAGGAGTATACATAAGAAACTCGAGTGAATTCCTCTTGTCATCATCTAGTGAATATAATCTTGAGACCAAGTTTATTTAGATGGGACTATCCGATTCAAACACTTTGGCTTCATATCTTCATTTAGGAAAACATGATGTTTTGAAGAACATTATGACTAAGATTCATCGTTAAGCTTTCATTTTGTTAAAAGGATATTGTATATCCTATGCATCACTCTTGCGACATAAATAGTTGTGTTACAAGAGATTTCATTACACCTTATTAGCTAAATGATCTTGAAACAAACATCTACAAGTTACGTGAACTAGCATATCCAATTCATCTTGTCATACTTGTTTTCATAAGCATGATAACTTTATCCCATGGGATAATCTCATTTGTTGAAAGATACTATTTGTATCTATTTCCTTTCAAGCATACATCATAACCTAACCTTGCTCAAACCGAGTGCACATCCAAGGTTAAAACTACACAATTTTAGAGCATACACAAGATCTATTGAAGTTGGTAACCTCACTTAGATTCTTGTTAAATAATGTTCCAAAGAGCTTTCTTGAGAACGTTCTTAGTTTAACATATTCCATTCTCTAGTCTTAGATGATCAATTCACATTTAAAGTACAAGATGTCATCCATTAGATCATACAATTAATTTGTGTAATTTGAACAACTTTCGATTCTAAACACAAGATTAAAACACATTGTTTATCAAACACACCATTGTTAAAATTCATGTGTATAACATGACATCTTCATCTCCTTAGTTATATTGCATATTAGTTGTGTCACATTAAGCCAAGTATTGGTAAACTATCATCTTTTATACACTTTAATAGGCAAAAGTAGGAGTTCCATATTTCTAACATGAGAATGATTCTTGGAGAATCTATTGCACTAGAAACTCAATTTGACCTAACGGTTGAATTGCTTCACGGAGAGAAGTTGGGTTTGTGGAATCACCCGTAAAATGGTCGTGTTTAGCCTTAATTGAGCACCGCTAGTAATAGTCTCATATTCATTCTCCAACTTGAAAATTTGTTTTCCTATACTTGCCTAAAGTAAGTGTTAAAACATTGATAGTTTGCCTCGCCTTAGGAATACTAATCAAACAAGTAGTATATATGAATTTTCTTTTAAAACCACTTGCATTGCACTTACATGTGTTGATTACATGTTCTTGTTTGATACGATAAGTTGATTTGACATTATCTTAGTGTTTGATAACTAGTCGAATGTGTAAACCTTAGTACGGTTTTATCTTTATAATGCTTGTATTCTTGTTTCATGCTACTAAACGTTTAAACCTAAAACTTTATTTGCATGATACTTACTTTTGAATTAATTTTAGCATGATTAACATGTTACTTATGAAATCATAATATGTCATTTTGATACGTGATAATTACGATATGATAAGTTTGTGTTTGAAAGCTATTAGTTGGCATTCATTATATCTATGTGTAGTACGATCCAAATGATACATGCTCCAAATTGTTATGTCTTAAACATGGCTTTCATGAATCTTTCATCTTGTTTTCTTTTGCTTCTTATCACACTATTTGTTTGCTACGTATGCACATATAATCTATCAAAGTGCTTTTGGTATGACTAACTTTTAGAAGCTTTTTATCTTACAATATAATCACATAGATTATTGTATATCCAAGTATGCTTAAGTGTCTAAGTCTAACGACAAAACAATCTCATAATGAAATGTCTTGAATAAAGTCGTATTCTTGCATATTATGATTGTTTTGATGCTATCTTGTGTGGTGATGTCTTGTCTACTAAGTGCAATGTGTTGTTTTTGCTTATATAATATGTTATCATTTGATTTCTATCATGTTAACATCTTTTGTCACTAACAAATTTGTTTTGTAGGTTGATAACAAATTATTTGTTATCTCACTTGGTTCTAACTTTTATATGCTCATTTTGCATAATCCCTTTTATTGCTACGTAGATTAGCACTATGCTTTATGGGACCCCTACACTTGCGTATAGTTTAAAAGCATATAGAATTAAGAGGGTTGGCTTTGCATTTTTGTCTTTCAACCGACCTCTTTCCAAATCTTATTTTTGCTTTCGCTTTCCAAAAATCACCTCCATCATTATTTAGTTATAACAATACTCTAATCCTCTTCACTTCCTATTAGGAAACCACATGCCTCATCATATGATCATCTCGTATTAATCGAGAAGAGGTACGTGACTTTAAGGAGGAATTTCATTGTATGCTAACCATCATTCAGAAAAACATCACTAAGATCATCTCTTTCGTTAACCCGAAAAACCTCCTAAACACTTTGTTGTCATTCCTTATTTGATACATTACACATTATGTTGGATGTCCACCAATTAAGGGGGAGAGAAATCCATTCACATAATTTTCTTTTGTCAAATTTTATGTCTCTTAGACTCTAAAATACCAACACATAGGCAAACACCACTTAGCTAAAATCGGTTCACGAAACCACAACTAGTTCAACATTTTTAACCTTATATCACAAGTTTGAACCAATACCTCATCAAGTGAAAAACACATCATGTGTTCTACAAACTTCTTCATCTCCACAATCAACGAATCTAGGATTTTCCTTAAACTAGCACCTTACAACTTCACTATCTAGAACACCATCATAGGATCTTATCCTTTTCTCGCTTGACAAATATCATGCATGTCATTGTCGATTGCAAACGATATATTAATCAAAACGACCATTTCCAACACGTTGGTCCATCCAACTCTCACTTATATGATGTCATTCTCATCCTCATATAGGTACTCATTATTATTATTAGTATTTTCCATATTGTCTTCACTTCTTTTCAAAGTGATAAACATCCATGTCGCTCAAAACCATGCTAATACTACCTTTTCCATTGTCACCTAGAATAGGTCATTTTATAATTCGTGTCAATCAATGAGCAATTTATCTTCATGTTATCACTTTTATATATTCTTAGATAGAACGCATTATTGATTATTCTTGGGTTGAAGCATATGAGAACTTGCTCATAACAATAGGTTGTTAGCATCAATAAATCATTCAAATCATAACCCTTATGCATCATTGAAATGCAATGTCCATTCACATTTTTTCCTCTTAGCTTTGGTCACCGACATGACGAAAGGATTGCATGAGTCCATATTTTTATATTTGCTATACATACGAGTTTCTAACTCCTTAATAGCTTCCTACCTAATCACCACCACCTTCCATCACCACTTTCACTAATCATCACCACCATGGATTAGCGAAAATTTGCTTTTGCAAATGTCAAGTCATCTACCATCACCACATGAATCCTACTAGTAAACCGACACCAACACTAGCACCACTAGTGGCACACCCGGTGGCAGACTTCATATCTTCTTTCTAGGAATTATTTTGTAGGTTTTTATCATATTATATTCTCACTTTTCTTATGATTGTAATTAGGAGACTACACTTCATGAGATCTTTGATTATATCATTTATCACATATATACATCTCATTTTTCTTTGTGAAAAAGATGAAATATATTGCACTAATGTTTTTCATTGTAGGTTCATCATCATATACACTCGATTGTATATAACTTACTCATCTAAGGATGAAGTTTGCATCAATTATTTTTTTACACCCTAGAACAAGGAGGAATATCCTTTAAGCACTCATATTGCATCGTCTATACACTTGGTTGTATATGACATATTTGTCTAAAGACAAAGCTTCTATTATACTAATATTTATTTTGAAGGTTCATCTTGGCGCCTAGAGCAAGGGAGCTTCGTCAAGAATTCTTGAATGCATCTTATACACACTTTGTTGTATAACACTTACTCGTCAATGCGAATATAGTTTTGCACTAATATTTGTTTTGTAGGTTTTAATCATACCGACGCCTCAAACAAGGGGAGCAACCGTCAGGGGAGCATGCACGCATTTAGCATCATTCTCACTTTTCAACAAGCATTTGTGCTTCGATAAAAAGTGGAGAAAATAGGCTAACATTACTATGCATTTTTCTTTTTCATATATTTCTCATAATTTTTGTTGCATAAAACTAACCTTGATGTAGGTTAAGCCTCTTTATTTGATCCATGGATCCGCTACCAAACAAGGAACGGATTGAAGTAGACGATTTAACTTCACTAGGGATGATGCAAGCTCGCCTTTTTGGGGAGAAATGAAGTTAAACTCAGGACACGCCCTTTTGTTTCGACAAAGGGGAGAAGAGTGTAAGCGGAGAAGGTAATGTAAAGGTAGTAAGGATACAAGTAACTTTTTACATTGTACTTTCTATTACGTTTACATATCTTTGTCATCATCAAAAGGGGAGATTGTTAGTGCAAATATTACGATATTTAATCTATCTGATCTCGTTTGTTTTGATTGATGACAAACATGTAACTTGTAATACATAACGTAAAATGTACAAGTTACTTGTAATCACACTTTGTCTCAACATACATTCAACACCTCTCGATGTCTCAAGTCCTCGTATGTTACAACACGAGGTTCGTACATGTTTGTTATGTGGCATTATGATCAAACCCATTAACAAATCATTTAGAATGTTTAAAATACATTTAGAGTCACTAAGTATTTTAATAGGTTAACCATTCTATTTCGAACCTCATTTTACATTTTGCATTCACAAGTATTTCAAAAGATAACTAGACATTTTATTAACTAGTTACATAATACATTTTACAAGTTTACCTTGATAAACCTTTTAATCTAAAAATGGAAATACATGTTACATCATGTCATGCATCATCTTTGAAATCCTTGGAAGATCACTTGAATATTTTGGTTAGATTGATACTCAATATATCAAATGTGATCTTAGTAAGATTTGGTAATATCTTGGAAAGATTTGAAGAAAGATTTTTAGAATTTCGTCGAGCACCCACGGCACCAAATTGCATAAAGGACGGAACCCTTTAAAGGGCTCCTTGGTCCGTGGACGCTCTGTCCACTTTGGCTATAAATAGAAGCCCATTGTTTTCCCATTTCTTCACCACTTCAAAGCAAATCTTCTCCACCTTCTTGCATACATTTAGATCAATCATTAACAATGTAGTAACACATTAAACACCCTAATGATCATGATCATAATGCTTCTAACATTCATCTTTGTTGTAAGCATACTCTTTGATCAACCAAGGAAATCTTGGAGATCTAGCCATCCCCACTCACCACAAGTTGAAGATCTATCACAAGAAGTTTAGGGAACTTGTGATCTTCATCATGAAGGCTTCCTATCAATGGAAGTTCATTTAGAAGTAGTTATTCATATCCATTAGACATTTGTGTCATGGATCATTAGTGTAAACATCATTGCATCATAACAACACTTTCACCAAACTAGATTAGATGGTTTATGTGTTTGTGCCATAAAACACAAGGTTTATTATGTTGGGCCATAAAACATATTGGGAGTGGTTGTACCCTTGTAAAAGAACTCGACATCTAGCTTAGTGTCGGAAATATTGTATAAGCGGCGTTAGGTTGGTTCTACCTCGAACTAGAACCCGGTATTTAGCTTTGTCTGGGAAAAAGTGTAGCGACGATTGTAAGGTTTTCTCCGCCGAGAAGGGAGCTTGTTGATTTAGTGAAGTAACTCTCGAGTTGGGTACTCGGGAGTGGAGTAGGCGGAAAGAAGATCCGTGACCGAACCACTATAAATCCTCGTGTTCGGTTTGCACTTTCCTTTCTTTATCTCTTTACTTTTATACTTGCACTATACTATTGTTTGTGATGTGGTTTGATGTTCATGATTGTGTGACAACTTGGTTTACCATGCTTTATATTAGTCACAAACAATAATTGGTACTTTCATATTATAACAAGCTTCATAAGCGATTTGATACTAAAGATCTAAAGTTTTTAAGCGGTAGCGTATTCACCCCTACGTTTCCACAAATTCTTTTCATTCTTTAACCCTTGATGCTTACCGAGACTTCATAACTAGAACCTTGTTGGGCTTATTCCAAGACTAGCTCGGTCTCGATCCCACTATTCCATTTCTCACTTTTCTCCTTTTTCATCATACCTAAGGACTTGTACAAGTATCTAGTGGATTGTCTCAGGAAGATCCCTCCGGCTCTGGCGGGATCGTGAGAACGAATACCTAACCTAACCGTCCTTGTATCACCATACATAAAGTAAATTTGGTCGGTCTATTTGGTATTGTTCATCTACCATTGGAACCAATTAAAACCATTTGAAAATCAATCCGGATACTTGTGATATATTATCAAAGCATTTTGTACCTAAATTGTTTTTGATATTTTAGAAAGCGAGTTCCCTCAACGTGTGCATCGTGTATTTGAAATTGTTTTGGCACACGGAGGCAAGAGGAAGGATTCACTTCTTTGATTACCATTTTCTAAACTATATTAACATCACTTTCCTGGTCAAAATTAGTATTTTTCATACTTAGCTACAAATATTTTTGGAAAGGATGTGGTTTTCAAAAAGTTGCTCCACCTCAATATGTGCATCAAGATTCGAAAGTGTTTTGCACATATAAGGGAAAACCTGCACATTGAAACAAATCAATCACGTTTGAATCCTTTTTGGTTTGATATAGATGCTCCCCCTTAACATGTGCATGGAAAATTTGAAATCGTTTGACACATGAAGGGAGGAGAGCTTGTAAATCACTATAAAACCATTTATCGAATTATCAGTTTAAATCCAATTTAAATCACAAATTCTCCCCCGATCACAATTTTCAAATCATTTGAGATTTGTGATCTTTGTAGATTAAAATTGATTTTAAAAGCTTTCGAGGAGAATTGTGACTTGATTATGAAAACATTTAACCGATAAGGATCAAATCGAGACTTTAGACTCCAAAGATTAAACATGCTTGAGTATCTTTTGAAAACATGTCATAAACTTGGTGCGAACCAATTGTATGAAAATTAACCTTTGATTTAAATGAAATCATTCTCCCCCTTAATCAATGACATAAGTTGTTGATTGAGAGATAGAGATTTTGACAAATGTCAAGTCCAGATGATTTTCAAAAAGTTGAGTCCGAGTCATTTTGGTTTATTAGTTTTCATTAGATAATAAATATTTTTCAGAAGAATTTATAGAAGGAAAAATATTTGTGAAAGAAACATTTGTCTTTTTGGTGACAAACATTTGTTTGTAGAATCGAGCATGAGATTTGAAAAATTAGATAAAGCATGGCTCGTTCTTTCTTATAAAGCGGGTTATAGTGAAATGACTATAAGCCTTAGTTTCACTTTCTCTCAAATTTTATTTATTTGTTTATTTATTTATTTTATGTACATTCGAACAACATCTAACGACCCGTGTCACTCTTGAATGACAAAGACAAAGACCGTAGATATTATCGAATCAAATATATATATATATATATATATATATATATATATATATATATATATATATATATATAAATATGACAAAAATGACAATATTCTTTTGAAATTTTTGAGTTTTTCAAATTTTATGGATTTTGAAAGTTTTATATTTTTCTATTTGCTTTTTGTTGGTTTTGTAATTTTGTATTTTGCTTTTTGAAAAAATATTTGCAAGAGAAGGATGAAGAAAACCTTTTATTCCTCGTCTTCCTCTTGAAGACGTTTGAGTGTTTCCGGTTGTAGACTCTTTAGACCAAGTCGTGGGAGGATAAACTCAAAACGTTCTCTAGGAAGAGCTTCGGTGAAGATGTCTACTAATTGGTATTCAGTCCTCACAAAATAGAGTCCACCACACCATTCTCCACTTGCTCCCTGATGAAATGATGTCGAATGTCGATGTGCTTTGCTCTTGAATATTGAACGTTGTTGCATGAGAGAGCAATGATACTTTGTTATCACTGTCTGAGAGGATTTTGTTGAATATAAAGCCATAGTCGATAATTGGGATCTCATCCATAGGATTTGAGCACAACAAGATGACATGGCTATGTATTCGACCTACTGTAGAGGATATAGAAGTACTCATTTATTTCTTTGAAGACCACTCACAAGCTTATCACCAAAAATCGAGCACCTCAGACGTACTTGACGTGTATCTTGACATCCCTGCATGGTCGGCATCGCATAGGTCGTTAGTGACATACCGGTGTCCTTGGTACCAAAGTCCCATATTGATGGCTCCTTGAGATACCGAAAGACCCGTTTAACCGCTTCAAGGTGCTTTTGGTAGATTTAGCACGGTATCTAGCACACATGCATACAACGAGAATATCGGTCTCGGTCAGGTACATCGAGGATCCAATCATACTACGATATTTCGTTTGATCTACCATGATCCCCGAGTGGTCCTCATCCGCTTTAGTATGCTCGTCATGGGAGTGTCAATGAGTCACAAGAATCAAATCCAAATTTCTTTAAAATCTCATTTGCATATTTAGATTGATTTATAAAATGCCTACGAATTTGTGGAATTTGTAATCCCAAGAAAATGACATTTGTCCCATCATTGACATTTGAAATTTGGAGCCCATCTCCTTAGAAAAGCGGTCACATTCATTGGGGTCGGTCGAGGCAAAAATAATATCATCAACATAAATTTGAGCGTGAATTAAATGTTTGCTTGTCTTTTCGGTGAACAATGTCGGATCAACTGCTCCTTTCTTTGAATCCGGTAGATAGAAGAAACTTAGATAGCGTATCATACCATGCCCTTGGAGCTTGCTTCAAACCGTAAAAAGCCTTCTTCAAGCGATAGACATGAGTAGGATGCTCGAATTTACAAAACCTTGAGGTTGCACGGCGTATATGACTTCTTTAAGATCTCCATTAAGAAAATCCGTCTTGACATCCATTTGATAGACTACCATGGTCTTACTTGCGGCGATTAGCCGGAAAATTCGATTGCCTCGATGTGCAAGCGGAGCAAATGATTCCTCAAAGTCAATACCCTCCTCTTGACGGTATCCTTTGCAACCAATCGAGCCTTGTTCTTTAATACATCACCATGCTCATCTAGTTTTACTTTGAAGATCCACTTTAGAGCAATGATCATAGCAGTCAGGAGCATGTACTAATTCCCATACATCTAGTCGATCAAACTCATGAATTTCTTCTTGTATTGCATTGAACAAGTCGTCTTCATTCATGGCGGTTTAACCTCTTTTGGTTCGATCTTAGAGAGTACGGAGTTGAAGAAGCACCATAAGGCATCGGTTGCAAGTTGTTTACTAGTGGATCTTTGGAAGAGAGGGTTTCAATGATGTTGTCCAATGGATGATTATGTGTCCATTTTCTAAGGTGTTCATGTGGTTGTTGTTGAGGAACCGAAGTAGCGAGTCGTTTCTCCCGATGAAGAAGGTTCGATGATGATTCGAGAGCAAATATGTTTTCAAATGGAGCATCTTTGGGAATAGCAAAGGGTTATCTCTATCATAGGTGCGAAATAATTCCATGATGTACACTTGATGATTGAGGAGTTGATGATGAGACAGTGATCGTGAGGCGCTTCTTGACTTAATGACATAAGCGAAGGGTTATCTTCATTGGCGATGATAGAGCAGCCTCTGTTGATGAATTTGAGATCATTAGCAATTGGCTCATAGTGTTCATCAAACATAGGATCAAACAATTTCTTCAAATCATCTTCGAAGGAGGTACATAAGGAGTTCTTTGGTGAGAGATTTTGTACAAGAGAAGAACTAATAGGACTACTTGATGAAGGTTGTGATACGGGTCCGAACTTGATTGTCCTGTAGCCATTTGCCGGACGACTCATCGAGCGTGGCGTGAATAGTTTCCATGATATCTCGAGTTCTTTTGTTGTAGATTCTGTAACCCTTATTGTTTGATGCATAACCAACAAAAACTCCAATGTCCGCCTTAGCTCTTAATTTACCTAAATCTTGACCGTCATTTGTTGAATAACACAAAGCACCAAACACACAAAGGTAGGAGAGATCAGGTTTTCGTTTATGGACAAGTTCGTATGGAGTTTTTCCATGAGAGGTGTGTATAAGGGAACGATTTTGGGTGTAGCAAGAAGTGGCAATGGCTTCAGCCCAAAGAAACATTAGAACCTTTGAATAAATTAGCATTGTTCTTGTGGCTTCCACAAGAGTTCGATTGTCTTTCAACTACACCGTTCGTTGAGGAGTTCGTGGAACACTTCTTTGATGATTGATTCCAACACTTTCATAAAATTGACATAAGTCTTTGTTAACAAGCTCGTGCCATTGTATGTTCGAACAATTCTAACAAGTATTGTTGAGTCGAACTGAAGTCGCTTGATAAGTTTGATGATGACATCCGGAGTTTCATCCTTTGTCCTCAAAAACTTTACCCAAGTAAATCGAGAGTAGTCATCAACAACGACTAAAATAAATTTCTTCCCATTTATCATTTGCACTCTCATTGGTCCGCACAAATCCATATGAAGGGTATGAAGAACTTCCATTACTGAATTTGTGGGTTTGGGTTTGTGGGCATATTTCTTGCTTTTCCCAATTGGCATGCTGAACAAAGATGATCTTTTCATACTTTAATCTGGGTAAGCCTCTTACAAGATCCTTTCTGGAAAGATTATTAATGGCGCCGAAGTTCAAGTGATTGAGACGATGATGCCATAACCATGACTTTGTTTTCGAAGCCTTTGACAACAAGTAGATTGGAGAAGACTTCATCATGTCTTCGATAGAGATGGTGTATAGATTTGAACCACGAGTTCCTCTTAACAATTCCACACCATCAAGTTATCTAACGAAATAAGTATGTTTTCTAAAAGCCACTTCTAGATCAGAATCACAGAATTGACCAACATAGAAAAAGTTATGACCAAGACCTTCAACATAATATGCTATGGCCGGCGCCCCCCCCCCTTCATATTTATTTATTTTTGAGTCCCTAGTGTCCATGTATAAAAGGGACCATCCACTCTCACTTCCACCTTTTATTTATCTCTCTAAAAACACACACTTAATACTCTTTCTCTCTCTCTCTCATCAAATAATTAAAAACCCTAACCCTAAACCACCATTGGCCGCTGCCACCTCCGGCCATATTCCGGCCACACGATGACGCGTCACCATACACCTCCACCACCATATTGAAGCTCTCTTTCTCCTCTTTCCAACCATATATTACACGCTCCATTTGGACTTCAATAACACCTTCAAATTCAAGGATTAAGATTCGTACTTTTAGGGTTTCAAAGGGGTTTTGCAATTGGTGCTTGGATAAGGTAAAGAGAACAATATTAGAGCTTGTTTGGGTGATAAAACCACAATTGATTATTAGGGTTTCGAACCTAATATAATTTTTAGGGATTTTGGGTGAAACATGAAATTAAGTCTAATTAGTGACTAAATAAACAAGTAATTAGTGTTTAGTAAGTGTGTGGTGTATTCATTTGATGGGTTTGTGCATTTAAGGTTTAGTTGCATATTTTTGGTTAAGATAGATGATGGGTTTTGTGTTTGGTTAGTGTTTGGAGCTTGAATGATTGGATTTGGATGATGTGGAATTGATTTGGTTGTGTTTGGTTGTGGAATATGGGACGTACGAACCACCTAGGGCTCGTACGTGGCTCATGAGAGGCGTACGAGACCCACATGGACCATGGGTCCGGGTCGGGTCGAGTTGGTAGCTTGTTGGTTGATGTAGTTGAGGTTTGGGTAAGACGTGTGGAGCCGAAAAGCTTCTAGAGCTTGTTTGGTTCATGTGGTCTTGCCACGACCGTGTCATGACCATTAGGGTCATAACATTGGTTTCGAGTACTTTTGGTTGATTGATTGGTTGACGAGATTGTTTTGAGTTGGTTTGGGATTGAATTGCGATATTGTGACTTTTACATTGGACTTGATATATATGTTGTTGACTTTGAGCTACGTCGGCGTCACTTTGACTTTTAGTCCATAGTTGACTCGACAAAGCCGTAATATGGACTTTGATATAATTTGGACTATTGATTGATTAAAAGCGAGAAGTTATGACTCGTGCTTGTGGACTCGAAACAAATAACGATATGAGATTAATAATGGAATTTGATATATATATATATATATATATATATATATATATATATATATATATATATATATATATATATATATATATAGGGATCGATGAAGTAAATTAAAATAAGAAGTGGTGAAGTGACCAAAACCACGCATTTGAGATGCAACGACTTGCATTAGATGCATTTCTATTCATATAGATGCTACATCTTGAGTTTCGAAAGTTAATTTGATGTATAGATGGTGTAAATTGATTTTCATGATTTTGGCACGCACAGAGGAACAAAAAACAAGAGAAATCATGAAATGCATCTAATATACGTATATGCATCTGATTAAAAGCTAGAAAACACACTATTGTGCGTTATAATGCATCTAAGATTATAGGGATGCATCTAATTTAGGTCGGTGCATCTCGGATTTGCGGTTATAGTTCTTCTTATTCCTTCTTATTTTAAGTAATCTTCTTATTTGATCCTAACTCTCTCTCTCTCTCTCTCTCTCTCTCTCTCTATATATATATATATATATATATATATATATATATATATATATATATATATATATATAAAATAAACTATGAAATGTAAATAATAAATGGGCTTTTGTACCAAAAATGTCGATAACAAGTCTTATCTTTTTATTTACTATTTTTAAACGGAAACTAACGACTAAATTGAAAATGTTTTGTAATAAATAAGTAATTAATGTTTCGAGTACACGTTTATCAATAAATGTCAATTGTGGACATTTAATATTAGTTTAAGTATTTATTTACTTACCTTGTGTGCATAGGTTACGGATAACCTAGCATTAATAGTGTTGATCCACGTGGGTAGCGGACTTATTAGGTTGTGAATCTAATAAGAGCCCGCTAGGATGCGTTAGGTAACCTCATTAATGGGTGACTTATCCTTATGACTCTTTAGGATACGATTGATTTATGGGATAATAAGCGACACGAATAAATAAATGGGTTTATCGAGTTGACGAATTCGATAAGGTCTACTATTTATTCCGAAACTTATTGAACTATGGAGCTTATCGTTTAGAGGTCTCATTGTGTTGCATTGAGTTATATATTGGTTGTTTGAGTGCATTCATGGCATCATATTGAGTCGATACACCCACACGAGGAATACCAAACACTAGGATTAAATGGTGAAACAAGACGTTTTTGGAAATAAAGAAATGGAACATATTGGGGTAGATAACGTTGATTTGAGGAATATATATATTAAAGTTGGTCTATATTAATAGGTTGTGCCGAGTCGATAGTTGTTGTGCTGTGATACCGTTATCTTCTGCTAGTGTTTATTTGTGCGTTGATTGCTTGCGTTGATTGCTTGAGGTGAGTTTCATAGCCCCACTTTTATATACGTTTTAACTACGTTTTGAATTATTTTGGGGTGAGAATCATGCTGTTATTTTGGACCGTTAAAACTATTTGGATTTGCTTATATGCTTGACTGTTTAGATAGATGCGCGGTAGTCGTTGCCTTAGTCTAGGTTTAACCGTGCCTAACTAAGAATAGACTTTTACCTCGACCTAGTCCGGGTTGGCAATTGTTCTAGATTTTGCCACGACGGTCTTTGGACTAGAGTCGCTGGGCCCGAGTAGTCCCGGATGCGGACATGTGATATGATTGGTGATCCGGTAGGATCGGTGTGAAATGGTATTTATCTATCTTAGGTCTTGCATAGCAAATCAACTCTTCAGTCAACTATGATTTCGTTGAACTTAAACCTATGAACTCACCAACGTGGTGACCTTTTAGCATGATTTCTCGGTATTTAAGAGATGTTTGGATTACTTGATCGGTGGAAGCTTGGCAAGAAGGCGGGTTCAAGGATCATTTCGACTCGATAAACTATGGGGACCTATTTTATTAAACTATGTTTTGGGCCTAATAATTACTCTTTTGGATTAAATGTTTGGATTAAATAAATTGGGATTGGTTTTGAATGTTAAATGACTATCTTTTGCTATACTTGTGTGCGATACCAATCGAATAGTAACACCCGAAAACTTGATTAAGTCTTCCATTGCATCGAGATTTGGGGTGTTACACATTAGTTAGTAATGTTGATTGGAACACCCACATCGAAGTAGAAACAATGGAATCATCATGAATAGATGCGGTGCTAGTGTCCGTATTTGACCTATTCAAAGTATGTTCACTTCCTAAAGGAATAGTTCTACCAGTAGGCATCCATTTTCTAATGGGCATTGACTTAGAAAATTTAGGGCACAGCTCATTAAGATTAAATTTGCGGCCAGTAGGTATCCAATGATAACCGATATTACTAAATTTCCTTCCTGTGGGTTTCCAATGTTTTCTAACCTTCTTTTGCCATCGCTTTCTAGCCTTCTTAGCTTGATTTTTTGCATTAACAATTTTAACTGGGCATTTAACATCATTAATCAAATCATTCTGTTGGAATCACTCCTAAACCTTAATCAAGTGTTAGTGATTCATATGTAATAGTTAGCTTAGTTATGGCCTTTATGTTTGTTATTAGCCTTAAGCTTATGTAGAAGGCCCATGAGCTTAGGCCCATGTCCATTAAGGAAAGGAAGGGAGTAGGAGTGTTGCCCTAGCTCCCCTTCCTATAAATACTCTTGTATAACCCTCACTTGAGGGTTGGTTGTTCAATTTACTTTCTTTCACATACTCTACGCCTAACCGTGCTACTCATACGTGTGTGTGTTTGTTTATTGTTCATCCGACCTCTATCTCTTCTCTATTTCTTTCATTGATGCTTGTGTTGTTAACTTAGTGACCTAACAGAGGTATCAATCGCCTACTAGTTGGGTGAACGTATTGTTCTTGAAGTGGGTTTTGGTCCCACGCGTAGAACATACGGTTCGTGCTTGATACTTTGGTTCGCTTAAAACCGATTTTTACACTTTTTAATCCAAGATTCTTGTACTTTCAACGTTTTAAGGTGTTAAAATAAGCTGTTTTGGCAAAAGTTTCAAACTTTACGTGGATCATCGTTTTAAGCTAGTTTTTGTTTCGTGGGTTTCGCTTCTACGCGTAACCATTTTAGACGCTTTGGATCAACAAGTTTCACACTTTTGTGTTATTTTGGTGATATTGAAGCTATTTCATCACAAAAATCTGGTTTAGAAACATCTTTGGGCAAAAGTCATTTTACGAGTAAGTCTACGCCTATCAAAACCCTAAACTTACGCGTAACTTATTCCTTGGTTTGATCTTCGCTTTTGTGGTTTACTCCGTGTTTTCTTGCTTGGATAAGCCCGAAAATACGTCGACTTTGGATATCTTTTGCCTTTGTGATAGTGTAAAAGGTCATTTGGGCAAAACCCTAAAATTACGCATAAGCATTAGCTTACGCGTAGAAACTTCTACGCATAAGATTTATCTTACGCCTAAGCTTTGTCTTACGCATAAGGTAATCCTAAGCCTAAGTTTTCTACGCCTAACTTCTTGTTTTACGATAACTTTAATTTTTTTCCTTTCTTACGCGTAAGCTAAACCTACGCGTAACTCTTTGTCACATTACGCGTAACTTTGGTGTTTTACGCATAAGTGCTACTTGGTTTATTGTGATTTCTACGCCTAAGGATACTTCATCAACAAAGGTTCTTTCGACTACAAAGATCCATTTTATAACACAATTGTTTCAACATGTCACAACCACCATACTCTAACTATTTCCTTACACTTATACTCAACGTCAACAACAATTAAGTCCACAACATCAACAATGGAATCAACGACAAGCAATTTATCAACAACAATTTAATCAACAACATTCTCTACAACTTGTCGCAATTCCACAACCTCTAATGGTTCAACCACCACCAAGTATTCAAGTACAACCCTACACAAACGAATTCAATCAACATCCATCAAGGAACACTATGAAGGAACCCACTTGGTTTGCAAAGATGTGTGAAGCTTTAAGCAACCAACAATCAATTCATGAGGTGGATCACTTGATAGACCTCCAATGCTCACTCCAGAAACTACGATCAATGGGTGATTAGGTTCTTTAGGTTTTGTGATCCGAAGAAGCCACAAGGAAAGTTCTTAAAGAAGGTTATCTTGGAAGGTCCATTTCGGATGCCTCTCGTCATCGTGCAGGAGATCCTAATGCTAATCCACCAAGAGATGAACAATCAAACATTGCTATCTTGTTGCAGACACCGAATCCAGCAGAACTTCTACACTATGAAGTCGATGAACTTGCAATGCAATATATCCTTTTAGGATTACCAAACCCAATTCTTCAAGTGTTGATGCTCAAAATATCGCAAAGGCGATGTGGAACATATTCATCTTCTTATGGAAGGATCCGCACTCAATCGGGAGGATATGGAATCCAAAATTAACTTGGCTTATGAACACTTCATGATTGAACACGAGAGACACTAGAGTCTTATCATCATCGATTCTCGACATCATAAATGATTTGGATAAACACAACATCATCATGCCAAGAATTGCGTTAATACTAAGTTCACGAGTAGTCTTGGTCCCGAATGGGAAAAGTATGTCATTTTTATCCGTCAAGCGAAGAACATGCATAATTCTACATACAAATTGTTGTACGATTACTTGAAGCCTCATCAAAAGGAAGTTGATAAGGAAAGGATTCTCCGTGCTCAAATTGCTTCAACTTCACATCCGGAAAATCAACAACTTGCCTTGTATGCTCAAAAGCAGTTATCCTCCTCAACCAAAGAACTCAACCAATCGCTACAATCACACCACATGATCAATCATAGCAAACTCAACAAACTCAATTGGTTCCTTACAATAACAACAATGATCGTGCAATTTATAGTCAAGCTAATGAGGAATCCGATCCGTTCAAGCATTGCAACAAGGATTTGTTATGATTGCTAATGCTTTTGGCGTTATACCAACAAATCCAACAATCGATTCGTTCCTCATCTAACACAAGGAATCAGTGTTGTGAACAATGGACGAGTTGAAGTTCGTAATCATGGTTATCGTCGTCGGATGGGCGGTGGTCAAGGGTTTAATGCTATGGGTAGGAATAACAACGAGCTCAAGTGGTGGAACAGGAAATGCTCGAATGGGTTGAATGGTCTTTGATGCTACAACCGCAATGAGAAGGGACACTGGCTAATGCATGCCCAAAGCCGAGGACTAGGGGCAATGCTTATCACAAAGAGGCTTTACTTTTGGCTCTTAAGGATGAAGATGGTGGAACTCTCACGGAAAGAACGAGCTTTATGGCGTATGCGAGACTCGATGATGATATGGAGGACTTGCAGACCAACTCGGCAGATTATGTTGATGGCTAATATGCATGAACTACACATGAGTGACACATGCCCAGGTGTATGACACTCGATGGCTTGTCTCGTGCACCGAACAAACCATATTTATCTCTCGATCTAATATCTCCCACATCTCGAATCCGGCAGGCTCGAATGTTCAAAATGAGTCGCCCACATCTCATTCGTCGATTTCGATTAACTAGACCCGTAGTTACATTTGACGATCAAGATGACCTTATGGTTTCCTTTGATAATCAAATTGACTCGTGGTTATACTTGAGGATCTAAATAATGATCATGTTGTGACTCACGTTGAACACGCCGAACTTGTGCCTCGTCCAAATGTTGATCGTGGCTTAAAACCAACAATCCATAGTGGAAGAATGTCGTGCAAGAATCGGGACTTAAAAGCAAAATGCATGTTAACCAAGGATTTTGAATGTTTACAAAAGCAACTCTACTTTTTCAAAACTCAAGAAAAACGTGAAAAAGGTTTTGAAGCCGCCTTTGCTAAATCTCATCAAAACGAAAAATATTTAGAGAGACAGATCGTGATCTAGCCGCTTGAAGAATGCTTTGTTGTGCGAAATAGAACAAGCGAAACATGAACATAAAAACAAATTAACGCCTCTCATTGGAAAATCAAAAAGCTAAGGTGAGTTGTTACCTTGTCAAAAAGTTCTCTGCATACAAAAGCATTCAACGAAACGAATAGATGATCATCTTGAAGAAATTATCGGCTTGCAAAACAAACTTAAAGAGTTTAAATGTCACACCACCAAATTACATTTTGCAATGAATGGAATTCTGGGGATGATCGTCATAGCATCACAATCACAGTTATATTGAGCGACCTAAAGTGTCATTAGGAAAACACATCGTTTGATTTAATAAAATAATCGAGTTTACAAAGAATAGGTCCCGGATGAAATTTACTTGTGCGGAAAATAAGTTTGTTACAAGCCAAATGATGTTTTAAAGTTTATAAAACCCAGTGAGACGCATCGTCCCGCGACTCTATGATATGTCCACATGCATGCCATGAAATGAATGCCTTAGATACCTGAGATAAAACATGCTAAAAGTGTCAACACAATGGTTGAGTGAGTTCATAGAGTTTGGTTGAATTGTAAAGCCTTTAAAAAGCGTATCATGCAACAAAGATAAAGTTTTTGGTCATATAGAATAGTCCACAAAGCAAAGGCATCAGAATCCACTCGGCCCAAGTTCCGCCCATACAAAACTTGCAACCTGTGTGTTTACAACCCACCGCCAAACATAGTATGTCAATCATGTATGCATGTATCATAGTAGTTAAAAGTATAAATGTCACCACAAGAGTCTTCCAACATATAAATATTAGGATGTTTGTAAATTAATAGCCTTCCAACAACTTAATTTGGAGCCACTAATTCTTGTATGTTTGTAAATTAATAGCCTTCCAACAACTTAATTTGGAGCCACTAATTCTTGTATGTTTGTTCCAAATATGCATATGAAATCAAGTATAACCCAATCAAGTATATAACGCAATCAAGTGTAAAGTATAAGTAATGTTGTTTGGCAAAAGAGTTTAAATGTTTGGATAAATAAGCATATATCTCGCCCCAAATAGTTTATAGGAATTTAAATGAGTTAAAGCGGGGTATGAACTCACAGTAATATGTAAGAGTTTAAAGTACTTGTGAAAGTAAAAGCAAGTAGTTGAGCATGTATCTCCCCCGAAGAGTTTGTAAAACAAGTATTAAAAGAGTAGGGCTATGACTCACCGATGCAATGATTATGGTGACAAAAGTAGATATCTTGAAATGAGGTGCGATCTCTATCCGCAACCTAATATGAATGATATGCTCTAATATAAGTCATGAAACAATGTCGTGCATGCAACTCCATATGATATCCATACCACTTATGCGCTTTGGAAATAATGTTTATCGTCAAAATATATGTTTATGACATCTCGTCATATTATAAAATACTTTACAAGTATTTACGTTGAAATGATATCCCACGATAGTCATTTAATGATTTATTGTGAAATTATAACTTTTCGTCAAAATAATGTCGTTGAAATTTTCATGAAAGTGACTAAAATGGCCTTGAAAAGTTAGTCGTAAAATGGTGCACATCGAGGGTTAGGAAATGAACTCAACGGTTTTGGGAAGCTTGTATCATTATCTCAAAGTTTTAGTGTTTAAGTTTCCATCCTAGAGGTCTCGATCACCAAGAAAAATATAGGTTAAGTATTGTACTTTAGTCCAAAAATATAGTTTGAAAGGATGGTTTTCGGCAAAGTTTAAGTGACTATATGTTATTCGTTACAACTCCGCTCAACAAACGGTTGGACATTTTGGAAAATATGCTAGGCGAACTTACTTTTACTAGAAGACATCACGTTATAAAAGTTCTACATCATTGTTAAAACGTCCGCCAACATGGTCCTTTAGTTGCCGTAGTATGTTTTTAATAAAGAATATATTAATTTTGCTAATAGAATAAAGTTACGGCAACTTGGTTTATCGCGTGTAATTTAATCGTTACTAGTCCGTTTTCTACGTTTTCTACATCCTTAGATTCGTGTCAAAGTATACTAATATATTTTTGATAAGTCGACACAATTTATAAAGCTTAAGACTCATTTTTGACTCGTAAGGAGTGACATTTTCAATGCTGAAATTTCTGAAATTAATAGTTTTCCTCGTCAAACTTGAAAAATTCATAACTTCTTCGTTATAACTCCGTTTTAATCCGCTCAAGCTGCCACGGTTTCGCTTTTAAAGTGTATTTTCTAAATATCTAGGCCAAATATTTTTACCTACCGTCGGATTTTCCGAATTTCAAAATAAGGACAGACCCTTTTCAAAACGTGTCGAAATGAGTTTTTCTCGCCAAACCTATTCTAACCCATTCAAAACAACTTGAAGTTATTCTAATCCTACCATACACCTTCTTAGGGTGTCATGGGTTCCTAGACATCACCAAAACTAATATATAACAAGGAGTAAGTATAGGATGGATTATATATATTTAACACATAAAAACCTTAAAAACCTTTAAAAATGGTATAAACATCATGAGACTTGCATGTTTCTTAAATAAAATGATATGACCATAAAAATGAATATGAAATAAAAATATAAATATGAATGCTTACTAGTGATATGATGAGGTTTATGGACAAAAGGTTTTTCCTAATCACTTGAGGTTTGTATTACAAAACCTTTGTAACAAATGATACTAGTGTGTATTAAAATTTGTCTTGAAAACTTGGAGATGATCCCTCTTTTTGGTCCCTTGGCTGCCGAATTTACTTGAGAGAAAAGAGATGGAACTTTGGTCTTGTTTTGGTTTACAATTGAATAAATGAAGTGAAAGTAAAGTTGTATAATACTTTTACTTAGATATTTTGCAAATATCACTTTGTGACTCATCCTATATGTCGACATACATGAGAACAACATTTGAGTTTTGTTTTGAGTAGCTTTACAAGTATAAGTGTAATATTTAGTAAGTTATTTGAAGTTAAATGATAAGTTGTAGTCACTTTTGAATATTTAGGGTAGCGTTGGATAAAAATAAATTTTCCACGGGTCAAGATAAAATATATTGAGGTCATAAAATTATAAAAATACATTTCTTGCAAAATTTGAGTGAAATAAATATTTATCGGGTTGAATTTAAGAAAACCGTCGTAATTTATATAAACATAACAATTTATATCTGAAATAAATTTAAAACATTGGGTAAACTAATAATGATATTTTTATAAACTTAATATGAGTATAAAAATATATTGTGATAAATTTTGGAAGTATCGGATCAATTGTTCAAAATAATGTTTACGCGATAGTGTTTATTTATTAGGAAAATAAACGTTTAATGAAAAATGCAAACCCATGCATAAATTGATATGAAATGATGAATATGGAGTTTGAGAAATGACTGGAAATTGAGAATTGTGACATTCTTCCCATGTCAGCGGAATCACGTCCTCGTGATTCAATTAATGATACTATTGTTCGAACCTCGACAAGGGTTCTAAAAGTTTATGCTCGTGTATGGTCTAAATGATTATGTCAATGCTCATGCATATGGGTTCCTCGTTCAACCAAATACGGTCTCATGCTATCGTGACCATTCCCGTCCTAAATACATGCTCTCTTATGATTAGGCTCGATGAGACAAGCTTTCCCATTCTCAAGCAAAATTTTCAAAAGACTTTTGGTAACCGATTTTTACTTAATCCCACAACTCATCAAACAAGAAGCGTCATACGATTAGGCTAAATCGGTTTAGGTAACGACTTGTTTCTAGCTTGATCTTTGCAACTCATCAAACAAGAACTGCCGCTCGGATCAAACCGAAACAAGTGGTTTGAAGAAAATCTTTTGAAAATTTGGCTCGATTACGAATTGCTTACACATATGAGACTACTACTCCCTTCATTGCATGATTCTTCCTGAATTAGACATAGGTGATTAGGCTATGTATAATTTAGGAGTAACTATGCAATGCTTGAACTAATCGTCTCATATGATGTTTGGTGTTGAGTCATAAGTTCGCATGTATAAGGAGTATGCACTTATAATGATATGATGAGATGCTATGATGATGTAGTTATAGTCTAGGGTCAATGATGCAACCTAGTTCTCTATAACCGAAGCTCTGATGCCAATCTGTCATACCCACAAATTACCTGCTTTTGCAATGAATGGAATTCGGGATTGACTGTCATAGCATCACAATCACAGTTATATTGAACGACCTAAAGTGTCGTTAGGAAAACACATCGTTTGATTTAATAAAATAATCAGAGTTTACAAAGAATAGGTCCCAGATGAAATTTACTTGTGCGGAAAATAAGTTTGTTACAAGCCAAATGATGTTTTAAAGTTTATAAAACCCAAGTGAGACGCATCGTCCCCGCGACTCTATGATATGTCCACATGCATGCCATGAAATGAATGCCTCAGATACCTGAGATAAAACATGCTAAAAGTGTCAACACAATGGTTGAGTGAGTTCATAGAGTTTGGTTGAATTGTAAATCCTTTAAAAAGCGTATCATGCAACAAAGATAAAGTTTTTGGTCATATAGAATAGTCCACAAAGCAAAGGCATCAGAATCCACTCGGCCCAAGTTCCGCCCATACAAAACTTGCAACCTGTGTGTTTACAACCCACTGCCAAACATAGTATGTCAATCATGTATGCATGTATCATAGTAGTTAAAAGTATAAATGTCACCACAAGAGTCTTCCAACATATAAATATTGGGATGTTTGTAAATTAATAGCCTTCCAACAACTTAATTTGGAGCCACTAATTCTTGTATGTTTGTAAATTAATAGCCTTCCAACAACTTAATTTGGAGCCACTAATTCTTGTATGTTTGTAAATTAATAGCCTTCCAACAACTTAATTTGGAGCCACTAATTCTTGTATGTTTGTTCCAAATATGCATATGAAATCAAGTATAACCCAATCAAGTATATAACGAATCAAGTGTAAAGTATAAGTAATGTTGTTTGGCAAAAGAGTTTAAATGTTTGGATAAATAAGCATATATCTACCCCAAATAGTTTATAGGAATTTAAATGAGTAAAATCGGGTATGAACTCACAAGAATATGTAAGAGTTTAAAGTACTTGTGAAAGTAAAAGCAAGTAGTTGAGCATGTATCTCCCCAAGAGTTTGTAAAACAAGTATTAAAAGAGTAGGGCTATGACTCACCCGATGCAATGATTATGGTGACAAAAGTAGATGCATCAAATGAGGTGCGATCTCTATCCGCAACCTAATATGAATGATATGCTCTAATATAAGTCATGAAACAATGTCGTGCATGCAACTCCATATGATATCCATACCACTTATGCGTTTTGGAAATAATGTTTATCGTCAAAATATATGTTTATGACATCTCGTCATATTATAAAATACTTTACAAGTATTTACGTTGAAATGATATCCCACGATAGTCATTTAATGATTTATTGTGAAATTATAACTTTTCGTCAGTAAAATAATGTCGTTGAAATTTTCATGAAAGTGACTAAAATGGCCTTGAAAAGTTAGTCGTAAAATGGTGCACATCGAGGGTTAGGAAATGAACTCAACGGTTTTGGGAAGCTTGTATCATTATCTCAAAGTTTTAGTGTTTAAGTTTCCATCCTAGAGGTCTCGATCACCAAGAAAAATATAGGTTAAGTATTGTACTTTAGTCCAAAAATATAGTTTGAAAGGATGGTTTTCGGCAAAGTTTAAGTGACTATATGTTATTCGTTACAACTCCGCTCAACAAACGGTTGGACATTTTGGAAAATATGCTAGGCGAACTTACTTTTACTAGAAGACATCACGTTATAAAAAGTTCTACATCATTGTTAAAAACGTCCGCCAACATGGTCCTTTAGTTGCCGTAGTATGTTTTTAATAAAGAATATATTAATTTTGCTAATAGAATAAAGTTACGGCAACTTGGTTTATCGCGTAATTTAATCGTTACTAGTCCGTTTTCACGTTTTCTACATCCTTAGATTCGTGTCAAAGTATACTAATATATTTTTGATAAGTCGACACAATTTATAAAGCTTAAGACTCATTTTTGACTCGTAAGGAGTGACATTTTCAATGCTGAAATTTCAAATTAATAGTTTTCCTCGTCAAACTTGAAAAATTCATAACTTCTTCGTTATAACTCCGTTTTAATCCGCTCAAGCTGCCACGGTTTCGTTTTAAAGTGTATTTTCTAAATATCTAGGCCAAATATTTTTACCTACTGTCGGATTTTCCGAATTTCAAAATAAGGACAGACCCTTTTCAAAACGTGTCGAAATGAGTTTTTCTCGCCAAACCTATTCTAACCCATTCAAAACAACTTCAAGCTATTCTAATCCTACCATACACCTTCTTAGGGTGTCATGGGTTCCTAGACATCACCAAAACTAATATATAACAAGGAGTAAGTATAGGATGGATTATATATATTTAACACATAAAACCTTAAAAACCTTTGAAAAATGGTATAAACATCATGAGACTTGCATGTTTCTTAAATAAAATGATATGACCATAAAATGAATATGAAATAAAAATATAAATATGAATGCTTACTAGTGATATGATGAGGTTTATGGACAAAAGGTTTTTCCTAATCACTTGAGGTTTGTATTACAAAACCTTTGTAACAAATGATACTAGTGTGTATTAAAATTTGTCTTGAAAACTTGGAGATGATCCTCTCTTGGTCCCTTGGTGCCGAATTTACTTGAGAGAAAAGAGATGGAACTTTGGTCTTGTTTTGGTTTACAATTGAATAAATGAAGTGAAAGTAAAGTTGTATAATACTTTTACTTAGATATTTTGCAAATATCACTTTGTGACTCATCCTATATGTCGACATACATGAGAACAACATTTGAGTTTTGTTTTGAGTAGCTTTTACAAGTATAAGTGTAATATTTAGTAAGTTATTTGAAGTTAAATGATAAGTTGTAGTCACTTTTGAATATTTAGGTAGCGTTGGATAAAAATAAATTTTCCACGGGTCAAGATAAAATATATTGAGGTCATAAAATTATAAAAATACATTTCTTGCAAAATTTGAGTGAAATAAATATTTATCGGGTTGAATTTAAGAAAACCGTCGTAATTTATATAAACATAACAATTTATATCTGAAATAAATTTAAAACATTGGGTAAACTAATAATGATATTTTTATAAACTTAATATGAGTATAAAAATATATTGTGATAAATTTTGGAAGTATCGGATCAATTGTTCAAAATAATGTTTACGCGATAGTGTTTATTTATTAGGAAAATAAACGTTTAATGAAAAATGCAAACCCATGCATAAATTGATATGAAATGATGAATATGGAGTTTGAGAAATGACTGGAAATTGAGAATTGTGACATTCTTCCCATGTCAGCGGAATCACGTCCTCGTGATTCAATTAATGATACTATTGTTCGAACCTCGACAAGGGTTCTAAAAGTTTATGCTCGTGTATGGTCTAAATGATTATGTCAATGCTCATGCATATGGGTTCCTCGTTCAACTAAATACGGTCTCATGCTATCGTGACCATTCCCCGTCCTAAATACATGCTCTCTTATGATTAGGCTCGATGAGACAAGCTTTCCCATTCTCAAGCAAAATTTTCAAAAGACTTTTTGGTAACCGATTTTTACTTAATCCCACAACTCATCAAACAAGAACTGTCATACGATTAGGCTAAATCGGTTTAGTAACGACTTGTTTCTAGCTTGATCTTTGCAACTCATCAAACAAGAACTGCCGCTCGGATCAAACCGAAACAAGTGGTTCAAGAAAATCTTTTGAAAATTTGGCTCGATTACGAATTGCTTATACATATGAGACTACTACTCCCTTCATTGCATGATTCTTCCCGAATTAGACATAGGTGATTAGGCTATGTATAATTTAGGAGTAACTATGCAATGCTTGAACTAATCGCCTCATATGATGTTTGGTGTTGAGTCATAAGTTCGCATGTATAGGAGTATGCACTTATAATGATATGATGAGATGCTATGATGATGTAGTTATAGTCTAGGGTCAATGATGCAACCTAGTTCTCTATAATCAAGCTCGATGCCAATCTGTCATACCCACAAATTACCTGCTTTGCGCGGAATGGAATTTTCGGGATTGATCGTCATAGCATCACAATCACAGTTATATTGAACGACCTAAAGTGTCGTTAGGAAAACACATCGCTTGATTTAATAAAATAATCGAGTTTACAAAGAATAGGTCCCGATGAAATTTACTTGTGCGGAAAATAAGTTTGTTACAAGCCAAATGATGTTTTAAAGTTTATAAAACCCAAGTGAGACGCATCGTCCCCGCGACTCTATGATATGTCCACATGCATGCCATGAAATGAATGCCTCAGATACCTGAGATAAAACATGCTAAAAGTGTCAACACAATGGTTGAGTGAGTTCATAGAGTTTGGTTGAATTGTAAATCCTTTAAAAAGCGTATCATGCAACAAAGATAAAGTTTTTGGTCATATAGAATAGTCCACAAAGCAAAGGCATCGTAAATCCACTCAGTTCCAAGTTCCGCCCATACAAAACTTGCAACCTGTGTGTTTACAACCCACTGCCAAACATAGTATGTCAATCATGTATGCATGTATCATAGTAGTTAAAAGTATAAATGTCACCACAAGAGTCTTCCAACATATAAATATTGGGATGTTTGTAAATTAATAGCCTTCCAACAACTTAATTTGGAGCCACTAATTCTTGTATGTTTGTAAATTAATAGCCTTCCAACAACTTAATTTGGAGCCACTAATTCTTGTATGTTTGTAAATTAATAGCCTTCCAACAACTTAATTTGGAGCCACTAATTCTTGTATGTTTGTTCCAAATATGCATATGAAATCAAGTATAACCCAATCAAGTATATAACGCAATCAAGTGTAAAGTATAAGTAATGTTGTTTGGCAAAAGAGTTTAAATGTTTGGATAAATAAGCATATATCTCGCCCCAAATAGTTTATAGGAATTTAAATGAGTAACAGCGGGGTATGAACTCACAGTAATATGTAAGAGTTTAAAGTACTTGTGAAAGTAAAAGCAAGTAGTTGAGCATGTATCTCCCCCGAAGAGTTTGTAAAACAAGTATTAAAAGAGTAGGGGCTATGACTCACCTGATGCAATGATTATGGTGACAAAAGTAGATATACTGAAATGAGGTGCGATCTCTATCCGCAACCTAATATGAATGATATGCTCTAATATAAGTCATGAAACAATGTCGTGCATGCAACTCCATATGATATCCATACCACTTGTACGTTTTGGAAATAATGTTTATCGTCAAAATATATGTTTATGACATCTCGTCATATTATAAAATACTTTACAAGTATTTACGTTGAAATGATATCCCACGATAGTCATTTAATGATTTATTGTGAAATTATAACTTTCGTCAGTAAAATAATGTCGTTGAAATTTTCATGAAAGTGACTAAAATGGCCTTGAAAAGTTAGTCGAAATGGTGCACATCGAGGGTTAGGAAATGAACTCAACGGTTTTGGGAAGCTTGTATCATTATCTCAAAGTTTTAGTGTTTAAGTTTCCATCCTAGAGGTCTCGATCACCAAGAAAATATAGGTTAAGTATTGTACTTTAGTCCAAAAATATAGTTTGAAAGGATGGTTTTCGGCAAAGTTTGAGTGACTATATGTTATTCGTTACAACTCCGCTCAACAAACGGTTGGACATTTTGGAAAATATGCTAGGCGAACTTACTTTTACTAGAAGACATCACGTTATAAAAAGTTCTACATCATTGTTAAAAACGTCCGCCAACATGGTCCTTTAGTTGCCGTAGTATGTTTTTAATAAAGATTATATTAATTTTGCTAATAGAATAAAGTTACGGCAACTTGGTTTATCGCGTGTAATTTAATCGTTACTAGTCCGCTTTTCACGCTTTTCTACATCCTTAGATTCGTGTCAAAGTATACTAATATATTTTGATAAGTCGACACAATTTATAAAGCTTAAGACTCATTTTTGACTCGTAAGGAGTGACATTTTCAATGCTGAAATTTCGAAATTAATAGTTTTCCTCGTCAAACTTGAAAAATTCATAACTTCTTCGTTATAACTCCGCTTTAATCCGCTCAAGCGCCACGGTTTCGCTTTTAAAGTGTATTTTCTAAATATCTAGGCCAAATATTTTTACCTACTGTCGGATTTTCCAGAATTTCAAAATAAGGACAGACCCTTTTCAAAACGTGTCGAAATGAGTTTTCTCGCCAAACCTATTCTAACCCATTCAAAACAACTCCGAAGCTATTCTAATCCTACCATACACCTTTTTAGGGTGTCATGGGTTCCTAGACATCACCAAAACTAATATATAACAAGGAGTAAGTATAGGATGGATTATATATATTTAACACATAAAACCTTAAAACCTTTAAAAATGGTATAAACATCATGAGACTTGCATGTTTCTCAAATAAATGATATGACCATAAAAATGAATATGAAATAAAAATATAAATATGAATGCTTACTAGTGATATGATGAGGTTTATGGACAAAATGTTTTTCCTAATCACTTGAGGTTTGTATTACAAAACATTTGTAACAAATGATACTAGTGTGTATTAAAATTTGTCTTGAAAACTTGGAGATGATCCCTCTTTTTGGTCCCTTGGCTGCCGAATTTACTTGAGAGAAAAGAGATGGAACTTTGGTCTTGTTTTGGTTTACAATTGAATAAATGAAGTGAAAGTAAAGTTGTATAATACTTTTACTTAGATATTTTGCAAATATCACTTTGTGACTCATCCTATATGTCGACATACATGAGAACAACATTTGAGTTTTGTTTTTGAGTAGCTTTTACAAGTATAAGTGTAATATTTAGTAAGTTATTTGAAGTTAAATGATAAGTTGTAGTCACTTTTGAATATTTAGGGTAGCGTTGGATAAAATAAATTTTCCACGGTCAAGATAAAATATATTGAGGTCATAAAATTATAAAAATACATTTCTTGCAAAATTTGAGTGAAATAAATATTTATCGGGTTGAATTTAAGAAAACCGTCATAATTTATATAAACATAACAATTTATATACTGAAATAAATTTAAAACATTGGGTAACTACTAATGATATTTTTATAAACTTAATATGAGTATAAAATATATTGTGATAAATTTTGGAAGTATCGGATCAATTGTTCAAAATAATGTTTAAGCGATAGTGTTTATTTATTAGGAAAATAAACGTTTAATGAAAAATGCAAACCCATGCATAAATTGATATGAAATGATGAATATGGAGTTTGAGAAATGACCGGAAATTGAGAATTGTGACATTAAAACTGTTGTTTACAAACATGGTGAGTCAGTAACAGCTATTGAAAAGTTTACTTTAAAACCCAATCCAAATGGATATGGACCGAATCTTGCGACATAAACCTAAGCTTTCAACCAAAGCATTCAAACCAAACTCGAAGTTTCAAAGCAGTAATATAAAATTGATAATTTCATATGAGTGTTGTTGAATGTCATCGTCAAGAGGAATTAGATGCGTAAGATGAGAGTCGATCCAAATTAGAAACCGTTGTTTATAACAAACCTCATAACTATTCAAAAGCGGTCACTTTCATCACACCAACGGATTCTTCTAACACACCAAGGATTATCATAAAACGTCGAGTCTTCTTATGTTAATCCCAAACCGATTATGCACAAACTTATGGTCCTTTACCTTCCATCGTTGAAGTAACTCGAAAACCCGAAAATCGCAAAATTCTTAGATATTTTGACCTTTTCATGGTCGACCTCAAAACTTTACAACATGAGATAGAATATCATTCTAAAATCAAAGTTCAACATTTTCAATCGCCCAGCGAGAACAAAGAGACATTTTTCGAAAAATCTTTACCAAATGTTAAAATTTGAAAAGTTGTGCATTGTCTTGGGAACGGACTTTCATAAGGAACTTGATTGATGAAGGTCGCTTTCGAGAAAACGAAACATCTATTTCTAATACTAAACGTAAAAAGAAAATGTTGAGAAAAGATGTTGATCGACTCTTGGAAGATGTTATCTCAGGCCGATATCCATAATGTTGTGTTATTCAATTCTTTGCCACATGCATCCGATTATATCTCTCACGATAGTGTTGATAATGTTGTAATCTGAGTATTTCGATAATGTGCATCGATCGAGTCTTTAAAAGTCGAAAATGAACGATTGATTAACGAGCTTTCAAATGCAAAACGTCGTCTTCAATGGTGTCAAAAGATTGTCAAAATCGTGAACTTGCTTTGCAAAATAAAATCAACCGATTGCTATCCAAAACGTTTAATCCAAAATTTGAGCAACTGGATGATCAAAACGTGTCTTTGAAATGTCAAATCTCAAAATATGAACAAGAACTTGTAAAAGTTAAACAGAATATGGTGTCATATTTGATTTACTTAAAAGACTCGTGATGAAGCATCAAATGAGCTTGATCATTTTCTTGCACACACTAAGGAAGTCATGAATTTTTGGAAATCTTCGCTCAAAATCAAGAATTGGTGCACACTATCTTTAAGTTAAGAGAAATGTTAGAAAAGTATGAACAACTTCCGCCACCGTGATTAAGAGAATAGCCAAGAACACTTAGTAATCGTGAACCTAGAATCCCTACTACCAAATCACAAGTTGCTAACGTGCTTCCTTCTCTCGAAACAGAATAGTTGCCTCTTTTCCAAACGTCGCACTTCATGCCTAGAGCAATACAAGGAAGAATAAGAAGTTGCACCTAAGAAAAGAACAATAAAGAATGTCAAGTAGAAGAACACCCTAGGACTATGAATAAGACTCACGTTACTTCCACTATAGATATTGCATCCGCAAATGTAATAGAAATAGTGATGTAACGAATGCTAAACCTTAAGTACTTTTGATATTCACCGATGCATCTTGTGCTATTTGTCGTAAAAGTATGAATTCGATTGTCATGATAAATGTGTTGCTAAAGCTATCATCTCTCATTTATGGAATCCAAAAATCGAATACCTCTAGGCCCACTAATCATTCTAAGTCCGTGCTTGGTAGACCACCTTCTTTAGATTCTAAGAACGCATTGTTGTCCCCTGTAGCTCAGTTTCACCTCCAAAGAATGTAGTACCACCTAGTGCATTCACTAAGACTAAAGCAAATACTAGTTATAGATGGCGTAAATGGATATATAACACACTAGGATTTAAATGGATGCCTAAAGTTATTGATGTGTATATCTACTATAATCGCTCAGGAACCCTCTAACATTTCGTGTTCCACATCTACTTCTATTCCATCCGTGTCGTCGTGTGTAATGCGTGTGATATGATCATTCTCTGGATTGTTGATAGCGGATGTTCCCAACATATGACAGCAACCTTAAAGCGTTATCAAACTTTATTGAAAAGTTCATTGCACCGTCAGATTCGGGAATGATCACTGCAGCACTATCATGGGCTACGGAGACTATATCAATGGGAACATCGAAATTAGCAGTGGTTTATTATGTGGAAGGCCTCGGTCACAACTGCTTTCGATGAGGTCGGTTCTTTGATGGAGATTTGGAGGTTGCTTTCAGGAGAAATCTTGTTTCATTCGTGATCTACAAGGAAACGACCTTATGTCCGCTCGCATAATTCTAGTCTTTACACTATCTCTATGCAAGACATGGTTGCTTCATCTCCCATATGCTTACTTTCAAAGGCAACATCACCAAAATCCCGGCTATGGCAATCGCTGCCTCTCACATTTAAACTTTCAAACTATAACCAATCTTGCTCGACTCAAACTAGTTGAAGGTCTCCCACGATTCCAGATTCTAAAGATCACCTTTGCTCACCATGAACAAGGGAAAAGCACTCGTGCTCATTTTCCTTCAAAGGTGGAACACGCCTCAAAGATGTGCTTCATCTTCTTCACATGGATTTGTGGCCCGATGCGCGTGCAAACAATCAATGGCAAATGGTACATCTTAGTAATTGTTGATGACTATTCACGCTGGACTTGGGTCTACTTTCTTCAAGCAAAGACCAAGATCCACAGATGATCATCACCTTTCTTTACGAAAATACAGTTCATTCAAACACCGCTGACAAATAAGAATGATAAAGGAATTGAATTTGTTAACAAAACTCTTCGTGAATTTTATGAGAAAGTGGAATTCAAAGATCGACATCTATTGCACGTACACACGAACAAAACGGAGTTGTTGAAAGACGAAACCGAACGTTAGTGGAAGCCGCAAGAACAATGTTAATCAATGCTAAACTCCCAGATTACTTGTGGGCGTGTCGATTCATCGCATGCTATACTCAAAACCGTTCTATGATTACAAAACACCACAACAAAACACCTTTCGAGCTTGTCCACAACAAAAACCGAATCTCAAACACTTTCATGTATTTGGATCTCTTTGCTATCGAATAATGATCGTGATGACTTTAGAAAGCTCAAAGCCAAAGTCGACATTGGAGTCTTTATTGGATATTGTGATAATTCTAAAGGTTTTCGGATCCGGAATCGTCGAACAAAGGAGGTTATGGAAACGATTCATGCTCATTTTGATGAACTTACGGAGATGGCTTCGAGTATAACGACTTGGAACCCGGTCACAACCGCTTAAACTTCCCCAAACCCCATCATCACCGAACAAAGCCCCGGCTCACTCGTCAATAAATGGAAAGGCTATTTGATCCATTGCTCAATGATGATATTGATGAACGTGCTCCGTGTGTATCCGATGTTTCCGCTCAACCCGATAATACTCTTATACCGATACACTGCGACAACAACTATCGCTGAAGAAGTACCACCGATTGACTCCAACACAACAATTGAACAAACCGCTTCCAACAATGATGAACCGGTGATGATGTTCAATGATGTACCCCACCGCAGATTTTGATCCAAATGCATTCTTTAACCCGCTTGCTAATGAGATCGCTGCACCGATGTCGCGGAATCATCTACAAGCCATTTGAATCCTCAAAATCGCACAATGTATACCAACATCAACCTCTACACATCGATGGACAAAAGACCATCCTCTAGAAAATATTATTGGCAACCCGAATCAACTAGTCGTTACGAGACAATGTCTTCACACAGATGGTGAACATTGCATCTATGCACTCACTGTCTGCCAATCTGAGCCTAAAAACATTAAAGACGCAATGACAAAGGACACCTGGATTGAATCCATGTAAGAAGAACTCAACCAATTCAAACGTCTTGAAGTATGGGAACTGGTTGAAAGACCAACAAGGGTTTACGTCATTGGTCTCAAATGGATTTAGAAGAACAAATTGGATATTGAAGGGAACGTTATCCGAAATAAGTCACGTCTGGTGGCCAAGGGTTATCGATGTGAAGAGGGATTGATTTTGAAGAATCATTTGCACCGGTTGCTCATCTTGAGGTCGTTTCGGATATTTCTTGCGTCATGGCTCATATGAATATGACGGTTCATCGATGGATGTCAAAACTGCGCTTCTCAATGGACAACTTAAAGAAACGGTTTATGTCACCAACCGATGGATTCGTTGATCACGAAGTTCGAACCACGCCTACAAACCGAAAAAGCTCAGTATGGTCTCAAACAAGCTCCTGCATGGTACGGTAAGCTATCATCTTTCCTCATTGCCAATAATTTCACCAAAGGTTCGGTTGACCCTACTCTTTTTATACAATATCACGGGCACATATCTTAATTGTTCAAATTTACGTGGATGACATCATTTTGGGTCTACACATAAAAGTACTCAATCGCTTTTGCAAAACTAATGAAGAAAAATTTTGAAATGTCAATGATGGGTGAACTTACGTTCTTTCTAGGACCGCAAGTTCATCAATCACCCCGTGGTATTTTCTTGAGTCACCAAAGTATGCCCTTGAATTGTTAAACAAATTTGGAATGAAAATCATGACACTTATGCCACACCAATGACTCATACCAAGAAGCTAGATGTCTGATTTACATGGGAAATTAGTCGACCCTACCAAATACCGTAGTATTATTGGGTCTCTCATGTATCTAACAACTAGCGTGCCCGATATTGTCTTTGCCATTTATCTTTGCTCCCGCTATCGTCGAGACCAATCGAAACCCACCTCTCGAGGCTAAAAGAACTCCGATACATCAAGGGAACCATTAACTTGGGGATCCGTATCCGAAGGATTCTCGGTTTTGAACTAATCGCTTTTGATGCCGATCACGCAGATGTTTAGATTCACGGAAAAGTACTTGAGCACTACAATTTCTTGGTGATAAACGGTGTCCGGAAATCGAAGAAGCGAGGATTGTACATCGTCATCAACCAAAGCGTAATATGTAGCCATGTTAGCGTGTTGTGCTCAAGTCATTTGGATGAGAACACAACTCAAAGACTATGGTTACGTATTTGATGTAATCTCGATGTATCATGACAATCGGAGTGCCATTGCGATCTCGCAACTCGGTTCAAAGACTCGAAATCAAAGCACATCGATCTTCGCTATCATTTCATCAAGGACCACGTGGAACAGGTACGCTTGAATTATACTTTATGGGTGCTGAATACCAATTGGCGAGATCTTCTCACCAAAGCCTTAGCTCCTCGCTAGGTTTAATGAGTTGGTCCACCGGATTGGTATGCGGTGTTTGACTCAAGAGGAATTGGATGAACTCTTAAAACAGTCTTAAAAACCAACAAACACCAAAATCTCTTTGTAAATATTTTCAAAAACAAAATACAAAAATATAAAACCCGATAAAACAACAAAATATTCTTCTATCTATTTTTCTTTCAACATGACAAGTACATCTCTTCCACAACACTTAAATCTTTCAAAATTCAAGATTTTTCCGATCAAGTGTTGAGGGGAGAAAATAAATACTTAATCGTCTCAAAACATCCGTACTTGCATGTTATCCTATCCGGTTGTTTCTTTAAATTATGGTGGTCACGTTTGGTTTATCGACACTCCTGACTAAAATTTATAACCTTTCATTATTTTCTTAAGTCGAGGGGAGTGTCGTCAAGTTTCTTTCTTAAAATCTTTGTTTGGTAACAATAATGGAAGTTAAAAGGCTTTGATGAAAATGGAAAAGGTAGAGGACTAAAAGCATCAAAAGCTCAAACTCTTTTCTAATAAAACTTCCACCTAACATTATCACTTCACATTTAGTACACAAACCAAACATATCCTACGCATATAAATCATTCAACAAATCCGTGTTTTGGATCGTCATTTTGTAAGTGATTTCTGAATCTAAACGTGTTTACAAATAAAGGTTTTGATTTATATCAAAAACTAACGGTTAGATTTTCATTTGTGGTTGATTTGGTGTTCTATGCATAAGCGTATGAACACCTAATCAAGAATGGGTGTTTGTGGTGAAAAAGATTGTGTCAAAACGTTTGTATAACATCAATGAATACTTTTTCATCACTTAAACACATCCAGAAACACTAATTGATTGTTCTTGAGGAATTAGGGTTTATGCGTGGAATTGGGTATTATCAAATGTGAATGTTTTTGGTCAAAAAGATTGTTGTGTGATAATGTTATCATGATGAATTAATGATATCCAGGCCTTAAAACAACCCATAAACACTAATTGATTGTAAATTAGAAATTAGGGTTTAATGTTCTTCGCGTTTGGGTATTTTTGATTCATTGAGAGTTTGATGTTAAAACTTGGTTATTACACTCACATGACATCTAAATACCACCAGAAAAACTTTGGTGTAATTCCTGTGGCTAAAAATCGTACGCGTAATCTTTAAACTTTAGGGTTTTAGTTTACGCATAAGGTTCATTACGCGTAACTCTTTGAATGAATGTTTGTGAGTAAATTTATTATACAATGAATGTGGGTGTTAATATTAAGGTCGTGATGAATTTATTTCGTGATTGCTACCGTTAAAATTCGTAATCAAGGTTGTTAACCATCTACGTATAAGGATTACCCACGATAGCATGTTATGCGAAGAGAAATCTTACGTAGCGCACGCTGTAAGGTTCTACAAAGGGACTACGCGTATCCCGTGAAGGATATGCGAGAGCGGTGACCTACGCATAAGGTCTACTCTTACGAGTAAGCCTTACGCGTAAGGTTTTATATACGCCACGCGTAAGCTTTACGATAAGGTCCCCTTTTCCACGAGTAATATTTCTTACGCTGTAAGTAAGGATCCCACGATAAGCTTATGTCACGCGTATACTTCTCCTGTTTACGCATAAGCCTCCATTTCTACGCCTAAGCCTTGATCAAACCTTCATTATGAATTGTTACGCTTGCAAACTTGTAAATAAATAAATCATAACGTCACGAAACCAATAATGTCACTAATAAGCTTAAATGTGTAATGTGTTGTGAAAAATATGTGATAACATAAACTTTAAAACCTAAAGTTAACTAACTCACAAAACTTTTCTCGACATCATTGGACTATTGGACAAACAAGTGATTTTGGACTCGTAACAATCATTGACATTGCTCATTCAATAATTAGACAATTAAACCTTCTGTTGACTAACATTATGTCTTTTGATATGTTGGTTCTTTTGGCTAAATGTGTTTCAGATCACGACATGGAAGCTCAAATGAATGTGGATGCACCAAATATTCTCACCATTGCTGATATATTCCCGCATGGCTATCCAATGAAGATTGGAAAGAACAATCTCGTGAGTTGACTTTGAAACTCTCACCGCTCGAATCTTCTTGTCTCATTGCGGTGGATATTCAAGAATCATCCCTATCGTAACATGCTCACCAACTCGCCATCGTTTAAATCTACATACGCAATTCGAATACAATGCGTATGATCAAAGGTCAAAATGTTGTGACGATGATGCTCAATCACAAGCAAATCACCATCACTCCCCGCAGACTTACGGGCTATTCTCCTCATTCCCGACATCATACCAATCGAATACTCACCGCACCCATCAAAGACGGTTCGCAATTCTTGATTGATATTGGGTATGACGAAGCTTCAGGATTATCACTAAGCATTCTCACGTGGATCTTAAGAACATCCTCACCTTTGAGAACCCTTTATATCATCATCACAAAATCCATTTCGGTCGTGATGGTGACTGCATGAGCATCCCAAGCTCGTGGAACCGCAAATCTTTTGGGCTCGATCAACATGAAACACATCACGCTTGAAGCTCGATTTGGGATGACATGATGACATTCCTCAAAAGCTTGGCTCAAAGATTCCTTACATCGATATACTAAACTCGTTGATCCAGAGAGCACTTGGGTATAACCCTGATATCCCAAGAGAATCAATGACCGACAATCATGACATGTTGTCTCGAACCTACCTTAATCGTCGATTCAAGGAATCAACAACAAAGAAACAGGTGTCTTGGTTGCCGCACCATCTTCTCTCGTATGAACTTAAAAGCTCTACTCTTATAAAAGATATTTGATTGTTGGGAAGAGAACAAAGTTGGCTTTCTTGATGAAAATCTTCCGGTACTCCCACAAGAAGAACCGTAAGAGGAAGCGCAGAAGTGCTACAAGCACCGAGAGTCGAGGAAGTTTCCCAAGAGAAATCCTCACGCAAAGGAAAGTTCCTTCTAAGGAAGTCGCTCCTATTCCCATTCCAAAGGTCGAACCTCAAAGAAAGCTAACTGACGAGGACTCGAGGGTACTACATCGATGAAGAGATTTTCACTCAAACAAACTAAAGATGACACTACAACAGTACCTAAACCTCCAAGTCCACCCGCAGACACAGCAAAGGGAAGACTCGTTGACGAGCACGAAGAGGAAAGCTCAAGAAGAGCCACCGAAACCGATTACAAGAAAAGTTCAAATTCCTTAGACTCCAACACGTGGCAAAAGAACTTGCTAAGGATCAAATGGGTGACCCGAGGGTCAAGTGGTGCGCTCAACCTACACCAAATCCTCGATGCGGTTAATCAACCCGATAAGGGATCCGTGCCACCACTTTGGAACAACAACAAACGCGTGTGGAGGATACTATTGAGTATGACTTTGAAGAACCAGAAAAGGAAAAGACTAAAAAGACTTCTGGTGCTGAAACAAAGACTGATGAAATGACTAAGTCTGGAAGAGATGATGACGCTAATTATGATGATTTTCTTCTAGACAGTCCAACACATCCCAAGGAGAAAACCTCAGAACCTCCTAAGGACCCCGAGTCTCCTCATGTCTCTTCGTCATCAGATTCTTCTTCTCATTCTTCACCACCACCATCAAAAATATCAACCAAATCATCATCCAGATCAGTGAAGAAGCCAACTGCCTCTTGGATTTCTCAAGCTAAAACTCGAATTGTTAAAGTCACAAACAAGTCGAAAGAAAGACATGCTTTACAAGAAGTCGGATTTTCTCACCGGACAAATACAAGATCTTCATGATGAGAACGACAAGATGCAAGTTGAAAGGGAATACGTCCGTAATACATGAAACGTGATCTTCAAGGGGAAATGAACGAGATGATCAAAGGTTACACTCACAAGTACCTCCTTGACTTTGTTCCTAAAGTTACAAAGGAGTTGTTCACCAAACAACTCTATCCGAATCTACTTCATTTGGACAAGCAGACTATGAAATCAACACCAATGCATGTAAACATCAATCCAGCTTGATCCCATAATCTTCTCGATGTCGAATTAGTTGACCGCCGGTAGCTCAAATGTCCAAACGATCTACAACACTTGCCTCTCACGAAGGTAAATTGCTTGAAGCATTGCCGAATATCAACTCAAATCAAGATGTAAGAAGTCGAAGGCCTAAACGCCCAAGAGACGATGAAGATAAAGATAAGGATAAGCAAACGAGCCTAAACGCCTAAGAAGTCCGGTGAACCATCTTCTATGCAACCACCACCCCAACGGACTCCAACACAACAAAGGTCTCCTCCTCGCTCTTCTACAGATAAACCTCAGATTCTCGAGTTACCACCCTGCACTCGTAAAACCGGTGACTACTTTGAGTATACGGGTGGTGATGATGAGGAAGTCTCGAGCCCCAACAACAACCCATCTCTCCCGACACGTACCAAGAAACCGTAATCCTCCTCTAGGCCAGAAGAAGAAGAAGAAGAAGGCGCCTATGACCGACGCCTTATCATGGCTAGACGAGGATGATAATCAATTGAATGGTTCTCAAGCTTGTTGATTCCACTCCCTACCCAAATCAAGGTCAAGAGGTTACATAATGTAGTACATTGGAGCATGCGAAACTACCGCAAGGAAAATTCGTGTGAAGAAGATGACGAAACCGAGTTGAAGCGAATCAAGAATGAAGCATTTCAACTTCTAAAAGACAATCGGAAAGTGCTATTAAAGTTGAGTATCACCTTGTTAATATAGCACGAGCTATGTCTAACAATGTGGATTGGCTCAACCTGTAGCAAACATCGACTTCACCAAATGGGACAATCCTCCATACTACACCAACGGGTCTAAACCTCTACCAACAATTGGCCAACCAGATCGTTCTTAGGATTCCATTCCGATATTTCTTCAACAAAACATGGAATTTCTTCTACATGGTGGCGATGGTTCAAGGAAATATGCTACATCCCCGACACTTCCGCTCCCAAAGCAGCCCATATACTCTAACCCAGATAGCCATCGAGGAAAGAGCTAACCACATGTTCTCCAACAAAGTGGAAGAGTATGACCGTGATGCAATGTATGGGATTCACCATTGGTCAAACACCAAAGAATCTACTACGTGTCGCCAGTTCGTAAGTCTCAACATGAAGTGTTCAAGATTAAGAGTATCGTTGCCATCAGCATGTTGATCTTTCGCTCAAATAGGACTACACTTTTCTCAAGAATATTGTGGTCAAAAGGCAAGACGAAAGGGACTATGCATTCTCTCAAGCGGATTTTGAGAATTTGTCTCTCAACGACATTGAAGACATGTACCTGCCAAAGTACGTGGATGCATGAGACAATTCTCGATCAAGTGCAACGTGAATTCATCAAGTCATTGCTTATCTTCATCAAGAATAGTAATCAAAGAACGTAGAAGATCTCCACTTGCAGCTAAATCATATCGCACCCGTGTCAACTTCACTCCACCTCAACTAGATCTTCCCAACATCAACCGCCTTTCTCAATACACACTCATCGCCTAACCATTCGGAGTGGTTTACCTCATGAAACACAACGCAATCGCTTGATGGCGTGTAGAGATCTTCACAAGTTGGGGATCACACATTGAAGAAGGTTAGGGACGGATCGCTTATAGGTCAAGGATATTCATGAAGGAATTGGGTCAAAAGACGATGAAATTCTAAGTAAAGACGGATGTGAGGAGAATCATCACCGTGGATTGATGAAAGGTTGTATCGACGGACCGCCTGTAACTCGAGAGCTTTGTAGTGGTCGTCCTGTGATTGCTCACGGCTATCAAAGCCCAAGACGCATTCCCGTAAAGATTGATGGACTTCGGTACCCCTTGAACCGCTTCTATTTCATATAATTTGATGTGTGATTATATATGTCAATGGCTTGTGCACACATAACAGTTGTACAACCCGTAATTGTCAAGAAAGGACCCCGTGGTACGCTTTGCCACAATCCTTATAAAAGGAGCTAAAGCTTACTTACTTTTGAGTAGTCCTTATCAAACCTTTCACTTTTCAAAGGTTTTACTCAAAAGAACAAGTACTTCCTTATGATTTTCAAAACCTCAACCGCTTATATCACTTGTCGGAGGGGAGTATTTGACTTAAAACTTTGTTCACCAAAATGTTCTTTGTGTCACTCTTCCCGCAACACTCAAATGGTCATATTTATTTCAACTTTTCAAAATAACATTTTATATGCCATTTTGAGGGGAGAAAATTATGTGATAAAAAATATGTTGGGTAAATGCAAATGAATCTTTGTGCTATATACTTAACCAACGAATTGACGATACTTAATCACAAGAACTCGAAAAGACTTGTCCGGACGGGTAATAATTTCAAGCTAGTTTGATAGTGATATAAACGTGTCTCGCAAAGGACTTGTCCGAGTAGAATGTACCATTCGAGAAACTCTTGGTAGACATGAACTCGACGGGTTTGACAACCTTTCGAGGTTTGTCTACACCTTCAAGGTAGTTATTAGAGCTAGTTGTCACCTAAAAGTCGATAATGTAACTCTTTAACTATGCAACGTGACCGTGTCTCATGGGGATTGTCTATCTTGAGTTGATCAATTCAATAAGTGCGCTTTTCCTCATCGTGCGATTTCGTAAAAACCTTAAGCACATGTGGAGGGGAGTATTATGCAAAATATTCATCTCTTAACGTGGTACTAAAATGTTTTTATTCACAAACACTTTGAGAGATTTTCAAGATAATGGTTTTATGGAAACATAGGTTAGTCATGGAGTTATAAGGTGACTAAGGTTAGAATAACCGTCTCTATGATCCGCCAGAGTCGGACGGATCTACCCAAGGACACCACAAATAGTTAGAATTTAGAAGTCCTTAGGTATGATTGTAAAATGAGAAATGAGAATCGAGAAAGAAGGAGTTGAAGAATCAAAAGAAATGCAAAGAAAAGGGTGAAAAGAAATAGCCTCCGCATTATTCAACTTAGGCGCATAATCGGGTTCAATTCATATGCTACCGATTGTCACTTGATGACACCGGTATTGAAGATTAAAAGTCGTCATGGACCCAAAGGACGCATGCACTAAACCTTCTTAGCCACTCAAGTTTCTCCCAACAAAACTTGTTTCATTCTCACAGGAACCCTACATAATCTATCGGCTTTCTTAGAGATGGTCGATATTGAAGAAGGAGACCCTCTCCTAGTCTCCGCTCAGAAAACCAAACGAACTATTGAGTCTAGAGCCACGAGATTCATCAAAAGATCTCTCGATACACCGACATTTCATCACTTGATGTTCAACAATAAAAACATCGCTGGTACGTTATGGAGTCCTTCACAGATCTTAGCAACTGTCGAGAACATTTATGAGAGGTTCACATCCGTGATCCTCGTGATTGAATGGAAACTCCGCCAGGTCAACTTCAAATAGGCCTCGACAACAGTCACTTCGGTCACTCCTCGTGGATTATGCTTAGTGTGTCTCAAACGGTCTACAATCGTGAGGTGATGCTTCTGTACCTCAAATGACTCATCTAAACCGTAGGTGTACTTTGCACATTACGTTATCTCACTTATGGGACTCCAGCTCAGAACGGCCTTTGTAAGAATTAGAGTTGTGTTTTCACACTATGTCGTTAACACTCTCAAGTTCAAACTTGTAAGTGCCGAATCCGCTTATTACTAACCGCTTTAATGTTTTTTCTTATGGAAGCTCAAGCGGAATGATCGTGCGCATTCTTCTCATGTTCACGCCAACATCATCACTAATGGAAGTTCTATCTTAAAGCAACACAAAAGTCGAATGATTTTTCGTCAAATCAAAGAATCTACAAAGTTTAAAGACTTAAAGAACTTCATCAAGATCGAAATCCAACGTCAAAGAGCGTGTGAGCATGTTGAAGAATAACGTGGAGACACCGGAGCAAAGAAGTTAACCCGAGGCGCACTTGATGCACTACAACATACTATCACTTTCATCACAAAGAACAAAGTGATGTCAAAGCAGAACTGTTCAAAGAAGACAATTTCTCTACACTCGAGAAATTGTTCGAATCAAGGCAATTCTTCTCACAAGAAAGAAGAATGTCAGAAGACGTCAAAGCTACTATTACATCAACGCCTTCACCGTTTATATTTTTCATCACCAACACTTATGGGGAGATTGTTGGAATCACTCCTAAATCTTAATCAAATGTTAGTGATTCATATGTAATAGTTAGCTTAGTTATGGCCTTTATGTTTGTTATTAGCCTTAAGCTTATGTAGAAGGCCCATGAGCTTAGGCCCATGTCCACTAAGGAAAGGAAGGGAGTAGGAGTGTTGCCCTTGCTCCCCTTCCTATAAATACTCTTATATAACTCTGATAACGCTACACGCGTCTTTCGGGGTCAAGGAAACTTCCTTTTCTTCGAGCAAGTTTTATAACACCCTAGGCAGTGAACCTAATCGTTGTAGTGTAGTAATTAGGGTAAGCCACGGGTATTGATATCGTTCTCTGGGAATAGGAATGCTAGTAAGGAGTTACTACGCTAAGGTTAAGGTTGAGGAAGATTATTTTTATCTTTTATGTTTTATGAAAGTGGAAAGGTACTAATCTCTGTATTGGATTTGGGGTTGGTATTTCACCGATTACTCTACTATTATCTAATTATCTAAACTAAGGTTGTGGGAGTCTATGTCTAATTAATGCGTGCTCGTATGATAGTTTAAAGATGTGTTTACTTAGGTTGTACTACTCCTTAATTATCTCCTATTGATGGTTGAGTTGTCACGCCTTATTCTTAGTTGCGTTGTGTGTCTAAAGTTGTAGGCATGCTTTCTCCCTAACTCTTTGAACTTACCAAAGGGTCTCGCCTACAAACCCACTAGGATGATAAACTCCTACCTAAGGCGCGCTCTTGATGGTTTAGCCTACAACTACTCGTGTAATTATATTCTAAGGTTCGCAAAGATGAATCAAGCATTAAGTACACAACGAATGACCTATCGACATTAGATCAATAATCAACTAAGATAAGAAACAACCAATCAATATTCAATAATTAAGTTTGATACTTTCTAAGCAAACACACAAATAAATTAGCCGGACATGGAGAACATGCAAGCATACACACAAATAATCAAAGATATAATTGAATTAATGAAGTAAAGACTTATCTTGATGTAAGATAGGGTTTAAAACCCTAAAATACCGTATAAGACACCTTAGGTTCGGTTTTAGGTTTTCACCCAAAAGACTCTCTCAAAGACCGAAAAATTGGATTCTATATATAAGATTACATATGCGACGGCCACCTTATGTTTTGTGACGCCGCCATGTCGCCGCCATTAGGGTTTCGCCTTGGCCACGTTAACCTTGGCGACGGCGCCACCTTATGTCCGTGACGCCGTCCTCTTCGCCTTCGACGCCGTCTCGATTGCATCTAGGCCGCCCGAGTAGCGACGGCCTACTCTTTCACAACTAGACGTCGCCACTTGAAAATACGAGTTTTGAGTTCGAATCGTCACAAAAATCTTGGGACGGCCGCATTAGCACCCGCCGCCGCCTTCTAATTTCAAAGAATCGTGAGTGTCTCGATTTTGACTTTGGCCATTTTCTTCATATATTCGCGCCTTTTCGTCCAAATAAGTGCCATTCCAAAGATTTTGCCTTCAAAAGACCTAAAAGTGAAAAGGAACGATATTAAGCAATAACGGATACAAAGTGATCAAATAAGGACTTAAACGACCCTCAAAATGGTACCTTTAAAACCTTATCAAATATCCCTACACTTGTTATTTGCTTGTCCTCAAGCAAATGTGCTTTTAGCCAATTAATTTATAAGTTAGGGTCATGAAGCATTAATTCAAAACGGTCCACAACACATATAAGCCCCAAGAAAGTCATAACAAGCACGGAAATTACATACTAGCACCTCACATGGGGTGTTTGGATACTCACATCTCTCTCGGGTGTATATATGAAATATAACAAATAGGAAATGGAAGATAAACACTCATTAACCGGTCCTAGTACATAGATTACCATAGGCTTGAGAATAGATCAAACCTCCATCGCTTGGCTTAAGCACCTAGGAAAGACTATCAAAGAGGTCTTTAAAGGGTTGTAATGTTAGGCTTACAGAGAGAAATAAGGGTTTGGTGGGATAGGCTATTTAGTGGTGGCAAGTCAAAATCTCTATGTTAAATGCATATGAAGAATGGCGTTGCTAAGCCAAGACTCGACACTCTAAACTCTAGATAACCGAAATAAATAAACATAAATTTAAAGGATAGATGTAGGATGGTAGCCAGTATGTTTTTTTTTTTTTTTTTTTTTTTTTCACACTCTATTTTTTCTTTCTCTTTTCTATTTTTTTTTCGCTTTTTTTTTTTTTTTTTTTTTTTCATACACTTTTACTCTACCATTCTCACGATAACATCAAAATACTAGGATTTATAGGCATATCCCTACACTTGAGTTTTTATTACTCTAACACTAATTTGACCCGAATTGAAAAGATCAAAACACTTGGGGTACATTATTATGCAAACAAAGGAATTTGAATTTTTAACGCTCCTTCCCATCATTTCATAAACTTTAACTTTTCCCATGAATCCCAATCGTCCCAAAACTCAGATACAAAGGATATGACTCGACTTAGCAACTTATGCAAGCAACTAGATAATTGAACTAAGGGTTTAGGGTAATAACAAACATTTGCACTAAAAGTGAGTGCATAAGGGGTAGGCTAAGGCGATTTGGGTGTATATTTGGGGTGGGGGTAAACAATGTTTTCATTGATATTCCGAAAACCAAACATCACGAGAACCGCGAAATGATAGGCTCGAGGGTTAACTAGGGGTATCGTGTACTAAAGATGAGTACAACGCAAAGGGTGTGGGGGGAATTACTCAACCGATGTGGAAGAAGTAATTATATTACGGGTATCAAACAAGGGTTATCCTAATGCCTCTTATCATTTAGTTATTCCTAACTACACAAGTGTAGCCTCACTTGCGATCTCGGAATGCATCACAAAACAAGTTCTAGAATCTAATATACTACCGGTTCACACTCTAAGCATTGAAGATGAATGCTTTAATTCCTACTAATCTAAGGGCGATCCTCACATTTTGGTGGAATTTGGGTGGTAAAGGGTTTTGTGCTAGTCATATAACTTCCTATCCATGAGACGCTTTTGTTAAGACTAATGGCCCACTCCTATATGTCATAAAAAATTTTAAATTTGGTGCCAAAATTACCCTAACCGACATTTTCTCATGGTTTATTACACAATCACAATTGGACAAAGCAAATAGTCAAGGATAAGCATAGTTTCAAAGTTCCTGCTTTATTTTCCTCCCACATTTAAACCGAACATTGTCCCCAATGTTCCCGAAAGTATCAAAGTTATGATAAAAGAAGGTAATCAAAACGAAGAAACTAGTACCCCCGATTAGCTCGGTAGGATCCGTAAAGTGGTGGTTAAATCATTTTCAAGAAGAATTATTATGAAAAGCTCCTTCCAATCTTATGTAACTTCTTCTTGACAAACTAAACTCGCACACTTGAAGAAAACAAACGAAACCTTCGCGTAAAATCGCGGTAATAATATATATAAGACTCGATTTAAACTAGGATATAATGCTTGTGGAATGGATGTTTATAGAATTTCTAAGAAAATTAAGACCGAAAATTCCAAAATTTATAAGTAGCTCGTAAAACGAGAAAAGTAATCGATGTTTTACTCCTTCCCGACGCCAGTTGCAATCTCGATGTCAGTTATCCCGACAAAAACCGGTCTCATTTTCTCGAAAAATTCGAAAATTTACATCTTTAGAATCGGAAAATTTCGCAAAACATCCATTATGACTCGATACAAGCATTTGACTCGAACAAACAAACATAAATATCTTTTAGTTAATTGTTATTCTCATGTTTACGCTTTTTTGAAAACGCGTGTAATCCTCCCTACACTTATCCCTTATGTAAAATACCTTTATATGCAATTAAGACGAGGTTAAAACAAAATAAAGCATTTTACAAATTTAAACATGAGGATAAACAATTAATAAAAGATATATGACACTAACAAGCAAAAAATTAAACATGGGTTGCCTCCCACGAATCGCTTTTCTTTATTTAAGAGTCTTGTAGCTAGACTCGTAGTCGTACTTCTACGTTTTCTCATTACCGCCCTCTTCACCCTTTGTTTTCCATGCCTCTCGGGTTTCATTGAAATTCCTAGGTCCGGGTATTGTAGGGAATCTTCCTCCCGCTCCATTAATACGTGAGGATGCGAGTCAACGGAAGCATGTTCGGGATCGGGTGCTAGTGCTGCGTGTTATGAGGATCACAAACGGCTCACACGAGGAAGAAGCTTTGTTCACATGATGTGAAGATTTAGGATTTTCAGAGCTCATGAGGAATCTAACTTGATCTTCAAGTTCGATCATCCCACGGTCGGGAGGAGGCAAGGAGATTGCCTTAACGGTTTTGGGCAAACACGGGGTCATCCCAACTTTCGTTGTCATAGAGGGCGAGGTCCTCTATTATTTCCCATGATTCTTCTCGCGTGAGATCACTAAGTTTTCCACCACCGCTTGGTCAATGGATCGCTTAGTGGGGAAGTTGACATGATCATAAAAGATTTGGACTGGAGCCAAAGATCAATGCCGTGATGAGGACTTTATGAAGTAAGTCCTTGAATCGGGTCCATGCTTCAGAGAGATTCACCTTGACGTTGTTGGAACATCAAGATGTCATTCCTAAGCTTAGTGGTTCTCCGTGGGAAAAATTGAGCAAGGAAGCGAGAAGTAAGATCATCCCAACTCGAGATGGATCCGCGGGAAGTCGCTCAAGCCAATTACTAGCTTGGTCCCATAGAGAGAATTGGAAGAGACGCAGCGCGTGGTCTCCCGAGTAGTAGCATCAAGGTCGATGGAATCGATAATTTGAGGAAACCTCGATGTCGATGGAATGCACATCCGCTTTGCACCAACCGGATGGTGTCGGATCGCAGGCCGTAGTTTGGGCTTGGTCGGAAGCTCAATGGTGTTCCTATAGCCTAGGTGGCTTGGTTCGAGTATTCACCAAGAGTACGGGCTCTTGGCGGGTCATTTGGTGGCGGGTTGATGAGTGGTGGTTGGTTATCACCTTCCATGATGAAAAGTGATAAGATTACGAACAAAGGTCACGAAGAAGGGGATAGACAAGAGAAAGCAAAAATGAGAAAAATTTACTTGATAGGAATCAAGCAAAGAAACCTAAATGATGTGGACTATTAACTAGCTATTCTATTCCGCAATGCGCGCCTAAAACTAGATAACGCTACACGCGGCGCTCGGGGTCAAGGAAACTTTCTTTTCTTCGAGCAAGTTTTATAACACTCTAGCAAATGAACCTAATCGTTGTAGTGTAGTAATTAGGTAAGCCACGGGTATTGATATCGCTCTCTAGGGGAATAGGAATGCTAGTAAGGAGTTACTATGCTAAGGTTAAGGTTGAGGAAGATTATTTTTATCTTTTATGTTTTATGAAAGGAAAGGTACGAATCTCTAGTATTGGATTTGGGGTTGGTATTTCACCGATTACTCTACTATTATCTAATTATCTAAACTAAGGTTGTGGGAGTCTATGTCTAATTAATGTGTGCTCGATGATAGTTTAAATATGTGTTTACTTAGGTTGTACTACTCCTTAATTATCTCCTATTGATGGTTGAGTTGTCACGCCTTATTCTTAGTCACGTTGTGTGTCTAAATTTGTAGGTATGCTTCTCCCTAACTCTTTGAACTTACCAAAGGGTCTCGCCTACAAACCCACTAGGGATGATAAACCCTACTCTAAGGCGTTCTTTGGATGGTTTAGCCTACAACTACTCGTGTAATTATATTCTAAGGTTCACAAAGATGAATCAAGCATTATACACAACGAATGACCTATCGCATTACTAGATCATTAATCAACTAAGATAAGAAACAACCAATCAATATTCAATAATTAAGTTTCATACTTTTAAGCAAACACACAAATAAATTAGCTTGGACATGGAGAACATGCAAGCATACACACAAATAATCAAAGACATAATTGAATTAATGAAGTAAAGACTTATCTTGATGTAAGATAGGTTTAAAACCCTAAAATACTGTACAAGACACCTTAGGTTTGGTTTTAGGTTTTCACCCAAAAGACTCTCTCAAAGACCGAAAAATTCGGATTCTATATATAAGATTACATATGCGACGGCGCCACCTTATGTTTTGCGCCGCCGTGTCGCCGCCATTGGGTTTCGCTTGGCCACGTTAACCTTGGCGACGGCGCCACCTTATGTCCGTGACGCCGCCTCTTCAGCTTCCGACGCCGTCGGATTGCATCTAGGCCGCCCGAGTAGCGACGGCCTACTCTTTCACAACTAGACGCCGCCACTTGAAAATACGAGTTTTGAGTTCGAATCGTCACAAAATCTTGGGACGGCGCCGCATTAGCACCCGCCGCCGCCTTCTAATTTCAAAGAATCGTGAGTGTCTCGATTTTGACTTTGGCCATTTTCATATATTCGCGCCTTTTCGTCCAAATAAGTGCCATTCCAAAGATTTTGCCTTCAAAAGACCTAAAAAGTGAAAAGGAACGATATTAAGCAATAACGGATACAAAAGTGATCAAATAAGGACTTAAACGACCCCTCAAAATGGTACCTTTTAAAACCTTATCAAACCCTCTCTTGAGGGTTGGTTATTCAATTTACTTTATTTCACATACTCTACGCCTAACTGTGCTACTCATACGTGTGTGTGTTTGTTTATTGTTCAACCGACCTCTATCTCTTCTCTATTTCTTTCATTGATGCTTGTGTTGTAAACTTAGTGACCTAACACATTCACACCACATTCATTATTAGTAACAGAAATCAAGCAATCATCATTACATGATTTGCAGATAGTAGCAGAATTCGAATTAATTATAGTACGCTTATAGTTAATACTAGAATCAATTCGATTCGTTTTATTCAACTCAAACTTAGTGTTCCTAGGGTGGTCTTCTACTCTCTTCCAATGCACATTCTTAGCTTGCGAGGTCCTATCTTGCTTTGTATTACCTGGAGGCTTTAACCCGCTTGCTTTTGTGTCACTGATTACTCCTGTAGAGGGAATTATGGGAACATTAGTTGGTTGGGCTACCTTTTGCATTCCTAAACTGGAAGTGCTAGGATATGAACTACTTGAAGGCACTCTAGAGTTCACTTTCTTAATACTGGGCATATAATGGGTTGCATACTTAGCACTAGGCATAGAACAAGGCAGCACAGCTTTATCTTTCTCACATAAGGATTTAGGGCATGTTGCTCTTAAACATTCTAACAGCTCTTGAGATCGTTTGGCTTGGATGCAAGCAAACCTAATTTCACTATCAAGTGGCTTATTTATGAAATCCTCTTCTACAATCTCACGGAGGCATTCTAGACTATCCTTAAGGTGAGCAAAATAGTTATGAATCACAAGTTCGTTATTTCTCGATGAGGAGGAATGTATTTGACAATACAAGATATTTAGAGTCCCAGATGACTTTGTTAAAGATTCTCATTAAAGACAAGTGGCATTTTCCCTTTTACCGACTCTTCGATTCTTAATTTCCTTTGTAAAGACGTTATTTTTCGTTGTTCTTGTCACGAGTGACTTTCATTGAATCATATAACTCTTTAAAGTGTCATTTAACTTTTCATTTTCTTCTAGAAAACTCTCATTTTCTTTTGTAAAACATTAACCAAGTTTTGAAGATGAAAAGTTTGAGAACTCGAGAATCTAAAGGAGGAGGCATTTTGGAGCCAACACATTGTTCTTTTCACCCTTTAAATGTGAAATTTGGGCTTTCAACTTTCTCGATCGTGTTACAAGTGAGCTTGAATCTGTTTCGTCACATTTGTTTATCTCAAAATCGTGATCAAACTCGGAACATCCGAGGATATCTTGATGTTTGAGGTTTTAACATTTTCTTTTAGATGTTGATACTTTAGTTGCAAATTAAAATGTTCAACTTCTAGTTTAGAAAAATGTTTTACCAAATTATCGTAATCATCCTGGTCAATTTTCTCATTTAGTTTTGAGTTTTTGTTTTCAAGCTCAATGACACAATCATGGGAAACTTTTAAAGCAACAAATAATTCATGAAATTGAGAAGCAGTAATAGAATGCTCAGTAATAGTATAAAACACATCTTGAGCCACACAACTCAATACTAAGTTCTTATTTAAGATATGCATATTCTTTCTTTCAATTTCATAATATTTGAGTTCCCGTTCATAATCATTGACCTCAACAATCATTGCATCAAATTTTTTTTCCATTTCTTTAATATCTGAGTTAATCCCTTTTTGGAGACTCTCAAATTGACCTTTTAATTGTATAAAGAAAGGCATGACCTCAGTTAAATAGCATTCTTTAGTTTGCTCAAAACCCCTTTCCCCTTCAGTTATCCTAGTAGGTGTGATTCTCTTTTTACATGTTTTCTCAAAATAAATGTACAGTCGATAAACAACATACAGGCTGAATAAGGTCTTGCTATTAGTGGAAATAGTTCTAGGAACTAAATGCATTGGTGTTTTCAGAGGATACATGAGTCGGAGGCATTTTCCTAAGGGGATGTTTGTCACAACAAGATTATCTCGCTTTTGCTTATCTAAATCCTTTTCTAGAACACTTGTTCTAAGCAAGCTAATGAGTTTGAGGCTTAAACTTGTTCGTGGAAATCCAATTTTCTTTTTGTAATCATGGGGTTTGGTTATGTTCTGCTTTTTACACTCAGTATCATCTAACTTCTCATCCATTTTCTTCCTAGAGGCATCTTCTAATTGAATATCTTCCTATGTGCACTCAACACAACTAGGTTTCTGTCTAGGTTTAAGAATTTCATTGCCATTATAGATTACGTTTTGAGCAGCTTTTGCTTTCTTACCATACTTAGGATTTGGTTCCTTTACAATGGGAATACTATGCTTATCGCTTAAGACTTTATGCTTAGTGACCATGTAAGCAAATCAATGGTATTCCTTGTACGCATAACTTATTTTCAAGCTTGTTTTTCAAAGTTTTTAGATTGTAAAAGTCATTCAAAAGTTTTGATTCCTTAGCATTAAATTCTTGTTTAAGCACTTTAACATTCTCTTGGAGTTCTTGTTTTTGCTTAACAGTTTTAGAAAGCTTTTCTTGTAAGGAGGTTAACTCTTGTTTTAACACTTCTTCTCTAAAATTACTTTTTCTAATAATTGTACGCATTTGGTCGTCCATTTCCTGCTCACGGTAGTTAACTCAAACTTAGCACGTTGTTCATAAATAGCAACTTGTTCTTTATAGGCATTCACTCAAAGATAACGTAATCATCGTGGGCACATGCAAATGTATTCATAAAAACATAGTCATCATTGATCGCAGAAGATACATCACTTGGTACAATCTCACTTTCACTTTGTGTCACATATTGATCATATGGGACAATATTACTATTACCCTCATTATCAATATCCGATTCATAAGTTTCAAGAGATTGTACTTCATTATGTATCTTTTGCTCATCCACCTCATCGTATAGTTTTAATACCTCCGAGATGATTGATTCTTTGGATGGACCAAACTGCTCGGTGATGAGACCTTCGAGAGACCATTGGTGAAATGCTAGCCATGAAGATTGTCTCGGGCGAGGTTCACCATCGACATCGAGTCAAATGCATCACGGTCAAGAACTTGAAAGGCATTCGATGATTGTGACCTATTTTCTCGAATTGGTCGCTCATCAACATCAAGATCATAGGTTTTGGCATTTCTCAAGAAGAAACAACAACTCTTCTTCATCCAAACCGCTCCACTATCCCGAGCTTGCACCAAAGAGATCTTGTCCTCAAGTACTGCATTTTGAGGGCGTTTGGAGATGTGCGCCTTGCAATGTGTCCATCACCACCACGCTTGTAGCACTTGATTGGCTTTACTTGTCCTTGATTGGCATTCCTTCCACGATTTCGATTAGCCACATACCCTCTACCTACTCCAAGATACCATAACTCGCTCCAATCATCCCTTGTTCATACCGCCTTCCTTGCACATTCTCGCACCACTACCTTACCATCTCGATAGTAGCTTGATTGTGTGGATTGGATACCGCTCGAGGTTATTGTTGGTGTGTGGAGTGGAATTCATATTTTGACCAACCATGAGAGACAGCTTGATTGATGAAGTTTTCCATGAGTGTGTTTCGAGTCCGAGGCTTATATGTCGGATCGTGAATGAGCTTGTAATTACCATTACCCGTGGGTATGACTTGAGAAGCTTTGGTGGTAATTCCAACATTGGTGTAAAAGGCTGTTGAATCATTTGACAAACTTGTTTCTCCCTATTTAGATTTGAACTGTTCAAGAATCATTCGTTCAAACATAACATGTCTCTAATTCTGAAGTAGGAAGGCATACAGTTGCTCATAATTGGTGTTCTTTAATCCTTTGGTTAGCTTCACAGAGGTGAAAAATTTGTGCCATTCAGGATTCATGTTGTTCACAAACTTTGAGTTTAGTCGAATATTTGGCATGGTCATTTGATATTCCTCATGTCATTCACAAGCTTGTGGAATCTCATGAATAGTCATAGACACTTTCTTCCGGTTTCATCTTAAAGTGCTCAAATTCATCATACGCTTGGATTCTCTGTCTTCCTTAGTTAATTCGTAACCGAGAGAAGCATCTTGACATTATCCCAAACAGCTTGGCTTCAGTGTTGTGATTGATAAGCTTGTAGATATCTTTTGAAGACTCAAGTATAATGTTCAAGCCCCGATATCAAGATCGATTCTTTTCTCCTTATCACCGAGCTCATCATACGCCTTTGGTCCGTCCAAACCTAAGATCACTATTCCATCCGCAATGCTTCAAGTGTGTATTGTGGTCTCCATCCGATAAGGTCCTTCATCAATTGACTTGAGAATATTGACCCCATTTTCCTTTCCCAAACAAAGACAACCTAATTCGTTGAGCTCATGAGTCATAGTCGGCTCACAAACATGGGTGGACGAGTATCCGATCCACCGCTGAACATCCTCGCCATGTAAGAGATGATTGTAGGCACGTTGGTAGACATGTTTACGATTTCATGGGATTTTATAACTCTATGATTAAACCGGAAATAGATTCTTTCACGGGATTTTACTAAATCAAGAGAAAAGCGTATCAAAAACAATAATCAACCAAGTTGCTATAAATCTTGAGAACAATTTGCTAAGTCACCAAGTCGCTAAGTAACCAAGTTGCTAAGTAACAACTCGCTAAAAGCACAAGTCGCTATGAAACAAGTCGCTAGATACAAGTCGCTAAAGCAACAACTCGCTAAGTTGACAAGTTGCTAAAGAACAACTCGCTAAGTGGGCAAGTCGCTAAGGAGCAACTCGCTAAGAGGCCAAGTCGCTAAAGAGCAACTCGCTAGTCACAACAAAGTCAAGTCGAGAATAGTAAAGATAAGTCGCCACGTTGAACAAGTCACAGTCAAGTGGTACATCCACTACTTTGTACTATTTGTCGCCTTGTCTCAATAGACAAGTCGCTACCACTTCAACTACAAGTCGCTGAAAACTAAAGAAGCAAGTCGCTACAAAGAAAATTTATCCGAGAGTCAAGTCGCTAGCTAGAAAAACTTAAACACAACCCTTTTCAATCCAAAACAAGCCCAACCACAGTGATTCAAGCTTTCCAAATCAAAACCCAAGCACTTACAATGATTCTAAACACAAAAGTACAATCAAAATTCAAACTTTAACACAAGAAATTATCCAAATGATGTAAAAAACCACTAAACTTTTTCAAACCCAAAAACCATATAAAACCACTAGAAATCCAAGGACATGTAAGAGAGATGATCAAACCATGGCTCTTGATACCATTTGTAACATATTGGATTTCACAAACACATCAAACGATGATCAAAAGTAGGCGTATAATATAAGGTTTATAGAGAGAGAAAGAGTTAGAGGTTTGGGAACTTAGTGAGATAAAGTAAAGTATTATTATGAGCCCAACCTCACCTTGGGAGGTAGAGGGTATTTATAGTATTACATAAACGCCACCTACGGGCTGTGGATCAGGCATATAGTGGGTAAAGACCCGTCCGTCCTCCACGGTGTTACTAAACTAAATACTAACTAACAAAAAATAACTACGACTATGAGCTTTCTAACGATTACATATACTTGAGGTGACCGACACTTTAATAACTGGATTTACTAAATCCTTACAACTTTTAAGGGGTCATTTAAGCCTACTTTTATATCTATTACTGCTTAATTTCGTTCCTTTTCACTTTTTAGGTCTCTTGGAAGCAAAATGTCGGAATGATGAATTTTTGACGAAAAGGATGAATATATGAAGAAATGGCTAAGTCAAGATCAAGACACTCAAGTCATTGGAATTGAAGTCGACGGCACACAATCAAGGCGACGTCATCCTCTCACGTAATTAAATTTGTGGCGACTCAAGAGACTTTTTGTTAATTTACACCGACGGCCAGCTTTGAAGAGTAAGGGCATCACGAAGACTTTTCTTCTCAAACGGCCTAGATCCGATTCGCATTTATCGCCACCGCCAAGGCTAATGGCGCCACAACCACAACATGACGCCGCCCCAATGATGACTTGGCCAAGATGAAACCACGACATGATCCGATCGGCGTCCAACTATAAGATGACGTCGTCATAGCTTGTAAACATATATATAGAAATTGAATTTTCAGAATTTTCAAGTGGTAGACTTGTGGAGTAAAAACCTAAAACGATTGTAGTCAAGTTTGGACAGTATCTTAGGGTTCTCATACCCTATTTTACATCAAGATAAGTGTTTTACTTCATTAATTTCATTATGTCTTCGATTGTATGTGTGTATGCTTGCGTGTTTATCATGTCCGGCTAAATTTCTTGTGTGTTTGCTTAGATCTATGAAACCTAGTTATTAATTATTGATTGGTTGTCTCTTATCTTAATTGTAATTGGCTTAGGAGTGCATTAGGCCATCGTTGTGTTTGAATGCTTGAGTAATCTTTGTGAACCTTAGCTTATAAATCACTTAGCGGAATTGTAGGCTAAACATCCAAAGATAACCTTAGAGTTAGTTTATGAAACTTAGAGATTTCGTAGGCAATAACCTTAAGGTAGTCTCAAAGAGTTAGGGATAAAAGCATACCCTACGACCTTAGAAAACACAACGCGTTAAGAATAAGGATGTGACAATTCAACCACCAAAATAAGATAACTAGGGAGTACTAGTATCTAGGTAGACATATTTTTAATCATCATACGAGCACACATAAAAAATACATAGACTACCCATTAGTTTAGATAATTAGATATTAGAAGTAATCGGTAGAAGTACCAACCCCCAAATCCAAACCCCGAGATTTTACCCCTAGCTTTCTAAAAAAATATAAAAAGTTAAAAAATAATCTTCTCAACCTCAACCTTAGTGTAGTACACTTTTACTAGCATTCCTATTCCTTAGATAACGATATCAATACCCGAGGCTTACTCAATACTACACTACAACGATTAGGTTCACCGCCTAGGGTGTTGAAAAACTTGCTCGATTTAAAAGGAAATTCCTTTGACCCGTAGCGCTATACGCCGCATCGAGTGTTTGAGTAATCTCATTATTTTCATTCTAGAGTCGAGATTACCGCACCTCCACACCGTATGCATATAGGCACACACTAGGCACATCCCTTCAAAACACTAATTTTAACTTTTGGTTAATTTCATTTTTTATAGGTTTAAATATGTCTCATGAATACGATTTTGATCATCAACCAAAAAATACCTACATTCCTAATATCTCACGTGAACCCAACACACCTAGAAACCATATTCGCTCCTTTATAAATCTTGAAACCCGATTCTTTCATGAAGGTCGAATAGGCGATCCCTCTTTACTCTATCATGAGGACATCAACACCTCATTTCGTGCTATAGGGTTCGATTGCTTACTTACCATCAACAAGCACATTTGTCCATAAGTTTTGCTAGAATTCTTTAAACAAATTGAACTTATACGTAACAAGGATCAATCTTTGTCACTATGGTTTTAGATCCAAAAATATAAGTTTGTTTTAACTCTAGAGCAATTTTCTCAAATTCTACGAATTCCAAATCATGGGCAATGTGCCTATACGAAAGATTGGTGTCTAGAGTCTCTTTTTAACTATCGTGAAGAGAATAATCCGTATTGTTCCTACATACCCTCTCCACGAGAAATCACTAAACTTGTTAGTACATGTAAACACATTTCTTACCTAAACCCAACAAAAATTTGATTGGGAGAGGTTCGTCCTGAACTGCACCCCTAGGCAGTTATCATATGAGAAAATGTTCTCATTCTAAAAGAAAATCATGAGCAACTTCTGGCGTGCTGTACTCATATGATTTATTGTCTTCTCACTCAACAACCATATAATCTTGCGTATTTTTTCGCTAAGAAAATTGTGCATCTCAAGGGTAACAAAGATAAACTGATACCTTATGGGATGTTCTTAACTCGTCTTTACCATCACATCATGCACTTTCATCCATACCTTCAAAGTCCTCAATGTTCACTCTCAAATCGTGTCATGAAACCTCTAAATGAGTCATACATCTCATCTTTTCTAATTCTCAACACATCCACCAACTACGCATCCTTTGATGATTCATCAAGTGAAGCTACGGGAACAAGCTCAAGTCAATTGCAAGATATTAGCATCCATATTAGTGGATTATCTAGTTAGGATTACTAATTAGCTTATTTTGTCTTTTTGGTTGCATGCTTGTGACTTATTTTGATATTTGCATGCTCATCCTTGTTGATAGAAGTAGGTAAATATGGGTTTGAGGCACTAGGATTTGTTGCAAATAGTCTCCCTAGAACACCCTTTTTAGCTACACAGAACCATGCAAAATAGGAAAACTCATGACTTCCAGGTTATGGTACCGTTAAATAGGCCACGGTACTGTTAAATTTAACGGTACCGAGTGATATTTAGTGGTACCGTCACTCTGGTTTGACAAAATTTTCCTATTTACTCTAGATTCCTGCATCCCTAACCTCAAAACCTGCAATGTTTTGCAAACTCTCATAACTTTAAGATTCCCCTAGGCTACCATAGAACACCTCCACTCACTTTAATTCAAATCACACCATTATTGCCTATATAAGGCTTCACCATTGCAAGTGACTCTTGTACTTCATCCTCAACCAAATCATCTCTTTCACCATGTCTTCTACTCAAGCATCCTCAACCCACATATCCAAGAAACATAGGATTACTGTTAGACCATCCACCAAAATCACACTCAAACACCACAACCACTAGACACCGTGTTCATTGATTTATATCATGAAAATGAAGATCATGAAGCTAGTACACCACCTTTCCAAAGCACTCCTTCCTCTCCCACACCACCAAATGCTCCATCTAAATCATCCTCCAATGGAACTACTTCATCTTCCTCTTCAGCCTTCAATACTCGTCTATCCTCTATGGACATGACACTCACCCTCATGCCTATCACTCCATTGGACTATGCTATGCCAACTCCATCACCACCATACTCACCATCTCCTTCATCACCTATCATGGGACACCATATCCAACTTTACCTGGTTGATATCCATAGTGCTAATTTCCTATGTTGCTTACACAACTGAAACCTCATAATCTCTCTTAAGGATGAACTTCATTTCATGTTCTCCTATGTGGAGCATCTCTTGAAACCACCACAAGAGCCAATCATACCACCTCCTCCACCAACCAATAGCCCAACCAACTAAACATGTCCATGTTTAGTCTTTAAGCATAAATGTCTAGGATCCTTTTTGTAATTGAAGCAAATCTTAAGGCCTCTTAAGTCACTAGAGATGTTATGTGCTTCATGTAGCTTTATTTTCTTATCTTTGTGTTGCATTCACACATTATGTGTGACCACTTGTCTTATCTATGAATTCATGTTTCTTATGGTTGGATTTTTTTAAAGGCTACTTAGCCTCTTTGTTTATGGTTGGATATTTGTCTTAGTTGCTACATGTTAGATATTGTATTTGTGTCGTCTAACTTTTTTTGTAGCAACAACCATTGCTCGATTCCTTGGCGCCCTCCAAGTGAGGGCGAGTACACATCAAGGGGGAGCCTTAGTGTCGTTTCGACAATCTTTTTTGCTTCCACAAAAAGGGGGAGAAGTGGGATACAAACTCAAATTAAAAACTTGTTAAATATAATTTTCACCTAAAATGAGTTTATGTTTTGTCATCATCAAAAAGGGGAAGATTGTTGATGCAAATAATGTCTAAAAACGTTATTTCTATCTTTCGATATCTCTACATTTTTATGATAACAAAATGTAAAAACACGTTACGTCAAAATTAACGTAAACAAGTTTTTAGTCGAAATATCCCATTTCTACATACATCACTCTATGTATGAACAAACAAATTTACAGCTTGACAAATGATCAAAGAAGTGAATTTGTGTTTCAAGCTTCACATTTTTAATGTGACAAAACATTTTTTCAAAAGTACATTTTACAAATTATTTTTAAATAATAAAGAAATATTTTAATTAGAAAAATAAGTTTAAAAATCACAATGAATATTCCCCCACCCAAAATAGATCCTAACTTCCCAAATAAACTTTCACCACTAAAAACAAAAATTGGAGCATTTTTTTCTAGGACGGTACCACTAATTTAGTGATACCGTCGGGTATTTAACGGTACCGTGACACTGTAACGGTCAAATTTTGTGTCCCTATAAATACCAGGCTACTTCACAGTTTTTTGGCATCCTTTTTCACACAAAACTTTCTGAGTTTAATTACCTTAACACACTCACACTCCTTTGATCATTTAGAAAGTTTTCCTTTGTTTAAGAGTGAACATTTCTTCCAACCAAGTGATCATCTTCATTCCTCTCCTAATCCAAGACAAGAACACATTGTATCAAGAAGATACTAAGTGTTGTAGTCATAGTAGTGTGAACTTGTAACACTTATTACATACTTGTTGTATCTTGATATACATCAAGTAGTATCGAGTCTTGTTTAGATAACTTGTGTGGATCACTATGATCTTGTTGAGATCTTGGAGATCTCTTGTAGTTTGTGAGTTAGTGTGTTCATCAAGTGGATCAAGTCTAGATCGTAGTGATCTAGTAGGTTGTGTGGTTAGCAAAGGATCAGGTAGATCGTGAGTGAGATTGGTACTAGTTAGATTAGTACTCGACAATTAGCTTAGTGCCAGAAATTGTGATAAGCGACGTTGTACAGTCTTCTTCGCCTCAAGGGAGTTTGTTAACATAGTGCTTAGAACTCTAGAGTTGGGTACTCGGGGAGTGGAGTAGGGTTAAGAAGAGCTTCGTGACCGAACCACTATAAATCTCTTTGTCTCAGTTTGATCTTTCCATCTCTCACTCTTTACTTTCATTACTTACTTTCAATTGTTGTAATGTGTTTATTGTAGTCTTATTAAGTAGAATTCATATTGTTGTGGTTTGATTTCACAAAGGATTGAATCGAAGTTTTTCACAAGTAAAATTTGATAACTAAATTAAAAAGCGGTGAAACTATTCAACCCCCTCCCCCACCCCCCTTCTAGTTTCCCATACCAACTACCGTGTTAAGTAAACAAATCATCTATAGTTCAAGGGTGTATTGTAACACCCCCAATTTCGTGGTACGCAACAGAATTCAAACTGAGTGTTACTTCATGGCACAACAGTCATAACAATAGAAAACGAACTCTAATGGAGTCGTTTTAAAAGATTTATCATTCGATTTATATAAATATCAGAGTTTACAAAAATGAGGTCCCAGTTGGTTCCATTGTTTACAAAATACATTAAATGGGTTTTCGAATGATAATAAAATTTATAGCCTTCTTGAGTATTCGTGCTCCTCCGTGTCAGCCTCGTTCAATATGGACCTGAAATACATGCTTAAAAATGTCAACACAAAGGTTGAGTGAAATTCATAGAGTTTGTTTGATGGTTGAACACATTATGTTGGTAGTGTGAGCTATAGACTCACACCAATAGTTTGAAAACAAAATGATATTATTGCACTAAGCTCATGATACCGAAACGTTAACAACCGTCATATAATAGTAATCGTGCCCTAATAGGTAATTTGCCATTAAACCTATGGATCTTCAATAGAGTGCGTTTGTTTGCCTACCGGTCAACACAAACGGATTTGTCATTCCGATAGATCTATCCACATTATTCGCTCACCGCAAGTGATTAATGGTTCATGATAATAGGACTTTGGCAATAGTGTACTTAGTGCAACTAATATATTCAAGTATAGATTAAAAGCAATGTGTTAGATTTAAAATAAAGCATGTATCTCCCCCAAGGGTTTATAAAACAATTAAGTAATAGAATGTGGGGCTATGAACTCACCTCAGAGTAAATGATATCAAATGTATAATGAGAATGATGGATATGTCGTGAGAACTTCTACGAGCAACCTAGAATAGGATGTTGCGACTTAGGTTTGAAATAATGATGTTAAAGAAATAACAAACTATATACGTCTTTATGTTGATCATGATGTAGTACATGGTTTTTGTGTATGACGTTTATAGAAATAACCTAGTTGTGAAAACGTGTATAGTTTATATATATCGTACTACCGTTCGGGCCATCACAATTCAGAGGTCATGTAGTAAACGTTCGAGGAGCTAGGACCACTCGTCGATACGTTTTACTCAAATGAAACCCCTCACATGAAGCTCCCTAGTATTGTAGCACTTAGTAGATACAATATATGTTTTGAGTGAAGATTTTTATATCATAAAGTTTATCATGTTTTTAGTAAAAATCTAGTTTTTACAAGTTCTCATTGCTTACTAGTGACTACAACTTATTTAACATGTTCAAGAATGAAGCTTTGGTAAAAATCGTCAGAAAAGGTAAAATGGTCATTTTTCCGTTACTTGTGAAAACACTATTTCAAAGATTAAATTAAGTTTTGTTAAGTTAATATGTAACTAGGTATGAAATTAACTAGGTTTTGCTTTTAGTTGTGACAAAAGTATAGCTGTGAAACTATATATATAGAAGGCAGTTTCAGTTTATGAAAGAATATGGCCTATTTAAGCATTTTCAATATCTGAGCTTCTTTGAAAATGAAGGAAAACGTCATTCCGGACAACTTTCGTGTTTTAACTTTTTGATGATTCGGACCAGAAGTACTATTTTCAAAGCGGACAGACCCTTAACACCAAGCTATTTGGCAGTTTTGGTTTTGCTAACTTCTTTTGACCATAACTTTTGACTCGTTTGTCCGTTTCAGGTGATTCAAATTGCTATGTTTACTTTTTTATCTTGTATACCATAATATGTAAGTTAAAATGTCCATATATGACAGGTTTTAATGGTCTTAAATGTGTATTATATGACTAGTTTGCTAGTTTGTTAGTTTTACGACAATATGTGAATTAAAACATGTGATTGAGTATATGTACATCATGAATCAACATAGTAACTATATATATAGCATGAAATTGTTAAGATTATGAATAATAAAGACGAGATGATGGTGGTGATTAGTTGCTTACAACTTTTGGCTTTCAATTAAGAAAGGAGTAACTTAGTAAGGATAGGACTTTGATTGATCACTTAAGACTTCGGATTGAGCTAGCTTTCTACACCTTGGCACCCTTGAAATATTGAAGAGTTGGTGATGAAGTACTAAGTGACTTGAGTAGATTTAAACTCAAGAAGATCAATTAAACTTGCTAGAGATTTGATGTAGTAACTTACTACTTGAAACTTCTTTGCATAAACTTGGAGTTTAAAGATCAAATGATGGAAGATATGAGGGTTTGATGATATGAATGACCCAATTCAGTGTTTTAGGGTGTTTAGGATGTATTTCACTTGCTATTTATAAGAGGGTAAGTTTGGTTAACCATATATTGGGTTAAATATTAACCATGGTTAAGTTCGGACACATGTAATGATCTAAATGAAGCATGGTTAGGATTATGCCACCAAAATGATGAATCCCCCTCCTTAGGTCGGCCAAATAGATATAAGATGACTTAGGTGGATAGTTTCGATATTATCTTGAGTTTAGAGCATGATTTGGTTCCGTTAAATGCGAACCGTAAGTTGTTAAGCCATAAACGAAACCGGTATCGTAAAAATACGAAACTTGTAGGAATGATGAAACTCATCATTATACTCCATATAAAATATAAAATGGGTGATAAGTCTCATTGGTGCAAAACGCCGCTAAAGTCGGAAACGCTGTAAAAAACGCGAATTCGCAATTTATCAGAAAAGAACGAAATTTCAGGGAAATGACCATGAATTTATTCGTCATACGTGGGATAACTTAATAGTTATACGTGAAGTCTAAAAGTTATGCGAAGCAAAACTTGAGAACGTACAAGGTTAATTCTTTATGGTCAACGGAGGAGGGAAATATGTTTGACTTTTCCAAAAAATGTAAAAGTGTCTAAATATATTAGAAAACACAGTGCAAGAATTGTTAAGTCTGGGTTTAAATAGAATTGTTTAAAACGTAAGTTTAGTCTCGTACGACTCAGGGTTTATTTGGTAACATTTTTAAAATGAAATCTTAAAAATTCTTCTAATTTATTATGAGTGATTTAAAAATTAATCTGATGTGAGGAAAATTGTCAGAGTTGGTTTTTGATTTGCGCGGGATGTTGAAATGGTGTTCCGACCAAAATGAAACTTTAAGACGATGTTTTCTTAATAAATTTTGTGAGAATGATCTAACGATTGTCAAACTCTCAGGTCATTACTAAAATAATTTATCTTACAAGAATGTGAAATAAAAATTGTACGGGATGAATAGTGAAAGTGAATAGTAACTTTTTAAAAATATGAAAAGTAACCCGAAAAATGCGTGTTGTTACAGTCTCACCACCTTAATGGGAATTCCGTCCCGGAATTCAATGTGTGTTACTGATGTTGAAGTGTCTAGGAAAATATGGATGTATGCGCCGAATTCTAACCTTTGCGTTTTCAAGTTTTTGTCATAGATTGTATTATGTACCATGTGGCTTAAGTTGATAATCTAAAGGGTTTTGTTAAAATCTTATAGAGTCAAATATACCTAAATTTTGGCTTTTCCCGATTCTCAAAATGAATCATATCTTATTATATCGAGGCTATCAATAAAACCTTAATTTCTAACATGGAGTTTTTGGTGATAGTCATGGAGCCTAATTTGTATTTGTATGGTTTCCTTAGTTGTTTCGTGGGTGATCTCTGAACACCTTATTCTATCAAATGGTTAACTAACACTTTCGTCTATATAGTGCCTCAAAATGGAATAGTTTTGTTGTTGTTAGGGTAACTGTTGTTAATCAAAGGTGTAAGACATTGTTGATGTAAAATGGTTTGTAGTGATGTGAAAACTGTCGTTGTAGGGAAAGTCTTGCTAGTGGCAAGTGGTTATCCAAACCATTTCCAAACTTGATCATGTATTACGTGGTTTCGAGAGGAAGGCTATATCGTATAGTGTTTATGTCTACTAGTGTTTCAAAGAAACGTGGTATTGTGAAGTTTTACATACTGAATTTCAATGGGGTTCAGATAATTATGTGATATGTTGACGATTAGAAGAGTGTAGCGACGCTACCATTATTCTTAGGTAGAGATGTCAAGTTTGTTTTAAAATCAAAAGTGGATTTTAAAGGAATATGGCGAATGATATCCTTGAAACCTAATCAAAGCTAGTACCTCTAAGAAATGACGAGAAGATTTGATGACTATCCCAAGATAGTAGTTAGGATTATTTCATAAATGAAAACTTTCAAGAATGAAATTAGGTAGTATAAATAAGATGTTAAGATTTTGTTGAGCGGTAAGACACTATCGTGTCTCTAGATCTTTTAATGAATTCTCGTGGTTTATCAAGTTTAAGTAGGAAATCAACTCGAATATAACACTTGTATAACTATTTCGGTGTTTGAAAATTTAAGTCGAACATAGTTAGTCGACTATGCTCCACTATCCCTAGGTTAAATATAGGTGACTAGACTATATTTAGCCAAGGTTCGATAAATTTTTCAAATACCTAAATTAGGTATACTTGTGATATGTCCATAGCTTTTGAGAAATTGTCCACTAAGAAAAGGCAATATCAAACCATCCAGTTGCAAGTCCTGGCTATAAAAGACTTGTAACCTATGTTTTCACATTCCATTGCACTGAAGATAGTATGGGTAGATAGGTGTGGAAAGAAAATCTTAAGTTATTCTAAAATAGTCTATACTTGGCTAGAATCACGAAACTTTAACAATGAAGGTTTAAGAAGAGAATTTTTGATGAATGTAGAGAAAGTTGCTGAACTTCAGCTTTTGTAGATGATGAGTCAGTTTATCTTTTAGAAATCCCATTTCTTGTATATCCATTAGGAAAATTGATAGACTGCGATGGGTTTCATGTAAAACAATATCATATAATATTTATAAGATAATTTCTAGAGTCTATTGTATAATTTACAATGTTTGCGAAATAAATTAGACCATTGTGTAACTCAAAATGTCTGAGAAGTAGTTAAGACCATTGTGCAACTCACAATGTCTGAGAAATAGTTGAGACCATTGTGTAACTCACAATGTCTAGGAAATAATAGAGACCATTGTGTAACTCACAATGCCTTGAGAAATGATAGAGAGATCATTGTGTAACTCACAATGTCTTGAAAAAAGATGGAGAGACCATTGTGTAACCTACAATGTCTTGAGAAATAAATGAGACCACTGTAGGACTTACAGTGTCTGAGAATGTAATAGAGACCACTGTAGGATTTACAGTGTCTGAGAATGTAATAGAGACCACTGAGGCCCCAGTTGGTTCCATTGTTTACAAAATACATTAAATGGGTTTTCGAATGATAATAAAATTTATAGCCTTCTTGAGTATCCGTGCTCCTCCGTACCAGCCTCGTACAATATAGACCTGAAATACATGCTTAAAACTGTTAACATAAAGGTTGAGTGAAATTCATAGAGTTTGTTTGATAGTTGAACACATTATGTTGGTAGTGTGAGCTATAGACTTACACCAATAGTTTGAAAACAAAACAGATATTATTGCACTAAGCTCATGATAGCAAAACGTTAACAGCTGTCATATAATAGTAACCGTTACCCTAATAGGTAATTTGCCATTAAACATATGGATCTTCGAATATAGTGCGTTTGTTTGCCTACCTGGTCGATCTATCCACATTATTCGCATTCACTCGCAATTGATTAATGGTTCATGATAATAGGGACTTTGGCAATAGTGTACTTAGTTCAACTAATATATTCAAGTATAATTTGAAAGTAATGTGTTAGATTTAAAATAAAGCATGTATCTCCCCCAAGGGTTTATAAAACAATTAAGTAATAGAAAGTGGGGCTATGAACTCACCTCAGAGTAAATGATATCAAATGTATAATGAGAATGATGGATATGCCGTGAGAACTTCTACGATCAACCTAGAATAGGATGTTGCGACTTAGGTTTGAAATAATGATGTTAAAGAAATAACAAACTATACGCCTCTATGTTGATCATGATGTAGTACATGGTTTTTGTGTATGTCGTTTATAGAAATGGTCTAGTTGTGAAACGTATAGTTTATATATATCGTATACCGCTCGGGCCATCACAATTCGAGGTCATGTAGTAAACGTCGAGGAGCTAGGACATTTTAAATCGTGAACCAAGAACTCGTCGATACGCTTTACTCAAATGAAACCCTCACATGAAGCTCTCTAGTATTGTAGCACTTAGTAGATACAATATATGTTTTGAGTGAAGATTGTTATATCATAAAGTTTATCATGTTTTAGTAAAATCTAGTTTTACAAGTTCTCATTGCTTACTAGTGACTACAACCTATTTAACATGTTCAAGAATGAAGCTTTGGTAAAATCGTTTAAAAGGTAAAATGGTCATTTTTCCGTTACTTGTGAAAACACCAATTCAAAGATTAAATGAAGTTTTGTTAAGTTAATATGTAACTAGGTATGAAATTAACTTGGTTTTGCTTTTAGTTGTGACAAAAGTATAGCTGTGAAACTATATATATATAAGGCAGTTTCAGTTTTTGAAAGAATATCGCTTATTTAAGCGTTTTCAAGGTCCGAGCTTCTTTAGAAGTGAAGGAAAACATCGTTCCGGACAACTTTCGTGATTTAACTTTGTGATGATTCGGACCAGAAGTACTATTTTCAAAGCGATGCACCCTTAATGCAAAAGTTATTTGGCGCTTTCGCTTTGGTTTTGCTAACTTCTTTTGACCATAACTTTTGACTCGTTTGTCCATTTCGGATGATTCAAATTGCTATGTTTACCTTTTTATCCTTTGTACCATAATATGTAAGTTAAAAATTCCATATGTGACTGGTTTTAGTGGTCTTAAATGTGTATTATATGACTAGTTTGCTAGTTTGTTAGTTTTACGTATGTGAATTAAAACATGTGATTGAGTATATGTACATCATGAATCAACATAGTAACTATATATATAGCATTAAATTGTTAAGATTATGAATAATAAAGATGAGATGATGGTGGTGATTAGTTGCTTACAACTTTTGGCTTTCAATTAAGAAAGGAGTAACTTAGTAAGGATAGGACTTTGATTGATCACTTAAGACTTCGGATTGAGCTAGCTTTCTACACCTTGGCACCCTTGCAATCTTGAAGAGTTGGTGATGAAGTACTAAGTGACTTGAGTGGATTTAAACTCAAGAAGATCAATTAAACTTGCTAGAGATTTGATGTAGTAACATACTACTTGAAACTTCTTTGCATAAACTTGGAGTTTAAAGATCAAATGATGGAAGATATTAGGGTTTGATGATATGAACGACCCAATTAAGTGTTTTAGGGTGTTTAGGATGTATTTCACTTGCTATTTATAGGAGGGTAAGTTTGGTTAACCATATATTGGGTTAAACATTAACCATGGTTAAGTTCGGACACATGTAATGATCTAAATGAAGCATGGTTAGGATTATGTCACAAAAATGATGAATCCCCCTCCTTAGGTCGGCCAAATAGATATAATATGACTTAGGTGGATAGTTTCGATATTATCTTGAGTTTAGAGCATGATTTGGTTCCGTTAAATGCCAACCGTAAGTTGTTAAGCCATAAAACGTAAAACCGTGTATCGTAAAAATACGAAACTTGTAGGAATGATGAAACTCATCATTATACTCCATCTAAAAATATAAAATGGGTGATAAGTCTCATTGGGTGCAAAAGCCGCTAAAGTCGAAACGCGGGTCAAAAACGCGAATTGCAATTTATCGAAAGGAACGAAATTTCGTGGAAATGACCGTGAATTTATTTAAAGTTGACTAAAATTAGTCTAAAAGTGATATGAGATATCAAAATATGGTTTTCGTCATAATGCTGGATAACTTAATAGTTATACGCCAAGTCTAAAAGTTACGCGATTTAAGCAAAACTAGAGAACGACAAGGTTAATTTCTTTATGGTCAACGGAGGAGGAAATATGTTTGACTTTTCCAAAAATGTAAAAGTGTCTAAATATCTTAGAAAACACAGTGCAGGAATGGTTAAGTCTGCGTCTAAATAGAATTGTTTAAAACGTAACTTTAGTCTCTTACGGCTCAGGGTTTATTTGGTAACATTTTTAAAATAAAATCTTAAAAATTCTTCGAATTTATTATGAGTGATCTAAAAATTAATCTGATGTGAGGAAAATTGTCAGAGTTGGTTTTCGATTTGCGCGGGATGTTGAAATGGTGTTCCGACCAAAATGAAACTTTAAGACGATGTTTTCTTAATAACTTTTGTGAAAATGATCTAACGATAGTTAAACTCTCAGGTCATTACTAAAATAATTTATCTTACGAGAATGTGAAATAAAAATTTTACGGGATGAATAGTGAAATTGAATAGTAAAAGTGAATAGTAACTTTTTAAAAATACGAAAAGTAACCCGAAAAATGCGTGTTGTTACAGTCTCACCACCTTAATGGGAATTCCATCCCGGAATTCAATGTGTGTTACTGATGTTGAAGTATCTAGGAAAATATGGATGTATGCGCCGAATTCTAACCTTTGCGTTTTCAAGTTTCTGGTCATAGATTGTATTATGTACCATGTGGCTTAAGTTGATAATCTAAAGGGTTTTGTTAAAATCTTATAGAGTCCAATATACGTAAAGTTTGGCTTTCCTGATTCTCAAAACGAATCATATCTTATTATATCGAGGCTATCAATAAAACCTTAATTTCTAACATGGTGTTTTGGTGATAGTGTGCGCATGGAGCCTAATTTGTATTTGTATGGTTTCCTTAGTTGTTTCGTGGGTGATCTCGAACACCTTAGTCCATCAAATGGTTAACTAACACTTTCGCCTATATAGTGCCTCAAAATGGAATAGTTTAGTTGTTGTTAGGGTAATCATGGTAATCAAAGGTGTAAGATATTGTTGATGTGAAATGGTTTATAATGATGTGAAACTGCTGTAGGAAAGTCTTGCTAGTGGCAAGTGGTTATCCAAACCATTTCCAAAGTTGATCATGTCTTAGGTGGTTTTGAGAGGAAGGCTATATCGTATAGTGTTTATGTCTACTAGTGTTTCAAAGAAACGTGGTATTGCGAAGTTTTATATACTGAATTTCAATGGGGTTCAGATAATGATGTGATATGTTGACGATTAGAAGAGTGTAGCGTACGCTTACCATTATTCTTAGGTAGAGATGTCAAGTTTGTTTTAAAATCAAAAGTGGATTTTAAAGGAATATGGCGGAATGATATCCTTGAAACCTAATCAGGCTAGTACCTCTAAGAAATGACGAGAAGATTTGATGACTATCCCAAGATAGTAGTTAGGATTATTTCATAAATGAAAACTTTCAAGAATGAAATTAGGTAGTATAAATAAGATGTTAAGATTTTGCTGAGCGGTAAGACACTATCGTGTCTCTAGATCTTTTTAATGAATTCTGGTGGTTTATCAAGTTTAAGTAGGAAATCAACCTGAATATAACACTTGTATAACTATTCTCAGTGTTTGAAAAATTTAAGTCGAACATAGTTAGTCAGACTTGTTCCACTATCCCTAGGTTAAATATAGGTGACTAGACTATATTTCGCCGAGGTTCGATAAAATTTTCAAATACCTAAATTAGGTATACTTGTGATATGTCCATAGCTTTTGAGAAATTATCCACTAAGAAAAGGCGATATCAAACCATCCAGTTGCAAGTCCTGGCTATAAAAGACTTCTAACCTATGTTTTCACATTCCATTGCACAGAAGATAGTATGGGTAGATAGGTGTGGAAAGGTAATCTTAAGTTATTCTAAAATTGTCTATACTTGGCTAGAATCATGAACCTTTAACAATGAAGGTTTCAGAAGAGAATTTTTGATGAATGTAGAGAAAGTTGCTGAACTTCGCCTTTTGTAGATGATGAGTCGGGTTTATCTTTAGAAATCCCATTTCTTGTATATCGATAATGTTTATAAGATAATTTCTAGAGTCTATTGTATAATTTACAATGTTTGCGAAATAAATTAGACCATTGTGTAACTCACAACGTCTGAGAAGTAGTTAAGACCATTGCGCAACTCACAATGTCTGAGAAATAGTTGAGACCATTGTGTAACTCACAATGTCTAGGAATTAATAGAGACCATTGTGTAACTCACAATGTCTTAAGAAATGATAGATAGATCATTTTGTAACTCACAATGTCTTGAGAAAATATGGAGAGACCATTGTGTAACCCACAATGTCTTGAGAAATAAATGAGACTACTGTAGGATTTACAGTGTCTGAGAATGTAATAGAGACCACCGTAGGATTTATGATGATCGAGAATGTATTGAGACCATCGTATCTCACGGTGTCTTGAAAATGAATGAGACCATTGTATCCACAATGTCCGGGAAGTAGGAAATACCATAGTAGTCAGCCATAATGTCTTGGAGGAAGTTTCGAATCCTAAAATACATGAGTAGATGCATGATTGGGAGATTGGAAAATATGATTGTGCCGTAATGCCTTAGAATAGCATACACGATATGTTGAATACTTTGTTTATGATTGAAATTATGTCAAGTGTATATATCAATATACTAGTATGTTTGTATAGCTTAAAATGCCTAAAAGTCACATAATCGTTCGGAAGATGGAAGACACGGAGAACGGAAGGCTATAAAATGTTTTTGTTTGTAAAAGTAGTTATAGTTTAAGTCTCAATTAGACCCGTTTATAATCGTGGCTCGATACCAATCTGTAACACCCCCATTTCGCGTGGTACGCAGCTGAATTCAAACCGAGTGTTACTTGGCACAACAATATAATAATAGAAAACGAACTCTAATGGAGTCGTTTTAAAAGATTTATCATTCGATTTATATAAATATCGAGTTTACAAAATGAGGCCCCAGTTGGTTCCATTGTTTACAAAATACATTAAATGGGTTTTCCAATGATAATAAAATTTATAGCCTTCTTGAGTATCCGTGTTCTCTGTGCCACCTCGTATAATATGGACTCAAATACATGCTTAAAATCACAACATAAAGGTTGAGTGAAATTCATAGAGTTTGTTTGATGGTTGAACACATTATGTTGGTAGTGTGAGCTATAGACTCACGCCAATAGTTTGAAAACAAAACAGATATTATTGCACTAAGCTCATGATACCAAAACGTTAACAGCTGTCATATAATAGTAACCATTGCCCTAATAGGTAATTTGCCATTAAACCTATGGATCTTTAAATAGAGTGCGTTTGTTTACCTACCCGGTCAACACAAACGGGATTTGTCATTCCCGATAGATCTATCCACATTATTCGCGTTCACTCGCAAGTGATTAATGGTTCATGATAATAGGGACTTTGGCAATAGTGTACTTAGTGCGACTAATGTATTCAAGTATAATTTGAAAGTAATGTGTTAGATTTAAAATAAAGCATGTATCTCCCCCAAGGGTTTATAAAACAATTAAGTAATAGAAAGTGGGGCTATGAACTCACCTCAGAGTAAATGATATCAAATGTATAATGAGAATGATGGATATGCCGTGAGAACTTCTACGAGCAACCTAGAATAGGATGTTGTGACTTAGGTTTGAAATAATGATGTTAAAGAAATAACAAACTATATACGTCTCTATGTTGATCATGATGTAGTACATGGTTTTTGTGTATGTCGCTTATAAAATGGTCTAGTTGTGAAAACGTATAGTTTATATATATCGCACTACGCTCGAGCCATCACAATTCGAGGTCATGTAGTAAACGCTCGAGGAGCTAGGACACTTTAAATCGTAAATCCAGCAACCCGTCGATACATTTTACTCAAATGAAACCCCTCACATAAAGCTCCCTAGCATTGTAGCACTTAGTAGATACAATATATGTTTTGAGTGAAGATTGTTATATCATAAAGTTTATCATGTTTTTAGTAAAAATCTAGTTTTTACAAGTTCTCATTGCTTACTAGTGACTACAACTTATTTAACATGTTCAAGAATGAAGCTTTGGTAAAAACCGTCGGAAAAGGTAAAATGGTCATTTTTCCGTTACTTGTGAAAACACTATTTCAAAGATTAAATGAAGTTTTGTTAAGTTAATATGTAACTAGGTATGAAATTAACTTGGTTTTTCTTTTAGTTGTGATAAAAGTATAATGTGAAACTATATATATAAGGCGTTCAGTTTTGAAAGAATATGGCCTATTTAAGCGTTTTCAAGGTCCGAGCTTTAATATTGAAGGAAAACGCGTCGTTCCGCAACTTTTGTTTTAACTTTTGATGATTCGGACCGTAGTACTATTTTCAAAGTTTGACGTGACCTTAACAAAGAAGCTATTTGGCGTTTCATGCGTTTTGGTTTTGCTAACTTCTTTTGACAATAACTTTTGACTCGTTTGTCCATTTCGGGTGATTCAAATTGCTATGTTTACCTTTTTATCCTGTATACCATAATATGTAAGTTAAAAAGTCCATATGTGACTGGTTTTAGTGGTCTTAAATGTGTATTATATGACTAGTTTGCTAGTTTGTTAGTTTTACGACAATATGTGAATTAAAACATGTGATTGAGTATATGTACATCATGAATCAACATAGTAACTATATATATAGCATGAAATTGTTAATATTATGAATAATAAAGATGAGATGATGGTGGTGATTAGTTGCTTACAACTTTTGGCTTTCAATTAAGAAATGAGTAACTTAGTAAGGATAGGACTTTGATTGATCACTTAAGACTTCGGATTGAGATAGCTTTCTACATCTTGGCACCCTTGCAATCTTGAAGAGTTGGTGATGAAGTACTAAGTGACTTGAGTGGATTTAAACTCAAGAAGATCACTTAAACTTGCTAGAGATTTGATGTAGTAACTTACTACTTGAAACTTATTTGCATAAACTTGGAGTTTAAAGATCAAATGATGGAAGATATGAGGGTTTGATGATATGAACGACCCAATTCAGTGTTTTAGGGTGTTTTTCACTTTCTATTTATAGGAGGGTAAGTTTGGTTAACCATATATTGGGTTAAATATTAGCCATGGTTAAGTTAGGACACATGTAATGATCTAAATGAAGCATGGTTAGGATTATGCCACCAAAATGATGAATCCCCCTCCTTAGGTCAGCCAAATAGATATAAGATGACTTAGGTGGATAGTTTTGATATTATCTTGAGTTTAGAGCATGATTTGGTTCCGTTAAATGCCAACCGTAACTTGTTAAGCCATAAAACGTAAAACCGGTATCGTAAAAATACGAAACTTGTAGGAATGATGAAACTCATCATTATATTCCATCTAAAAATATAAAATGGGTGATAAGTCTCATTGGGTGCAAAACGCCGCTTAAAGTCGAAACGCTGGGTCAAAACGCGAATTCGCAATTTATCGAAAAGAACGAAATTTCGTGGAAATGCGTGAATTTATTTAAAGTAGACTAAAATTAGTCTAAAAGTGATATGAGATGTCAAAATGTAGTTTTCATCATAATGGATAACTTAATAGTTATACGCGAGGTCTAAAAGTTACGCGATTTAAGCAAAACTAGAGAACGACAAGGTTAATTTCTTTATGGTCAACGGAGGAGGAAATATGTTTGACTTTTCCAAAAATGTAAAAGTGTCTAAATATCTTAGAAAACACAAAGGTGAATGGTTAAGTCCGGGTCTAAATAGAATTGTTTAAAACGTAAGTTTAGTCTCGTGACGGCTCAGGTTTATTTGGTAATATTTTTAAAATGAAATCTTAAAAATTCTTCTAATTTATTATGAGTGATCTAAAATTTAATCTAATGTGAGGAAAATTGTCAGAGTTGGTTTTCGATTTGCGCGGGATGTTGAAATGGTGTTCCGACCAAAATGAAACTTTAAGACTATGTTTTCTTAATAAGTTTTTCGAAAATGATCTAACGATTGTCAAACTCTCAGGTCATTACTAAAATAATTTATTTTACGAGAATGTGAAATAAAAATTTTACGGGATGAATAGTGAAAGTGAATAGTAACTTTTCAAAAATATGAAAAGTAACCCGAAAAATGCGTGTTGTTACATGTATGGAATTACAATTGCCGTGTCAAAGCCCGGAGTAGCCTGTTATACCTATTCCTATAAATCTCATTAGATCACCGGGGTCTCAATACTTAGAGCGAATACAAAGACACAACTAAAGGTTTTGGACATTTAATTTTGATTTTTTGTATAAATGTTTGAAGTTTAATTTTGCAAGAACATATAAATTAAAGCAATAACACATATCATATCATATATCTTAAAGCAATAACACGTAAAATTCCGGAGTTCTCAATCCTCATTACAAGGAATGAGTCTTCCCCAACTAGAGAATCAAAAGGCTCTCACAAGGTTTTCGAGCTATATACCAAGTGGACCATATACATCATAAAATATGACTGCGTGAGCCTTAAGACCGGAAAACATGGAAAATTCCGTATTACAATTAACTAGTTTACAAGAGTCTATTACCAGAATATCTTGCTCATATAAACTACTATTTACATATAAACTAGAATAAGATAAACCCAAAAAAATCACTAGAATATCTCAGTAGTATAAACTACCTAAGTGCAACATGTTATCCTTATTCCTATAGAATCTCCGTAGACCACCAGGGTCTCAATACTTAGAGCAATTACAAAGACACAACCAAAGGTTTCGGACATTTAATTTTGCAATAACACATAAAATTACGAGTTCTCAATCCTCATTACAAGGGAGGAATCCTTCCCAATTGGAGAATCAAAAGGCTCCCACAAGGTTTTCGAGCTATGTACCAAGTGGACCACATACATCATAAAATATGATGTGTGAGCCTTAAGACCATAAAAAAATGGAAAAGTCCGTATTACAATTAACCACCAATAAGCATATATAACACCCACATAAACAATAAAAGCCCAAAATAATAAACATATACGTTGCCACCAAATAATACTCACAATCAAATATACACAATTAGCAGATGATAATAGCCACAAAACAATACAACCATAACAATACAAATAAAACCCTAAAAGAATATAAAATGACATTTAAAAAAATTAATAATAATAGGGTTTCGTAAATAAAACCCTAAAACAAAACCCACAACATGAACAAGTATACAAAATCTCAGCAAACATTAAAATTTCACGTTATATATTATCCAAAAAGTATGATATAAAAAAATCACGTGATATAGGGTTTCGTAAAATAAGCAAAAACATACCCAAGCAAATATTTTTAAGATAGATCGATTAAAGTTAAAGTTTGAAGAAGATGAACAATTACCGTGTGTGTGATGGTTAGGATTTGAAGAGTAAGAACATCGACTTTGTTGTGTGGGTGTGTATACAAAGAAGATGAACAATCAATATCTTGCATGTGAGGGATACAAGTTTTTGATTTGTGTGCGTGTTTAGATCTAGAAGAAGATAAGTTTTGTTTGTGTTTAGATCTTGTTTGGGTAAGGTTAGATCTAGAGTTGTGGTGGTGTGTTGGATACGCTAAGTGATTTTGAATTGTGGTGGTGTGTTGGATACGCTAAGTGATTTTGAAATTGTTGTGGTGTGTTAGATACGCTAACTGTATTTGTTATGTGTTGTGTGTGTGATTTTTTTGTTAGTTTAAAAATTATGTATCTGTGTATTTGTGTATTTGTTAGCCGAATTTTTGTTTTTTGTTTGGTGATAAGTGTGGGGTTAACACCCGTAATTTTTAAACATTGAGGACAATGTTAAGTTTTAAGTGTGGGGTGGATTTCTATCGAAATATGACTTTTCCTGCTTTTGTATGGTCCCCATGCAACCCGCTTTTAACTGCTTTTATTCAATATATATATATATATATATATATATATATATATATATATATATATATATATATATATATATATATATATATATATATATATATATATATATATATATATATATATATATATATATATATACATATATTATATTATATATTTTGTAAGCTTTTGCTAGTTTTATGATTGAAAAGTCTTTGCTAGTCTCTTAGAAGTTACTTTAAATATGTTTTCTTGAAAAAGTCTTTGCTAATTGCTTAGACAAGAGGCTATAAAATGCGTTTCTAACTCACAAGGCCAAGAATTTGCAAGCTTTCCTAAGTGATTTTAAATATGCGAAGCTTTGAAAAGATTTGCTAGTTTCTAATAAGTGACTTTAAAAATGCGAGACTTGAGATTATTTGACGAAACATTTGCTAAAATAATATATATGTTTTGACACCTTGTTGACTTTCCGCTGGTTAGGGTAGGAATAGAATTTTGACTTGACCGGGCGTGTTGAGCCCTAGCTTGTTCTCTTAACCATAGATAATTTAATTATCGGCTAAGCATCCGCGGATCTCATATTTTAGATTTTAAATTTGCGGAGATCGAGGAATGATAGAGTTACTTATGAGTTTAGATACTAAGCGTGGAGTAGATGGTTCTCTTTAGAGCTCATCGAAGGTACTTGTGGCTTCTTGCTCCCAAAAAATTGTCTCACCCCATATCTGTGTAAAAATAATTAAAGATGTTAGGTTTTTGACGATAGTTAGTTCTTTATCTTCTTTAGAGAATTCTTGCTTACGAGAGTTGGATACACATCAAGGTACTGTCAGTGTTGCAGTGTAATAGACAACTAATTCTTGATAGTTTGATGCTATTGTTTCTATTGTTATAAAAGTCGTGGGATTCGGAGTTTGGCACAAAAAATTAACATGAAATAAAGCCCAAATATATTAAAGTGAAAATCCAAAGCCATAAAAGTTTTCTATGTCTGACGGTACCCCCGTTGTCATGGACTTCAAAAAGGTTGAGGAAGTCATAATAAGACTTCTGATAAAACGGTAAGCCCGTTGAATTAGTGGTTGAAAAGACCGAGGGCCTAAATTGCAAAAATGCAAATGTGATGAAATAGTGTTAAGCCAAACTTTGATTCCGGAGATATCTAAATAAAAGCTTCGTCTCGGACTCGTAGATGAGTTGTTTCGTCGTAATAAAAAGGATATCTCCTAAATCGTGTTAAATTAGGAACTTGATGTGGACCTCATTCTTGTTTGCAGCGGTTTTCGGGGAAGATGGAAAACTAATTAGCGTCTTAGCTTCATATCTTTATCGGATTTAAACCTATCGAAACGAGAAAATATGAAGAAATTCATTTCTCCCAAAACTAGTTTACTTTTATGTTTACGTCTAACTTTTATTTTACGTATTTTTTTTATTTAATGTATTTTTTTTATTTTTGTAATGTGTTTTTTATTAATAAAATTAATTTTTAGTTATATATATTGTTTTATTTAAAAATGAAAAAAAATGAAAAAAAAAGAGTACAACGGCAGCACAAAAACTTGTGTTATGTCGCCTTAGGCACATCTATCTTTCTTAGTTTCACGCTGGCCTAATTAATTGAATATGAATAAAAGTCAGTCTTTTAGTACAAAAGTGGTGCCATGAAAAAAAAAAGTGTTGAGGTGGAACCACTTTTCCCATGACACTGCCCACGGCTCCAAACGATACCTAGTGCTCATAATGACAAAAAAATAAGGTCGCCCAAAGTACAAGTCTCCCGATGCATCAGTTGGTTGCCCAAAGTACACCTAGCCGACAAGTCTTACACATAGCTTACACACTTGTACTTTGTGTACTTATAAAAATGAGCACGTGTCATGATATTAAGGTGGTTGTCCAATTTCAAAGTCGCCCTGGGCTATTTTGGGGAGAAAAAAAATTTGGTCCAGAAAAGAGAATGTGCTTCGGCACCTGAGCTACTTTTGGAATTTCCTCCTTAAATTAATGCCTAATGTGTTCTCGTGTTAAAGTTAAGGAAAAAAAATGAAAATGAAACATAAGAAGTTGTGTTCTCGAGTAGCATTTAAGGAGGAAAAAAAGGAAATGAAATGAAAATTAGTGTGATTTTGTTGATTATTAAAATAGAGGCACTTTATTTTGCCTATCCATAAATTCATGTTTACCAAAGGACAAATCCTCATCATCCATCTAGTTTGATCTAATGGTAGGGATTAACCTAAGATTTAAAAGGTAAACCTAAGTCCATGTTTTTTTTTTTTTACATATCTTTTGTATTTTTTTTAATTCACGTTTTTTTTTTTAATTCGCGTTTTTCTTCGTTTCGCTCGCTTTTCTTACATTTTCGTCCATTTCACACGCTTTCATCCTGTTTCGTCCGCTTTCACGTTTTGTCCGCTTTTCTTGATTTCTTTCGTCTCGTCCATTTTCACACGTTTTGTCCGTTTTGGACATGTTTTTACGCTTTCATACGTTTTCGTCCTCTTTCATACATATTCGCCAATTTTATTACGTTTTCGTCCATTTTCTTACGTTTTTGTCCGTTTTCATAGGTTTCTGACTATCACAAGTGATATTCTGTAATATTCAGACTATCACTATTTATTTTCTGAATATCAAATTTTATGAATATAACTTGTGATTTTCTGATTCTGAATATCACTTTGTGATATTATGAATATCACTTGTGATTTTCCGGATATCATTTTGTGATATTCTGAATATCACTTGTGATTTTCATTTTATAAAATATTAGTTGAAAATCATTTGTAATATTCAGAAAATACTTGTGATATTCAGAATAGCACACAAAAATATCACTTGTGATCATCTGGATATCGCAGAATATCACTTGTGATATTCAGATAGCATTTGTGATATTCAGAATATCGCTTCAGAATATCATTTGTGATATTCTGAATATCACAGAATATCATTTGTGATATTCAGAATATCACTTGTAATTTTCTAAATATCACTTTGTGATATTCTGAATATCACTTTGTGATATTATGAATATCACTTGTGACTTTCTGGATATCACTTTATGATATTCTAAATATCATTTGCGATTTTTATGTTACAAAACATTAGTTGAAAATCACTTGTGATATTCAGAAAATCACTTGTGATGTTCAGAATATCACTACTTGTGATATTCAGAATATCACCTGAATATCACTTGTGATCATCCAAATATCACAGAATATCACTTGTGATATTCAAAATCACTGGTGATATTCTGAATATCACAAGAACATCACTTGTGGTATTCAGAATATCACTTGTGGTATTCAGAAACGTATGAAAATGGCCAAAAACATTTAAAAACGGACGAAAACGTATGAAAGCGTAAAAACACGTATGAAAACGGACGAAAATGGATGAAAACGTATGAATGATGGACGAAAACGTAAGAAAACGGACGAAAACGTATGAAAATAGGCGAAAATGTATGAAAACAGACGAAAACGTATGAAAACGGACAAAAACGTATGAAAACAGACGAAAACTTATGAAAGCGAAGAAATAAAAAGCGAATTAAAAAAAACGTGAATTTAAAAAAATGTGAATTAAAAAAAAAAAAAAAAAAAAAAAAAAAAAAAACATGGACTTAAGATTATCTATTAAAATCTTAGGTTAATTATCACTATTAAATCAAATTAGATGAATAGTAATTCTTAGTAAACATCAAAATAAGAGTAGGCGTTTGAATTTTTCTCTATTAAAATAAAGTATTTTCTTTCAATTTTGAAAGGTCTTTATTTTTCTTTAAATGACCCACGAAAACGAAATAAGGTACAAGAAGCTCATTCATACCACTTTGCAAATATACCACATAGAACACACCCATTCAATTTTCCTTGCTAATTCAAGAAGTAATCCTCAAATCATCTTCCTTGTTAATTCTACTCCTTTTTTAAGTAATCCCCAAATCATCTACTTTGCTAATTCTACCCTTTTTGAAGTAATCGCCAAATCATCTTCCTTTCTAATTTTATGTCTTTTTGAAGTAATCCCCAAATCATCTTCCTTGCTAATTCTACTTCTTTTCGACATAATCCCAAAAATCAAATCTTAAAATTATTAATAAATATATGTTTCCGATCTATAAAACCTTGTAATCTATCTTATATGATAGATAGATAGATTACAAGGTTTTACATATTGATTTGGGGGAAACATATATTTATTAATAATTTAAGGTTTGATTTGTGGATTATGTCAGAAAGAAGTTGTAGCCACCTGGAAAATTTCGCTATTTTAAACCTTTATATTTATGAACTAGACTGTTTATCAAATTTATTTGATCTAAATTGAGCATTTTAGCATGTACATTTCATCTTTTCTTGCATAAAAATTATGCATATCCGAGTAGTCTTATTTAACCATGCTCGATCTTTATCGATTTAAATCGGCCTCGCAAGAAAGATTTTCTTGTCTTATGAGTCCGCACACGTACAAAATAAAATAAAGAAAAACGAGAAATTAAGCGAACCGATAAAATAAAAATGTCATCATCATGTCGTTTATTCATAACGTGTTCGGAAATATAAGTAATACAACTTTCCGCTTAAATTTATACATTTACGAATTAACAACGGAGTACCAAAATACATCTAATACCAAAACAATACACAAAATACAAATAAACTATACCTAACTAATAATAAAACTAAAATAATCTTTATCCCACATATACCAACGCCCCACCTCCACCCTTTTCTCTCTAGTTCCTGAAACTTGCGCCTCTCTCATCCCCTTCTTTTGACAAAACTCCAACTGCTCCTCTCCACCTTCAAAGGTCTTACTACCATTTTCGAATGGAGATAACTGACACCCTCAGAATGACGAGCAAAACAGGCGCTCCCCTGTTATGTGGAAAAACCGATCGACAAACCTTGTCCTCCTTGGACCACCCCTGATGACGAAGACAGAGGGCCACGTGAAGACCTTGTCCTCCTCTCAACCCCACTTCGAGAGTACTAAGTCCAAACTACTCACTTTGCTCCTTTAAATATCCTCGTCGACCCACAGGTTGATACCACAACTTTCCAATCAAACCAAAAACTAAAAGAGTGCTTGAGGTGTTTTGGTAGTTCCTGTGGATTCGACTTGGCGGGTTCATCCTCTTGTTGCTTCCCTCTTCCAATCGACTCGTGTTTATAAGGTTCCTATGTTTCTTAGCTTAACTCTTATTTTGATTCTCGTTGTAATATTTATTTGGATTAAGTCTTGATATTGAGTCAGAAAGGAATAAAAACACATGTCGAATCATATTTGTTTTGGTGGGTTAGCTCATTTTTGCTGTTAATCATGTATGCACAAGTTATGGTTAATCAACATTTTAAGTAGTTTATAAATTTATTTCTTGTTTTTGAATTGATAAAATATTTCTATGAGAACCTGCTTGGATGGATATGTGGCCAAGAAAATGTATAAAGTTTTGCTGAATGATAGTAACTGATGTTGTAGAAATATAAATATACCAAACGTCCTTTTAATCTATGAAACTGAAAAATAACTCCAGGACTTGGCTCACTAGTTGGGAGTACTCGTTTTTGTACACACTATGACCGATTTAATCTAGCTATACTAAGTGTTGGTTTGGTTACTTGCTTGGGTACTTGGTCAAACGATTGCTTCACTTAACCTATCTTAAAAACGGCTAGCAAAGTTAAGGGTGTCTCGGCTCAGGTAAAAACCCACGAGGGTGAAGAGTCGATTGACCGAACCGGGTTGTACCCAACTGTTGTAAAACACCAGTAATAATAGATTGATAATATTCTCGCTTTATTCTTGTCTCGGCATGACTTACGGCTTAGTATCCAACTCGTATGATTAATAGTCGGTTTATCTTTCTTTGACTTGTTCTGTCAGAAATGACCCATAACGCCCCAATCGCGAGGGTGGCGGTCGCTCACTTGGTGTCTTTTGGATTCTCGTTGTAGTAGTCATCGAGTTGTTGTTTTTTTTGAAACATAAAAGGTAGTAGTAGTAACTAAGTAAATGATGGGTTAAAAAGATCCTTGGTGTATATGTAAGTTGTGTTTGAGCTTTTGTTGTCGAAATAATAGTAGCTCCTCTTGTTATTGTCGTCACAAAAATTGCCTCTCGAAAGCCTTGAGCATTACACCAAATGTCACCCTATACCAACTCGTAAATGTCCGAACTAGTCATTGTCTTGAAGAACCCCTTTCTGCCATGATAATGCACCAACACCTTGTAAGTCTATGACCTTTTTGACAAGCCTCTTATCCCATAATCATGAACCAAAAGAAGTGTATAATTGAGAAAACTTGTCCCTACCTCTTATGCATTAAGAATACCCTTCGAAAATGTCTCTTATTTGTCAAATCTTCTTAAGAGCACGTATTCTTCTTTTCTTTTCACATGTGGTGCGTTGGTTTTAGCCTTGACACGGCCACGAAGCCATAACTGGTTGACTTCATTCTTGGGTCTAAATTCATGTCAAGGACCAGTTGGACTGAAGCCCATTTGATGTGCGTCCATTTTCACGAAAACAGACATGCATACAGTTTCATTTCTTCTTAGCATAAGAGTCTACAAGTTAGGAACCAACAAATAAATTTCATAACATTGAGTATAACAAAAATCGTCATTTCATTACTCGTCTTTTCGATCTTTCTCACGCCTTGTTCACGGCATGCTCGCCTACTCGTCTTGACACATTTATCTTCGATATTATTTCACGATATCTCATTTTACAAGCATATGATATAAACGACTAACGAAGTACCATTAACTCATAATTTATACTAAACAAATTTTATTTTAAAACAATAATAATTTCTTACACTTCGTCACCAAATATATTTTAGACATATAAATGAGTCATGCCCACTTTTCTAAAAGATAGTTATAACATATAAAACGGAAGTTTAAATTTATTTTACTTTTACCTTTATAATAAAACTATTACTTTTCTATTATATATATTTTAAATGACGTCTTTATAACCTAAATACATTACTATTTATTTATGCTATTTTCTGTACGTCATCTCCGGGTTACGACAAACCCACGACTCACTCGTTTTAATACTTTTGTGTGTGTCTAAGCACTTCCATGAGCCAAAGTTCACCATGTTCAATAATAAACGATACACATAAATAACTTAAACTTTTGATGTATATGAATATTATCAAGTCAAAATGCAAAGGTATTAATTAAAGTATTGGTACACAAAATATAGGTCGCGTGACGGTACTCGGTGCATCATTTACTTGACTTCTTTACTACTCGGATACTACTATGCTAAGGTGAGTTCATAGCCTCGCCTTTACTTATTTCTTTCAAACCCCGCATGAGGAGATGCATGCTATAAACTAGAACACAAGTCTTTCTTACATCAGATCGCTCGATCATTATTATTATAGCCTAAGTTGCCCGCCATAAGTCCCTTACATCATGAACCATTAATCACTTGCGAGTGAACGCGAATATTTTGGATAGTACTATGGGAATTAACGACCGACTCGGTTATCGAAATAACCGGGCACACTATATTTGTTAACTATGGAATTGGCAATTCCATCTCGAGGGCAATATTATTACTTACACCAAGAATTAGGTGTATGCGCTAGTTTGGTGTCATGAGCTTAGCGCATAATAATAATCTATGTTTTCCATGGTGATTGTATTCAAGCAATTATCATCTTTTACTTGTGTTCAACTAATTATTTAAAACTATGAATATCACTCAACATTTTGTTGATCTTTTAAGCATGCTTATCTGTGTACAAATTAGTATATCATGAAGGCGTGGAGTGGGCGTCATGGGACGCTTGAAGTGGTGTTATTTTCAATTAAAGTTATCATTTCGTAAACGTTTAAACTATCTTTATGTAATCTCAAACATGTGGTATTTCCTTTTGTGTTTCCAAACACCGAGATTTATGAAATGGTAACAACTTTTATTTAAAACGCCTCTTTAAGAGTCGTTTTCTATAACTGTGACTATGATCCTCTAAGTAATACCCCAAATAGTCTTCACCGTCACTTTGTGATTTTGGGGTGTTATGATTAGCATCGAGCCTAGGTTATAGAGAACCAACTTGTATTTTCAAAACAAATTGGACTATAACCACGTTTTCAAATGGATCGTTTTACACCACCACTTCACGTCCTCGCGCCTACTTCGTTCGATTGCACGTATGAGATTCGCTTAGCGGATATTACATAACTACTAAAACTTGCATGATAAAACTTATAAATGCTAGCTTTCATTTAGTTAGGCATTTAGATTTGCGTGGCGATTATGCGCGACTAACTAAAAACTTATTTATCGCATGACTTTATTTACTTATAAGTGCACATTTTCTTTTGGGTTGTTACAGATACCATGTCGATTGCTACTCACCCTATCGACTTGACCTCCAAGCGGTGAGATGGAGGATACTATGTCCTCGCCTCTACTCCCTTGGCACGGCTCTCATTGCACTGTGTCCTCTCGAGATCGAGCCCTTCGAGGAGGGTGAAGTCGTTGTCACCCCACCGCTTTGACCATACCCGAGCACCTGCCTTTTGGTCCCCCACTTATGACCGATATCCGAGTCAGCAGTGGCTATCACCTTCGACATTGTATCCTGCACACACACACACCGATTCCGTGTCTTCTATTTCTCGCCCATCACCATTACCCGCTCACGAAAAAAAAGGCGAGCTAGGGTTCTCAAACCCCACGAGCCCGCGCCATTTGGCCAGCCATTCTGTTACCGTGAGGATGGTGCTACTTTATACATACCGCTCGGAAGCGAGCAAGGGCACCATCACTTTCATTCCACCATCGACATACCATCATCCTCCGCTTCCACCATCGCTGCACTCGCTCACCACTCATACTGTTTCACCACTACCACCACCTACCACATTCATTTATCGCACCACCATCGTACAGGTTCATCCTCACCTGTGCATCATCACCTTGGTGATGCACATCGAGCCGGTGACATCTCTTGGGAGAGAGTCATCTCACCCGCACATTCGGACCCATATCACCGGTGTGTTTGGTACCTCCGAGCCGGAGCCCATGGGAGGGTCGATGCTTAGACGTTGGTCCTACATGATGCCGCCATTAGTCGATGGAGGTCGGAGGAGGGTGCACCTAGCGCTATGGAGCTTGGAGAGCACTCGTTGCTCGCCGAGGCTCTCCCTATCACGGAGAACCCTTCATCATACCATTCGCTGTTAGTCGCCCTGAAGTGCCGCGAAATGAGGATCGACTTGAGGATGTTGTGGCATTTGTTGATGAGGTTCCGTTGGTGCGTGCTCGAGAACATTGAGGATGAGGTTGGAGAGCTCCTTAACGGGAGGACCACGATGGAGAGAACGCTTGATAGGATTGGTGCCCAGAGAGAGAGAGCTAGCGAGCGATTCATGATGTTGGAGAGGAGGATGGAGTCGATAGATTAGGACCGCCGGACAGTAGTGAGATATTGGAGGAGTTGTGCGACGAGTCGGAGAGGATGATTATCATGGAGACTCGTACACCGCTTTGGAGCGGAGATTAGAGGCACGAGATAGAGGTGGATGATCAGGCGGAGCTAGTCCGTGACCTCTGTGCCGATTGAGGGGCACACCCGCTGACCTCTAGATTGGTGATTCATCTATTTAGTTTTTTCGGTACATTAGCCTGCCGCATGTGGCACTAATAAAGGCCTTGTATTCGCATGTTTTGTAAACTATCGAACAAGCTATTTATGTGACATTGTATGGTATTGTATCACCATGTATGGATGGTGAACCTATGGCATTATGGTTGCTGTTTCTTGATATTCTTATGTATGATGATCTTCTTATTTGTCGGTTTATGTGAATCGAAGTGATCATTTTTATATATTCTCTTGTGTGGTTCTAACATATTGTGATTCTTTCATATTATTATTATACAATGTAATGTGATGAATCTTGACTATTATGAAACCATTTTTATAATAATTCACAATTATGTTGAATGATTCTGAAATCTGAGTGTATGTCTTTAGAAAAATGGCAAAAACAAGAACTACCTCTACCCTACTCAAACTCCCGAGATGACCCACAAGCAATTCGGAGGTCGGTTACTAATGAAATTGGTGCCGCTTTTGTCGCAAGACCCACGAGGACCGAACAAATGAAGCCCCAAATCAAGCCAACCGAATGAAGGCTGGTGAATCGCAAATGTGGATACAAAGAGTTCATGAATTGCAAAACCTACTTTCTTCAAAGGAACTCAAGGCCTGTTGGCCTTATCCATTGGTTTGAAAGATGCGAACGTGTTTCTTCTAAGTTATTGCTCAGAAGATTGCAAAGTGAAATTTGCTACTTGTACTCTGCTGGAAGATGCATTGTCTTGGTGGAAGGCTCATGCCCAACCTATTGGCATGGAAGAGGCCTACAAAACCACTTGGACTGAACTGAAGCAATTGATGATGAAGCAATACTGTCCAAGGACCGAGATCAAGAAGCTGGAAGAAGAGTTCTACCATCTGACTACTAAGGGCAATGATCTCAAAACCTACTTTAAGCGTTTCCAAGAATTGAAAGCTCTATGCCCATCCATGGTTTCTGATGAGGTTAAGTTGCTGGAAAATCTCATTGGGGATTACCCCGAAACATTGAGGGCAATGTTACTGCATCAAAGCCCAAGACCGTGGAGGAAGTGATCACAATTTCCTACCAACTCATGGATCAAGTCTTGAAACATGGATCCGTGCAAGGCAACAACGACAACAAAAGGAAATTTGATGACCGCCGAGGCAACACTTCAACTTCCATCACAACAACTCTTTCCATCACAACAATAACTGTAATAACAACAACCAAGGCGCAACAATCACAATCAACACCGCAACAACAATCCCAACCCATACCACCAAAACCGAAACAACCACCACAATCAACAAAACCGTAGGCAAGAAGTTGCGAGGGCTTATGTCGCTACCCCGCCATCGGAAGAGGCTATCTTGGACCACACCTTTGTGCACTCGATGCAACCCGCATCATGTGGGACGTTGTAGTATTAAGTGTGGGAAGTGTAACAAGGTGGGCCATGCCCACAAGGATTGCCAAGCCTCACTCATCGGAAGTAACCTTCAACCCATGGGAATAACTTGCTTTGGATGTGGAGAAGTCGGACATGTCAAAAGTAGATGCCCAAAGTCAGACGGAACAACAACAACAATAACAACAACAACTGCTAGAGCAAGAGCTTATGTGCTAGGAGATGGAGATGCACAAGAGAACCCGGATGTCGTTACGGGTATGTTTTCACTCAACCATCATTTAGCTAAAGTGTTATTTGATTCGGAGCCGACAAAAGCTTTGTGTCTTCTAAGTTTGCACCTTTGTTAAAAGTCACCCCATCGCCCTAGATACCACTTATGAAGTAGAGCTAGCCGATGGAAAAATAGTAGGAACTAACACTATCCTTCGAGGTTGCAACCTATCCTTATCAAATCACCCGCTCGATATAGACCTTATGCCTATCCAACTTGGTAGCTTCGATGTTGTCATTGGCATGGATTGGCTATCCAAGAATCGCAAGAATCATCATGCAGACGAGAAAGTCGTTCACATTCCTCTCGATGGCGAAACTCTAATCATTCGGGTAATCGTAGTAAGACCGATTGAATATCATTTAAATGCGTTAAAGCGCAAAGTACATAGAAAAGGATGCCACATTTTCTAGCACAAGTAACGGAGAAGAAGGAGAAAGCGGACGAGAAGCAACTAAAAGACGCCCCGTGGCTAGGGACTTTCAAGTATTTTCGAAGACTTGCCTGGCCTTCCTCCAAGTCGGCAAGTAGAATTCCAAATCGAGCTAGTGCCGGAAGCGGCACCCGTGGCACGAGCACCTTATAGATTGGTGTTGGAATCACTCCTAAACAGTATTTCAAGTATTTATATTTCATATGTAATAGGTAGATTTATTATGGCCTTTATGTTTGTTTAAGGTCAAGCTTATGTAGAAGGCCCATAAGCTTAGGCCCAAGCCCACATAAGAAAGGATGGGAACTAGGAGTGTTGCCCTAGCTTCCTCCTATAAATAATCTTGTAAACCCTCATTTGAGTGTTGGTTGTTCAAGTTATTCTCTTCATACACTCTTTCTTAAACCGTATTATTGTTAACGTGTGTTTGTGTGTGTAGCTTGTTCATCCGCCTTCATCTCTTTCTCTATAACTTGTGTTTGTAAAACTAGTGAACTAATGATGGTATCAATCGCCAAATAGTTGGGTGTACTCGTTTGTTTTTGAAGTTTTTTGATTTCGGGTCTTACGCGTAAGGTTAACGCATTCTTTAGCTCTTTAAAAACTTGTTTTGCACTTTTTAATCCAAGATTCTTGTACTTTCAACGTTTTAAGGTGTTAAAATACTTGTTTTTGGCAAAAGTTTCAAACTTTATCGTGGATCATTGTTTTGAACTAGTTTCTATTCGTGTGTGTATTTCACGCATAACTGCTTTGAGTGCTTTGGATCATCAAGTTTCACACTTTTGTGTTATTTTGGTTAGGGATGGCAATGGGCAAAAAAAACCCGCAACCCACGGGTACCCACACATAAATGGGTGGGTAAAATCGTTAATTTTCACCCACGGGTGGGTCGTGGGTGAAAATTTGTACCCATCAGTGGGTGGCGGGTGGGTGACGGGTGAGGCATACCCATCGCGGGTAAACCATGACACCCATTTAAAATACCCACGGGGTATACCCTACAAAATACTCGTGGGTGCACCCATAAACCCATGTTAAAATTAATTATACTAATTAAAATATGTATGATATTGCATGGTATACATTTAATAGTTATCAAGTCTCAAGAAAACACATTAACCTTAAAGTTTGTTTGAGTTTCAAGACTAAAAAGAGAATATGAAAGATCAGATGATCAAAGTTGTACACATGTGATTTGGTTCAATGATATTTAATTTATTCTTTTAGACATGTGTTTAAGTATTTTGTGAACTTGGTATTTGGCAAATTGATTAGTGTCTTGTTATGAAATTTCATAATTATTTTTCATATCATGGTTTTGTAGTTTTGTTACATTACACTAACCCATGGGTTTACCCGTGGGCAATAAATACCCGCGGGCATGGGCATGGGTAGAAAATTATACCCATTGGCGGGTGACGGGTGGGTGATGGGTGAAAAAAAAGCTATATGGGCGGGTGACGGGTTAGAGGTACCCGTGCCCATTACCCACGGGTGCCATCCCTAATTTTGGTGTTATTGAAGCTATTTCATCACACAAAAACTGGTTTAGAAACAACTTTGGGCAAAATCAAAATTACGAGTAATCCCACGCGTATCAAAACCCTAAAATTACGCGTGAAGATTTTTCCTTGGTTTGATCTTCATTTTCTGGTTTATTCCGTGTTTTCTTACTTGGATAAGTCCGAAAATACGTCGACTTTGGATATCTTTTGCCTTGAAGTGTAAAAGATCATTTGGGCAAAACCCTAAAATTACGCATAAGCATAAGCTTACGGCAGAGAAATTCTACGATAAGATTCACTTTACGCAGTACACTTAGGTCACGCATAAGGTAATCCTACGCCTAACTTTTGTCTACGCATAACTTTAGTGCTTTTATCCTACTTACGCGTAAGCTAAATCCTACGCGTAACTCATTATTGTTACGCGTAACTTTTGGTGTTTTTACGCATAAGTGCTACTTGGTTCTTGTCTTTTCTACGCCTAAGGACACTTCATCAACAAAGGTTCATTCGACTACAAAGATCCATTTTTACCACATAAGTTCTTCACCATGTCTCAACCACCATACTCTAACTATTTCCCTCACACTTATAATCATCAACAACAACAACAATTAACTCCACAACATCAACAATGGAATCAACAACAAGCTAGTTATCAACAACAATTTAATCAGCAACATACTCCACAACTTGGTGCAATTCCACAACCACAAATGGTTCAACCACCACCAAGTCTTCAAGCTCTACCCTACACAAACGATTTCAATCAACATCCATCACGAAGCACTATGAAGGAACCCACTTGGTTTGCAAAGATGTGTGAAGCTTTAAGTAGCCAACAATCAATTCATGAAGTGGATCACTTGATAGACCTCCAATGCTCACTCCAGAAACTACGATCAATGGGTGATAAGGTTCTTTAGGTTTTGTGATCTAAAGAAGCACATGGAAAGTTCTTAAAGAAGGTTATCTTGGAAGGTCCATTTGAGATGCCTCATGTCATTGTGCCGGAGATCCAGCTGCTTTGTTCCACCAAGAGATGAACAAACCAACATTGCTATCTTTGCAGTTTAAATCCCACGAACTTCTACACTATGAGGGTGATGAACTTGCAATGGAATACATCTTCTTAGGATTACCAAACCCAATTCTTCGTAGTGTTGATGCTCAAAAGACCGCACAAAAATGTGGGATCATATTCGTCTTCTTATGGAAGGATCATACTCAATCGGGAGGATTTGGAATCCAAAATTTACTTGGATTATGAACACTTCATGATTGAACACGGAGAGACACTAGAGTCCTATCATCATCGATTTTCGAGACATCATCAATGATTTGGATAAACACAACATCATCATGCCACAATTGCGGTGAATACTAAGTTCTGAGTAGTCTTGGTCCCGAATGGGAGAAGTATGTCATCTTTCTCCGTCAAGCGAAGAATATGCATCATTCTACTTATGGATTGTTGTACGGTTACTTGAAGCCTCATGAAAAGGAAGTTGATCGGAAAGAATTCTCCGTGCTCAAATTGCAAGCAGTCACAACCGGATAATCAACAACTTGCCTTGTATGCTCAATGTAACTATCCTCTCAACCAAAGAACTCAACCAACCGCTTAAACACACCTTCACGGCAACAACCTCAACAAAATCAATTGGTTCCATACGGCAACAATGCTCAAGCATATGTCGATTGAAGCGGCGAGGACATCGATCCATTCAAGCATTACAACAAGGATTTGTGATGATTGCTAATGCTTTTGGCCGTTACACCAACAAATCCAACAATCGATTCGTTCCTCATCTAACACACGGACTCAAGTTGTTGTGAACAATGGACGTGTTGAAGTTCGTAATCGTGATTATGGTCTTCGGATGGGCGGTGGTCAAGGGTTTAATCTTTGTGGGTAGGAATAACATGAGCTCAAGTGGTGGAACAGGAAATGCTCAAAATCGGTTAAATGGTCTTAGATGTTACAAGCGCAATGAGAAGGACACACAGCTAATGCATGCCTAAAGCCAAGGACTCGGGCGATGCTTATTTCAAAGAGGCTTTACTTTTGGCTCTTAAGGATGAAGTCGTGGATCTCTCACGACAAAGAACGAGCTTTATGGCGATGAGACTCGGATGATGATATGGAGGACTTGCGGCCAATGCAAATTATTATGTTGATGGCTAATATTCAAGAGTTACACATGAGTGAAACAGGCCATGTAGACAACATGGCTTGTCTCGTGTACCAACAAACCATCATCATATCTCGAACTAATATCTCCATCAATATCGAATCCGCACGACTCGGAATGTTCAAATGAGTCATCTACATCTCATTAAACGATTTTCAAATAAACCCGTAGTTACATTTGACGATCCGCAGACCTTATGGTTTCCGCGATAATCAAATTGACTCGTGGTTATACTTGAGGATCTAAATAATGATCATGTTGTGACTCACGTTGAACAAGATGAACCTTGCCCCATCCGGATCTTGTTCATTACTTCAAGACCAACAATCCCAAATTCTTGCATGTGTTGCATTAAATCGATCCTTAAAAGTAAAATGCATCGTTAACCAAGGATTTTGAATGTTTACAAATGCAACTCAACTTTTCAAAACTCAAGACAAGCAGTGAAAAGGTTTTGAAGCCGCTTTTGCAAAATCTCATCAAAGCGAAAAATATTTAGAGACGGATCGTGATCTAGCCGCCTCGAAGAATGCTTTGTTGTGCGAATTAGAACAAGCTGAAACACGAACATAAAAAGCAAATTAACGCTCACCTTGGAAAATCAAAAAGCTAAGGCTGAGTTGTTAAATTGTCAAAAACATTTCTCCGCATACAAAAAGCATTCAACGAATCGGTAGATGACCTTCTTGAAGAAATTATCGGCTTGCAAAACAAACTTAAAGAGTTTAAAGCGTTGTTTACAAACATGGTGAATCAAGAATGACTATTGAAAAGTTTACCTTAAAACCCAATCCAAAAGGATATGGAAAAAATCTAGGCGATTACAAACCAAAGCTTTCACTAAAAACATTCAAACCAACTCCACGAAGTTTCCGGTCTGAGAATACAAAATTGATAATCTTGTCATGAGTGTTGTTGAATATCATCGTCAAGAGGAATTAGATGCAAAAGGCGAGTCGATCAAAATTAAAACCGTTGTTTATAACAAACCTTTTAACTATAAAACACGGTCACTTTCGTCACACCAACGGATTCTTCAAACACACCAAGGGTTATCATCAAAACACACAGGTCTTATTGTTAATCCCAAAGCAGACTTTGCACAAACTTATGGTCCTTTACCTTCCATTAGTGAAGTAAACTCACAACCCGAAAATCGAAAAATTCTTCGATATTTTGACATTTCATGGTCGACCTCAAAATATTACAACATGAGATAGAATATCGATCGAAATCAAAGTTGAACATTTTCAATCGCCTCTGGCGCGAGAACAAAGAGACATTTTTAGGAAAAATCTTTTACCTAATGTTAAAAACTTGAAAAGTTGTGCAATTGCACAGGAAAAGGTTTTCATAGGAACTTGGGGTCATGAAAACGTTTTCGAAAATGTAAACATCTATTTCTAATACTAAGCGTAAAAAGAAACTCTTGAGAAAAGATGTTGATCGACTCTTGGAAGATGTTATCTGGCCGATATCCATAATGTTGTGTTATTCTATTCTTTTCCATATGCATCGATCATATCCTAACGATATTGTTGAAAGCTGTTATTCTTCTTGAGAACACCGATAATGTGCTTGGATCGAGTCTTTAAAAGTCGAAAATAAATGATTACTCATGAAGTTTACAATGCAAAACGCCGTCTTCATTGGTGTGAAAAGATATTCACAACCATCAACTCGGTTTTCAAAAGAAAATCGCTCGGCTGAGTGCAAAATCTTACGATCCTAAAATTGAGCAACTCGATGATCAAAGCGTGTCTTTGAAAAGTCAAATTTCAAAATATGAACAAGAACTTTAAAAATTAAGCAGGAATATGGTGTCATATTTGATTTACTCAAAAGACTCGACTTGAAGCATCAAACGAACTTGATCAATATCTTGCTCACACTAGAGAAGTCATGAATTTTCTTTGGTAATATTAGATTCGAAAATCAAGATCGATTCACACCATCTCTAAGTTACGGAAATGTTAGGAAAGTATGAACAACTTCCTTCTTGTGATTAAGAGATTAGCACCATCACACATAGTAATCGAGAACCTATAATTCCCACCGCCAAATCACAAGTTGCTAATGTGTTTCCCTCTTGAAGCAGAATAGTTGCATCTTTTTCCAAACGTCCGCACTTCACGACCTAAAAGCACTCAATCGAAGAATAGGAAGTTGCGACCTAAGAAAAGATCAATAAGGAATGCTAAAGTGAAGAACACCCTAGGACTCGAATAAAACTCATGTTGCTTCCACTATAGATGTTGCGTCGGCAAATGTAATGCAAATAGTGATGTAACGAATGCTAAACCGTTAAGTACTTTTGATATTGATCGATGCACCTTGTGTTATTTGTCGGAAGAGTATGAATTCGATTGTCATGATAAATGTGTTGCTAAAACTATAATCTCGATTCACAAATCCTAAGAATTGGAATACCTCTAGGCCCACTAATCATTCTAAGTACGTGCTTGGTAGACCGCTGCTTTAGATTCTAAGGCAACCATTGCTATCACGGTAGGCTCCGCTTCACCTCCCAAGAATGTAGTACCACCTAGTGCTTTCACTAAGACTAAAGCAAAGAGTAGTTATAGATGGCGAAATGGATATATAACACACTAGGATTTAAATGGATGCCTAAAATTATCAATGTGTGTATGTCTAACATACGCTTTGGAACCCTCAACATTTGGGTTCCACATCTACTTCTATTCCATCTGTCGTGCATGTGTAATGCGGTGTCTGATCATTCTCTCGATTGTTGATAGCGGATGTTCCCGACACATGGAGCAACCTTAAAGCTATTATCCAACTTTATTGCAAAGTTCATTGGCACTATCAGTTAAAGGAAGCGATCACTGGCACTATCATGGGCTACGGAGATTATGTCAATGGGAACATCGAAATCAAGCGGGGTTTACTATGTGGAAGGCCTCGGTCACAACTGTTTTTGATGGGTCAATTTTGTGATGGAGATTTGGAGGTTGCTTGGGAGAAAACTTGTTTCATTCGTGGTCTTCAAGGAAATGACCTTATGTCGGCTCGTGTAATTCTAGTCTACACTATCTCTATGCAAGACATGGTTGCTTCCTCTCCTGTTGCTTACTTTCAAAGGCAACATCTACAAAATCCTCGCTATGGCAACGTCGTCTCTCACATCTAAACTTTCAAACCATCACCAACCTTGCTCGACACAAACTAGTTGAAGGACTCCCGATTCCCGTATTCAAAGATCACCTTTGCTCGACTGTGAACAAGGGAAAAGCACTCGTGCTCATTTTCCTTCAAAGGTGGAACACGCCTCTCACCATGTACTACATCTTCTTCACATGGATTTGTGTGGCCCGTCTGGCGTGCAAGCGATCAATGGCAAGCGCTACATCTTAGTAATTGTTGATGACTACTCACGATGGACTTGGGTCTACTTTCTTCGTAGCAAGACCAAGCTCCACAAATGATCATCACCTTCTCACAAAGATCTGAGGTTCACTCGAACACCGTCAGGATAATTTAGACGGACAAAGGCCCGAATTTGTTAACCAAACCCTTAAGTGAATTTTATGAGAAAGTGGGAATTGACATCAAACATCTATTGCACGTACACCGAACAAAAGCGGAGTTGTTGAAAACGAAACCGAGCGTTAGTGGAAGGCGCAGAACAATGTTAATCAATGCTAAACTTCCGGTTACTTATGGGCGGAAGTCAGATTCATCGTGCATGTTATACTCAAAACCGTTCTATGATCACAAAACGTCACAACAAAACACCTTTCGAGCTTGTCGCAACTATAAACCGAACCTCAAACACTTTCATGTATTTGGATCCCTTTGCTATCGAATAATGATCGTGATGATTTTGAAAGCTCAAAGCCAAAGGCGATATTGAGTCTTTATTGGATCTGTGACAATTCTAAAGGTTTAGAATCTGGAATCGTCGAACTAAGGAGGTAATGGAAGCGATTCATGCTCATTTCGATGAACTCACGGAAATGGCTTCGAGTATATGACTTAGAACCCGGTCACAACGTTTAAACTTCCCTCAACCCCCATCATCACCAAGAAAGCCCTCATTAACTCGTCAAAAATGGAAGGTTATTTGCTCCTGCTCGTGACAGTGTGATATTGATGAGCGTGCTCCGTGTGTATCCGCTATTTCATTGCCACTGACTGATAATATTCCTATACGATACACTGCTACAACAACTCTGTTGAAGATGCACCTACACCGGTTGACTCCAACTGTGAGTTGAACACACCACTTCCAACAATGATGAACCGGTGATGATATTCAATGAAATACCCCCACCGCAGATTTTGATCCAAATCGTTCTTCAATCCGTTTGCTAATGAGACCACGAACCGGATGTCGCGGAATCTTCAACAAACCATTTGAACCCTCGTAATCGCACAATGTATACCAACATCAACCCTCTACACATAGATGGACAAAGACCATCCTCGGCTAACATTATTGGCGGCCGAATCAACCGGTCGTTCTGCGATAACGTCTTCACACGACGGTGAACATTGCATTTATGCACTCATCGCTCGCCAATCGAACCTAAAAACATTAAAGACGCATGACAAAAGACAATGGATTGAATCCATGCGGGAAGAACTCAACCAATTCAAGCGTCTTGAAGTATGGGAGCTGGTTGAAAGACCAAGCGGTCTCGTCATTGGTTTAAAATGGTTGGAAAAACAAATTGGATCTTTGAAGGGCGTCATCCGAAACAAGTCACGTCTAGTTGCTAAGGGTTATCGTCAAGAAGAGGAATAGACTTTGAAGAATCTTTTGCTCAGGTTGCTCGTCTTGAGGTCTTGGGATATTTCGCGTTCATTGCTCATATGAATATGACGGTCTATCGGATGGATGTCAAAGCGGGCGTTTCTCAATGGAAAACTTAAAGAAAGCGGTCTATGTCACCAACCGGATAGATTCGTTGATCTGAGTTCCCGAACCATGTTTACAAACCGAACAAAGCTCTTTATGGTCTCAAACAAGCCCCGGGCATGGTGCGATAAGCTATCATCTTTCCTCATTGCCAATAATTTCACCAAAGGCTCGGTTGACCCAACTCTTTTATACAATATCACGGGCACACATCTTAATTGTTCAAATTTACGTGGATGACATCATTTTGGGTCTACACATAAAAGTTTTCAATCGCTTTGCAAAACTTATGAAGAAAAATTTTGAAATGTCCATGATGGGTGAACTTACGTTCTTTCTAGGACTACAAGTTCATCAATCACCCGTGGTATTTTCTTGAGTCATCAAATATGCCCTTGAACTGTTAAACAAATTTGGAATGACAACTGTGATACTTATGGGAAATTGGTTGACCTACCAAATAGAAAGTATCATTGGGTCTCTCATGTATCTAACGACCTAGCGACGATATTGTCTTTGCCGTTTATCTATGCTCCGTTATCGATCGCGACCAACCGAAACCCACCTCTACGAGGCTAAAAGAATCTCCAGATACATCAGGGAACCATTAACTTGGGGATGCGGTATCAGAAGGATTACGGTTTTGAACTAATCGCTTTTTGACGCCGATCGCGCGGGATGCCTAGACTCGAGGAAAAGTACTTGGGAGCACTACAATTTCTCGGTGATAAAGCGGTGTCTTGGCAATCAAAAAGCGGATTGTACATCACTATCATCAACCAAAGCGAGAATATGTAGCCATGTCGCGTGTTGTGCTCAAGTCATCCGGATGAGAACACAACTCAAAGAATATGGTTACGTGTTGTGAGAATCCGATGTCTGCGACAATCGGTGCCATTGCCATCTCGTGCAACTTTCGGCCAAAGACTCGAAATCAAAGCACATCGATCACGCTATCATTTCATCAAGGACCACGTGGAATAGTACCGTTGAACTATACTTTGTGGTCTTGAATACCAATTGGCGGATCGCTCACCAAAGCCTTGCCTCCGCTAGGTTTAATGAGTTGGTCCACCGAATTGGTATGAGGTGTGTTGACTCAAGAGGAATGGATGACCTCTTAAAAGCAGTCTTAAAAACCGTCAAACACCAAAACATCTTACGTAAATATCTTTTCAAAACAAAATACAAAATATAAAATCCGATAAAACAACAAAAATATTCTCTAATCTATATTTCTTTATTTCACGGAAAATTTAGCTATTTTAAACCTTTATATTTATGAACTAGGCTGTTTATCAAATTTATTTGATCTAAATTGAGCATTTAGCATGTACATTTCATCTTTTCTTGCATAAAAATTATGAATATCCAGTAGTCTTATTTAACCATGCACGATCTTTCTTGATTTCTAAATCGGTCTCGCAAGAAAGATTTTCTTGTCTTATGAGTCCATCAGCGTACCAAAATAAAATAAAAGAAAACGCGAGAAATTGTTTAACCGATAAAAATCAAAATGTCATCATCATGTCGGTTTATTCATAACGTGTTCGAAATATAAGTAATACAACTTTTTCCGTTTAAATTTATACATTTACGAATTAACAACGGAGTACCAAAATACATCTAATACCAAAACAATACACAAAATACAAATAAAACTATACCTAACTAATAATAAAAACTAAAAATAATCTTTATCCCCACATATACCAACGCCCCACCTTCACCCTTTTCTCTCTAGTTCCTGAAACTTGCGCCTCTCTCATCCTCTTCTTTTGACAAAACTCCAACTGCTCCTCTCCACCTTCAAAGGTCTTACTACCATTTTCGAATGGAGATAACTGACACCCTCAGAATGACGAGCAAAACAGGCGCTCCCCTGTTATGTGGAAAAACCGATCGACAAACCTTGTCCTCCTTGGACCACCCCTGATGACGAAGACAGAGGGCCACGTGAAGACCCTAATGCTATTACCCAAAGGAGACTCTTATCTCAACCCCACTTCGAGAGTAATAAGTACAAACTACTCACTTTGCTCCTTTAAATATCCTCGTCGACCCACAGGTTGATACCACAACTTTCAAATCAAACCAAAAACTAAAAGAGTGCTTGAGGTGTTTTGGTAGTTCCTGTGGATTCGACTTGGCGGGTTCATCCTCTTGTTGCTTCCCTCTTCCAATCAACTCGTGTTTATAAGGTTCCTATGTTTCTTAGCTTAACTCTTATTTTGATTCTCGTTGTAATATTTATTTGGATTAAGTCTTGATATTGAGTCAGAAAGGAATAAAAACACATGTCGAATCATATTTGTTTTGGTGGGTTAGCTCGTTTTCTTTATTAATCATGTATGCACAAGTTATGGTTAATCAACATTTTAAGTAGTTTATAAATTTATTTCTTGTTTTTGAATTGATAAAATATTTCTATGAGAACCTGCTTGGATGGATATGTGGCCAAGAAAATGTATAAAGTTTTGCTGAATGATAGTAACTGATGTTGTAGAAATATAAATATACCAAACGTCCTTTTAATCTATGAAACTGAAAAATAACTCCAGGACTTGGCTCACTAGTTGGGAGTACTCGTTTTTGTACACACTACGACCGATTTAATCTAGCTATACTAAGTGTTGGTTCGGTTACTTGCTTGGGTACTTGGTCAAACGATTGCTTCACTTAACCTATCTTAAAAACGGCTAGCAAAGTTAAGGGTGTCTCGGCTCAGGTAAAAACCCACGAGGGTGAAGAGTCGAGTGACCGAACCGGGTTGTACCCAACTGTTGTAAAACACCAGTAATAATAGATTGATAATATTCTCGCTTTATTCTTGTCTCGGGGCATGACTTACGGCTTAGTATCCAACTCATATGATTAATAGTCGGCTTATCTTTCTTTGACTTGTTCTGCTGTGTCGACCCATACTGCCCCACTGCGAGGGTGATGGGTCAGTGCTCACTTGGTGTCTTTTGGATTCTCGCTGTAGTAGTCATCGAGTTGTTGTTTTTTTTGAAACATAAAAGGTAGTAGTAGTAACTAAGTAAATGATGGGTTAAAAAGATCCTTGGTGTATATGTAAGTTGTGTTTGAGCTTTTGTTGTCGAAATAATAGTAGCTCCTCTTGTTATTGTCGTCACAAAAATTGCCTCTCGAAAGCCTTGAGCATTACACCAAATGTCACCCTATACCAACTCGTAAATGTCCGAACTAGTCATTGTCTTGAAGAACCCCTTTCTGCCATGATAATGCACCAACACCTTGTAAGTCTATGACCTTTTTTACAAGCCTCTTATCCCATAATCATGAACCAAAAGAAGTGTATAATTGAGAAAACTTGTCCCTACCTCTCTTATGCATTAAGAATACCTTACTGAAAATGTCTCTTATTTGTCAAATCTTCTTAAGAGCACGTACTCCTTCTTTTCTTTTCACATGTGGTGCGTTGGTTTTAGCCTTGACCTGGGCCACGAAGCCATAACCTGGTTGACTTCATTCTTGGGTCTAAATTCATGTCAAGGACCAGTTGGACTGAAGCCCATTTGATGTGCGTCCATTTTCACGAAAACAGACATGCATACAGTTTCATTTATTCTTAGCCTAAGAGTCTACAAGTTAGGAACCAACAAATAAATTTCATAACATTGAGTATAACAAAAATCATCATTTCATTACTCGTCTTTTCGATCTTTCTCACGCCTTGTTCATGGCATGCTCGCCTACTCGTCTTGACACATTTATCTTCGATATTATTTCACGATATCTCATTTTACAAGCATATGATATAAACGACTAACGAAGTGCCATTAACTCATAATTTATACTAAACAAAATTTATTTTAAAACAATAATAATTTCTTACACTTCGTCACCAAATATATTTTAGACATATAAATGAGTCATACCCACTTTTCTAAAAGACAATTATAACATATAAAACGGAAGTTTAAATTTATTTTACTTTTACCATTATAATAAAACTATTACTTTTCTATTATATATATTTTAAACGACGTCTTTATAACCTAAATACATTACTATTTATTTATGCTATTTTCCGTACGTCATCTCCCGGTTACGACAAACCCACGACTCACTCGTTTTAATACTTTTGTGTGTGTCTAAGCACTTCCATGAGCCAAAGTTCACCATGTTCAATAATAAACGATACACATAAATAACTTAAACTTTTGATGTATATGAATATTATCAAGTCAAAATGCAAAGGTATTAATTAAAGTATTGGTACACAAAATATAGGTCGCGTGACGGTTTTCGGTGCATCATTTACTTGACTTCTTTACTACTCGGATACTACTTTGCTAAGGTGAGTTCATAGCCTCGCCTTTACTTATTTCTTTCAAACCCGCGAGGAGATGCATGCTATAAACTAGAACACAAGTCTTTCTTTACACTTGTATCTGCTCGATCATTATTATTATAGCCTAAGTTGCCATAAGTCCCTTACATCATGAACCATTAATCACTGCGGTGAACGCGAATATTGTGGATAGTACTATGGGAATTAACGACCCGACTCGGTTATCGGAAATAACCGGGCGCACTATATTGGTTAACTATGGAATTGGCAATTCCATCTCGAGGGCAATATTATTACTTACACCAGAATTAGGTGTATGCGAGTTAGTTTGGTGTCATGAGCTTAGCGCATAATAATAATCTATGTTTTCCATGGTGATTGTATTCGAAGCAATTATCATCTTTTACTTGTGTTCAACTAATTATTTGAGCCTATGAATATCACTCAACATTTTTGTTGATCTTTTTAAGCATGCTTATCTCAGGTACAAATTAGTATATCATGAAGGCGTGGAGTGGACGTCATGGGACGCTTGAAGTGGTGTTATTTTCAATTAAAGTTATCATTTCGTAAACGTTTAAACTATCTTTTATGTAATCTCAAACATGTGGTATTTCCTTTTGTGTTTCCAAAACACTGAGATTTATGAAATGGTAACAACTTTTTATTTAAAACGTCTCTTTAAGAGTCGTTTTCTATAACTTGTGACTATGATCCTCTAAGTAATACCCCAAATAGTCTTCCGTTGTCACTTTGTGATTTTGGGGGTGTTACAGAAGTAGAATTAGTTTGGGGATTATGTCAAAAAGAAGTAGAATTAGCAAAGAAGATGATGTTCTTCTATGTAACCGACAATTGTAAGAGAATTCAATGGGCACAACAATAACCAAATATGCTAGCCCACATTTTTTATTGGAAAGGCCCAAAGAATAATAGTTATTTACTGTATCCTCAAAGGAGAAACAATAAAATATTGGCCAAGGAATAAAAAAAAGTCACCGACAATGAGCTTTAATATTGTATATAAATTGAGAATCGGTGTTTATCTATACTACTTATAATTCATTTAAGCACTTTATTCTTATTTAATTTTTAAGATTTCCTTAAATAGATTTTAAGCAAATACAAGTAAAAAAAACATAATTTATAAGTATGTAAAGCACAAATCAAACTAAAAAACACTATTTCTAACATACAATTAATACATAGTTTAAAACACCCCGTCACCAATATATACAACTAGTTAAGCACAATGTACAAATCTATATTACTCATCTAATACATCTATACTACATATATCTTTACATATTTGTAAAGCACAAATCAAACTAAAAAAACATTATTTACGTGTAAGACAATAACATCATCGATCTTAAAAAAAAAATTAAAGCAACATTCAACAGTCCCACGAACATCCATCAAACAAACACAACTTATCTAATCCTATAAGCCACCTCACGTATAACAAAAAGATTCACAAAAAGAAATGACAATATCTCAGTTTCATAACAGTATTCGAAAAGAAAAAAAATGACAAGATCTCAGAACTCTAACTTGTTTTCAAATCATTTAAGATTCACAAGTTTTTGGAAAACCATATCATTGATCTGTAAGAAGCAAAGCTTTTGGAATATCCGAAAATTAAAAGGCAAGAACAAAACAAACTTGGTTTCATTCCCACCTTCTTTCGTTAAAAAAAAAAAAAAAAAAAAAAAAAAACGTGATTTCTAGAAAGAAATCTTAATAAGTTGCTTGTGATTTGAAACACATGAGTGTGGATGTATTTTCGTGATGAAGATTAAATGTAAAAAAAAAAAAAGGATATATATATATTTTTTTTTGAATTGCGTTATAGGTGAAAGGAAAAAGCGGCTGAATGTTTTGTGTTAAAGTGAAATTAGGTTAGTTTGTTAGGGAGTGATATTAAGAGTGACTTAGGTAAAGGTTTGTTGGGCCGTTTTTTTTTTTTTTTTTTTTTTGAGCCTTCACAAATTTTGTTGTAGAAGTTTTGTGCTACTAATCAAATTTTAAAGTGGACCAAGTGTTTTATTCATCAAAGGGACAAAATTTTTGTTAGTCGAGTTTTCACTCTCAACGGTTTTGACCTCCTATTTTCACAATATTATTGTATATTGTTTTTATATTTTACAGTATCGCATGTGCACTATACTATTTTTGTATGAAATAGTTTGTTTTTGCTTAAAAAGCTCGCTATTTGTAAAGTTATTGTTATAAAAACGCATATAGCTAAAAATTGTTTGCTAGAATTTTAATTTACGTGTAAGACAATAACATCATCGATCTTAAAAAAAAATTAAAGCAACATTCAACAGTCCCACGAACATCCATCAAACAAACACAACTTACCTAATCCTATAAGCCACCTCACGTATAACAAAAAGATTCACAAAAAGAAATGACAAGATCTCAGTTTCATTACAGTATTCGAAAAGAAAAAAAAATGACAAGATCTCAGAACTCTAACTTGTTTTCAAATCATTTAAGATTCACAAGTTTTGGAAAACCATATCATTGATACATAGAAGCAAAGCTTCTTTGAATATCCGAAAATTAAAAGCAAGAACAAAACAAACTTGGTTTCATTCCCACCTTCTTTCGGTTAAAAAAAAAAGAAACGTGATTTCTAGAAAGAAATCTTAATAAGTTGCTTGTGATTTGAAACACATGAGTGTGGATGTATTTTTCGTGATGAAGATTAAATGTAAAAAAAAAAAAAAAAAAAAAAAAAAAAGATGATATATATATATATATTTTTAATTCATTCTAGGTGAAAGGAAAAAGCGGTTGAATGTTTTGTGTTAAAGTGAAATTAGGTTAGTTTGTTAGGGAGTGATATTAAGAGTGACTTAGGTAAAGGTTTGTTGGGCGGTTTTTTTTTTTTTTTTTGAGCCTTCACAAATTTTGTTGTAGAAGTTTTGTGCTACTAATCAAATTTTAAAGTGGACCAAGTGTTTTATTCATCACAGGGACAAAATTTTTGTTAGTCGAGTTTTCACTCTCAACGGTTTTGACCTCCTATTTTCACAATATTATTGTATATTGTTTTTATATTTTACAGTATCGCATGTGCACTATACTATTTTTGTATGAAATAGTTTGTTTTTGCTTAAAAAGCTCGCTATTTGTAAAGTTATTGTTATAAAAACGCATATAGCTAAAAAATTGTTTGCTAGAATTTTAATTTACGTGTAAGACAATAACATCATCGATCTTAAAAAAAAATTAAAGCAACATTCAACAGTCCCACGAACATCCATCAAACAAACACAACTTATCTAATCCTATAAGCCACCTCACGTATAACAAAAAGATTCACAAAAAGAAATGACAAGATCTCAGTTTCATTACAGTATTCGAAAAGAAAAAAAAATGACAAGATCTCAGAACTCTAACTTGTTTTCAAATCATTTAAGATTCACAAGTTTTTGGAAAACCATATCATTGATCTGTAAGAAGCAAAGCTTCTTTGGAATATCCGAAAATTAAAAGGCAAGAACAAAACAAACTTGGTTTCATTCCCACCTTCTTTCGGTTAAAAAAAAAAAAAAAGAAACGTGATTTCTAGAAAGAAATCTTAATAAGTTGCTTGTGATTTGAAACACATGAGTGTGGATGTATTTTTCGTGATGAAGATTAAATGTAAAAAAAAAAAGATATATATATATATATTTTTTTTTAATTGCGTTCTAGGTGAAAGGAAAAAGCAATGAATGTTTTGTGTTAAAGTGAAATTAGGTTAGTTTGTTGGGAGTGATATTAAGAGTGACTTAGGTAAAGGTTTGTTGGGCGTTTTTTTTTTTTTTTTTGAGCCTTCACAAATTTTGTTGTAGAAGTTTTGTCTACTAATCAAATTTTAAAGTGGACCAAGTGTTTTATTCATCACAGGACAAATTTTTTGTTAGTCGAGTTTTCACTCTCAACGGTTTTGACCTCCTATTTTCACAATATTATTGTATATTGTTTTTATATTTTACAGTATCGCATGTGCACTATATTATTTTTGTATGAAATAGTTTGTTTTTGCTTAAAAAGCTCGCTATTTGTAAAGTTATTGTTATAAAAACGTATATAGCTAAAAAATTGTTTGCTAGAATTTTAATTATAG